>ML778721.1:774023-798243 GCA_009831015.1 Picea engelmannii
GCCCTTCTTCCGATGCCATCTTCTCGCTGTGAGAAGCTCTCTTTCTCAATCCAATTAATGGATTCTCTGCAACAAGCTTGCCTTCACCATGCTGTAGCTTTTCCCTGGTTAACATGCAAAACTCAAATCCAAATGTCAACTAGTTCTGATACCACTTGATCCGTAAATATCTTTTAATGACTGTGGTTGAGTTTTTAATTGCATGTGTTAATTGTCCATAGCCCGATGGAGGTCGGGGGTTTGACTCAGGTAGAGTCCATAAAATTTTGCATAACCCGAAATCCAACCATAGGGTACCACGTGGTAGCCCATGACTGGGCCATGTGGCACCTCTCCATTCATTGAGAACGATGCCACGTGTCAAGCACTGGATGGTCCTTGTTTTTTCCATGTACCCTGCCACCTGCCTCCCAGTCAACACCATACCTGCCTAGTCAGCCTGCTGACATCATCCCATGCCACGTGTCACCCTTACAGTGGTGACACATGTCATGCTCGAACTGGTCCAACTCACCTGGCGTACACCCTGTCACCTGCCACATGTCTTCTCTAGGAGATTCCACATCAATTGTACAACTATACGGCCTGTACAGTCAGCTTGCCATGTGGCACTGTACGGACTGTATAGTCACCCATTTTTTTTTGCTTGTTTGGGTTTTCGAGCAAAATGCGATATCTTTCGCATACGGAGCCCGTTTGATGAAGTAAATATATGACTGGAATCAGGAAGATGAGATGGACACAATGGCATTGGTTACGTTAGATTCTGAGCACTTTTATTTTTGAGCCTTTTTGAGCCCTGTCAGGCCCCTAGATCCGATTCTGGATCAATGAGGTTTTTATGGCTTCCGCTATCAAGAATAAAATGCAGCGGGGTCCCCTTCACCCACATCTATGAATGAAAAAGGCGCTCCACCTCTTCAGGATCTATTGGTTCTTTTAGTTGAATTGTTGTGGTCGCGGCAATAGCAGTGGGGTCTGCATCAATGATCTGTCCTTTACCAATATTTTCATAATCAGATTCTGAATTAGGGTTCATATCCTTGTATTTGATCTCGATCACCAATGACAGTTTTGAGTGACATTCATCGGTGTTGTGCCAGGGGATTTTGTGGAAATCACACCATTTTCCAGTGCCCTTCTTTGTCTTCCCATGACCCTTATTTTCCTGTGTCTTGGAATGGTTTTCGAGAGACTATTTGTTAGGGTTGTCTTTGCCATAATTTGGTTGTTGTGGATTTTCATATCCGAACTCCCATTTGTTCTGGTGCTTAAATTTTTGCTCGATTTTGACAACATATCGATAAGCAACACCGAGTGATGAGATGTCCAGAAAATCCATTTCACTTTAGATGTATCTGTGTAGATCCCCATGGTATTTCAGAACCAAATGTCGGTCGGAGTCTTTGATACCCAGCTTGGTGTGCAAGGTATGGAAGGTATTGGTGAATTCCGGAACTGCTTGGCCCCTCTCTTGCCGCAGTGTGTTCCATCTCATGTACCGGTCCTCATAGTTTCCAACATGGTAATACTGTTCCTTTACCGCATCCACAAAAAAATCCCAAGTGGGATCGACCCCGTATATTCCAGCCTCCTCTATGGAAATTTTCTCCCAGTAAGTTTCCCACCAATGTTTGATATGGGGGAGAGTGTTATAACCCTAAATTGCACCACACATGCTTACCTGGCATCAGGCCAACTCATATCCCTTCTTTTCCAAAACTATGCTGAACAACTCTTTGAAAATCCTCTTGTGTAAAGGCCCATGCGCCCTAACCCATTACTGCATGCGTGTACACGCTGGCTGACTCACAACAGCCCGCATGTACCTAACAAAGCACGAAAAAAGGAAATTTTCCAACGGAACAAAAAGCTATGGGTCAGTTAACTGAAACTCACAGCCATGCATGGCCGAGGGTTCATCCAAAACCCTAGCTCCTTCTAGCCTATAAAAGAAGGGGTAGGGGTACCATTTGGAGGAGGAAAAAATATAGCGAAGAAACTCTACCCATTTACGTAATCCATTGTCCCAACCCTTTAGCCTTTCCTCATGCCAAAGGATATTTAACGCAAAGTAGTTGAAGGACAAAAGAAGAGGAGCCCGGGATCAGGTTCAAGGAGCGGTAGCCGGTCTCAACTTTTGTAAGTTGATTCACTTTCAGTAATAAAAAGAATGATTTTCCCGTCCCAAATCATGAATTGTCTATAGTCTGATTGATTTATGTTTGATTTCTAACCCTTGAGTATAGAAGTAGCATGCATGCATAGTTGTCGTTTGTCTTGAGTGCAGGTCATTTGTGGAATGAGCAGCGCAAGCAAGTAATCAAAGCGCAATGAAGGATCTACATCGAACGCTGGTAATAAGGTAGGTGGTCCTTTTCCATGCATTTACTGTGAAAAAGGGATTTTAATCTTGGGATATAGGTAAAAAAGTATTTTCTATTCGGTCAAATCTGCATGCAAGTCTGACCCTAGTTTGCTAGTCCGTAGGGTGTTTTTCCCAACAACAGAATTGGCGACCATACTGGGGAGAATACTCTTTAGGGTTCCTGGATTTATTTGAGTTTTTGGGTAGTTTAGAGACTAGGTTTTCTATTTTTTCTTTGCCTGTATTTTATTTTTCTGAAAGGTCTGAGCTAGCAGGGAGTCTGGTTTTCCATACCATCTTTCCCTAACTTTTGCTTGACTGTATTTTTCGGGATACATAGAGGTACATGTGGCCTGCAGAAGGCCTGTACGCATGTACCTGTGCCCTATCCTCTGACAACCTGCATGTGAATGCTAGTTGTAGAGATAGCAATAGCGTGTAGGAGTTCAAATAACCTTAGAGGCAGTCCTCCTCTTCCCTGTCAGAATTACATATTCTCAGGGGGTTTTCTGGAATCTTGTCTGAGTCTTGATGGTTTACAGTCCTATATTAGATTGTTTTCTTTTTTTGACTTATTATTCTTTGCCTTATTTGTCTTTTTTGTTAGAAAAAGAATCCAAGCCTTCAAGGGATCCTGGTTATCAATACCAGAGGTCTCTTCCTGGTCTGGATTGCCTGTTTTCATATTTTTCTTTAGAATTTAGATATACACGCAGCCTATAAGAGGTCAGCCTGCGTGTACACACTTTTTGTCTCTGTTCAACACACATTTGCACGAGTGTTGTTTTAGTGACAGTCACGTGCCTATACATGCTACTTTTTGCTCAGGGTGGGGCAGTCATCCCCTCCTTTGATAAGAAGTATTCCTCTCAGGTGTTTGAATCTAGGTTTGAACAGTCAGTAGGTTAGGATTCATCTTACCCTTAGCCTGTTTTTTCTCAGTTAATAGTTGATATATATATATATATATATATATATATATATATATATATATATATATATATATATATATATATATATATATATATATATATATATATATTTGTTTTATGGTTTTTAGACAAGCGTGAGAGTCATTGTTTGTTCAATTGCTTTTGTGTTATTCTTCAATCTGATTCTTTGTGATCTGTGTTTTAAGCCATAATTGTTTTTCTTGGTTTGTTGCTTGTTGGTATTTTCCCTTTGTTGCTTTACTAGCACTTAAATAAAAAAAAAAATCTCTTTTCATTTTCTTCTTTGGTTGAAGAGTGTGTTTCCACATCATTAGCTAGGGAAAAGTCTTTTATTTCGTAAGTTTTTTTTTGTAGTTCACTTAGATCATAAGTAGCTCATAGTTGAGCGAAATTCCTTTGAGTTGGCTATATAAAATCTTAGAAAAATTAAAAAAAAAATAAATCTTTCTTTGTGAAAAGTTGTTGAAATTTTGCATTTAGTAAAAGTCTGTTGTTTCCAGCTTTTTTCATTCATTTTTTATTTCATATTTACACATCATCAGTTTCACCCTCATACCCCTTGATGTAAGACAAATCCATAAAAGCAACGCTAATTTTAAAATCTACTAGACTTTTATGTTTGTATTCGTAAACTAGTTCAGGGCTAGGTACTTGGATTAGGTTGGAGAGGAAACTCTTCAAGGCCATTCAAAACCAAACATTAGAGTCTGATATAGGGAGTGTCTAAGTCCAGTTTCATAGAAGTTATCTAGGACCCCCCTCTAACATGGGGGATAAACACAAGGTGACGTGCGGAAAGGTAGCGGAGATAACCCCTCCAAAGCCGGACCAATCGTAGTGGAGAACACATATAGAGGGCTTGTTTTGGGATTCTGTCATTTGCATTTGCCACGGGGCTTCGTGGGTCTCGAATCAGTTTGAGGTGATCAATTGTCTTCCAGACCATTTTCTCTCGATACCCTTGACAGGTTTTGAGCTTGATACCCTGCTCATTGTGGTCTACCCGACTTTCGACTGTACCCGCCTGGTGACTGTTCGCGTGCTAGCAACCTAGTTGCCAATCTTTTTAGGGACATACACAAGTGACTGCGAGGGTGTACCGTGGTACCTAGGATAGACATAGGGCCACACTTTGCAGAGTATATCTGGAGGGTGCTTCCGTGTTCGAGTTGCACTTGCACCGATAAGTTGCTCTAGTGTTGGTTGTTGTAACTTTTCTTTCAAATAAGTTTAGTGATTGCTTGTCTTATCTCTTAGGGGCTTCTTTTTTAGTGTGTGTTACTTTTGAACGTTTAGAATACCTTAGCATGTCTTGGATCTTCTCACACAGTGGAGGATCCTGAGCTCCACCGGTCACGAAGGCTTCCTGGCCTACCACCGGTTACACTGGAGCCACCCCCGCCACCTTTAAGGCGGAAGCTAGACCAACAAGGGTCTTTTCAAGCGACCGGGTTACAAACCTTTGTGCCTGAACAACTCCCGGAGGACTCAACCGTTTTGAACCTTGAAGTAGCCGCTCTTGGCTCAGTTGAAACCCCAACCACTGATATCTTGGCATCGTTTATTGTACCAATCCAATTTCACGAATGCCAGACAGTGCCTCACACAACAATGGAAACAAATGTTGTTACTCCTTCTGGGAATTCATCAATTCCCATCACAGTTGTCACCACAGGAGATTCATCTCCTAACTTACCATCATCAGTCCGAGCCACCATGGTATCAAACGTAACTACATCGCACAGTGGACCGAACCCGTCTATGGCGGCGACCACAACCCCCTTCACACCTAGTACGACAGGCCCTCCATTTTCATATGGTATTCCTAGTTCGGGAACAAGTCCTATACTAACCTACTCCACTTTACAGACTTTGGGGCAGGGAGCTCTAGCGCTCCTCTACAAGGTCAACTTGGGGGCACTCCTGTCCCTTTTAACACCCTTCCTTATGCAGGAGGTCATATCCCTCCTTCGTCCCCTTCGCTTGGTGGTCCACATCAACAGTCCGCCGGGCAGCCTACACACACTAGTTTATTTGGAGCAGGGAGTCAGGGACCCCCTTCACATAGTATGACAGTAGGTTCAACACCATTTTCTTGGAACAAAATGTTTGGTAACAACACTTTCTCGTCAGCCGCTTTCCCATCTGGGGGCAACCCCATTTTTGGACAATCTACTCCTACGCAGGGTACTATTCCTGCACAGGGGGCACACATAGAAGGACCTTGGAATTCAGGACAATGATCCATTCCCTCCTTCGGAATGTCATTCTGGGGTAATTCTTTCAACAGTCAATGGAACCCCGGACAGAATTCTATGCCTCTCCCCGCAGGACCGGCATGGGGTAATCCTTCCCAAAGTCATTCGAATACAATGCATGCCCAACACTCTATGTACTTTATGGGAAATCAGCCGATGATGTCTCCATAGATGCAAAATCCTTATGCTGGTCAGGGCCATGGTTTCTACCAGAATTCGGGCCAACAGCCAAACTTTTCCTGGCAACCTGGTGCCAGTCAAACTCCAGGACCATTTTTCCTAGGTTATCAGCAACAACCCAAACTACCATTCCTGTCAACTTTACACTTGCCAGAATTGACAAGGTTGTTAAATGATCTTATTTTTCACGATCCACGTTGGCCTCCAATGCCGACGAAGTTGTCTTCGAACATTCCAAAGTTCGAGGCCAAGACTAATGAAGGTCCAGGTGATCATGTGACTACCTTTCATCTTTGGTGCTCATCTAACTCATTGAAATATGACTCTGTACAGTTGCGATTGTTTCAACGTACTCTTATTGGGAGTGCCACGAAATGGTACATCAAGCTCGATCGCTTAAGATACTCTTATTTTGGCGAACTGGCGATGGCCTTCCTTAACCATTTCCAGTTACCTATGAGATACAACGCTGGCACAAAGATGCTCGCCAATTTCAAACAGACAAAAATAGACCATATCTCTGATCATATCCGAGAGTGGAGACGCCAGAAGAGTATAATCAAAATACCAGTCCCACCAGCATTCCTGCTTGAGTGGTTCCTTAAGTCTTTGGTCCCACAGTTATCCAAAGACGTCACAACCTCTGAATTTTTCTCTGAACAAGATGCCATCATGAGGGCTCAACAGTTTGAGCTCATCTATTCTCAGTCTGGTTTATTATACAACATCTTTCCAGATGCGCCACGTTCGATACTGGATAAAACTAGATAGAGAGTTGGACCACATGCTGATGGTATTGTTGGTTCAGCACAAACCAAGCCCGCTGAGCAATTGACAAAACAATTGCAACAGTTATCCATCCAACACACAACGGCCAACCAAACTACTGCTTTAGTTTCTCCCCCTACCCAAACATCATAAGTACACTCTGTGGAGTCGACTAACCCAAAGGCCACCCAGTAGCCTGAAGGGAAGAAAAAACAATGAAAGAAGGGTAAGGGGGATAAAAAACCCACTGATAATGTTGGCAGGGACAACATGGAAAAATGAAAGGTGACGTATCCATGCAACTTGTACTTTGTCCTTGACTTGTAGAGGCCCAAAAGTTCATCACACAGCAACAACAAGCAGTGTTGACTAATCCCTTTCAACATGGGAAAAATCTTACTCAAGCCTCTACAAGCACAGAAGGGGGTAACCAAGACACCTGCCTGCCTCCAAACAATCCCTCATCTGTGAACGTATATATGGTTAGGGGTGATTCTTTCATATCAACTAGAGCGCACGACTATAGTAAACCAAGTGATTCTGAGAAGGGTATAGAAGTTGTTCTCCCATCTCTTCCTCTACAAATTGAGAAGACATTGGGAGAAATAATGACACTCATTCCAAAGGGTGCATTTAAAAAAGCTTCTCACAACCCAAACAGAAGGGCCGCCTATAATTACTCTGTGGTGGAAGATTTATCAGAAACCCCTTGTGCGATGTCTGCTTTGGAGGTCCTCCAAAGCTACCCTGCTCAGAGAAAATCCTTGTTAACTTCTTTGGGCTATACTGAGACTTGTAATCTGGGCACCATCATGTTAGATACAACCGACTTAAAACCTCATCTGCCTTACCATGTAGCGTTTCATATAGTAGTGGCTTATCCCATGAAAACTTTTACACGAAATATCTTCCGCATGGTGGTTGATGAGGGTGCCTCGACATGCATTATGTCATTAGCATGTTGGAAGGCCATTGGCCAACCCGATTTGTCTCCATCACCTACTCTCCTCACTACTTTCGACGGTCGTTCTTTCCGACCACATGGCATCGTTCCTTCTTTCCCTGTGCAGTTGGGAGGGAAAATCGTGTGTGTCGAAGTCGAGGCAGTCGATGCTCCCCTCGACTATAACCTCTTGTTAGGACGGAGTTGGACTTATGCTATGCAAGCTGTGGTTGCTACAATTTTGTGAGTCTTGTTGTTTCCACACAAGGGTCGGATAGTGACCATCGATCAACTGTCTTTCTCCAGACCTGACCCAGCTTTGGGGGCATCCATGGTCCCAATGATTGATAATCCTCAACCAGGTGTCATTAACGTAAGATTTGGTTTGTGCCCTTCCTTGATGGGTACCTTCGATTACCCACCTCCTCACGACGATATCAAGTTTATATCTAATCACCATAAGGTTGAGATTTTTCAAGTTTCATCATTCCGCATGACTTACTTTGAGGATCCTTGGATTCTTCCTTCCCCATCAGCCACGATGGATGAGACAGGGCACTCAGGCATGTCCATGCCCTTGTCGGTCGCTGAGGTAGCATACTCTTTAGTCCAATAAGCTTCAACTAACCCTGATCCAACTCCTGCACAAGAGTTAGATCCACTTCTAGAGCCTATTTGGGCTCAGGGTTCTCTTGCTAACGTCGATTTGTTATACTTAGTCTTGCCTTCTGACGAAGCAGTAATTGAAGCAATGACTAGTCTGGACAAACCTTGGGAAGATCTTCATCACAGATCATATTTTCTCCCAGAGTTAAGCCGAATCAAAGCAGGAGAATTCACCGTTACCATGACGGGAGATCAACCATGTACTATTAATCTCTTAGCTACGCAGGAAATTTATGCTGAGGGAAATATGACGACTATCGCTGAAACTATACCCATCAACATCTCCCAAAACCCTGGCATCGTGGAGAATGTCTTCGTCGGAGCGGATTTCTCCCCTGAAGAGATTCAAATTTACATGGATCTTTTCAAATAATTCCACGACATTTTTGCCTGGTCTTATGAGGAAATTCCAGGTATCGATCTGAAAATAGTTGAACATGAAATCATGATGTATCCTGATGCCAAGCCTGTTTGACAAAAAATTTGTCCAGTTAATCCCAAGAAAGTGGAAGCCATCAAGATTGAGGTTGAGAAATTTCTAAAGGCAGGTTTTATTTATCCTATCCATTTGACTCAATGGGTGTCAAATCTTGTGCCAGTCAATAAAAAACAAGGCACGATTCGTGTATGTACCGATTTCTGTGATTTGAACAAGGCATGTCCCAAAGATAATTTTCCAACACCATTCATTGACCAGATCATTGATGAATGTGCCGGTTGTGAAGCATTTTTATTCATGGATGGTTTTTTGGGATATAATCAAATCCAAATCAAACCTAAAGACCAACACAAGACGACATTCATTTGTCTGTGGGGTACATTCACATATCGTAAGATGCCTTTTGGCCTTAAAAATGCTAGAGCCACATTCCAGCAGTTCATGTCTTTCGCTTTTTATGACCTCAAGCATATAGTCGAGGCCTATCTAGATGATTTAGCATCACACTCTCACAAGAGAACAGATCATCCCACACACCTTAGACTAATCTTTGAACATTGTCGCTACTTTAGGATTCGCTTGAATCCAAACAAGTGCAGCTTTTGCGTAACATCAAGATGTTTGTTAGGTTTCATCGTGTCAACCACAGGGATCATGGTCGATCCTCTTAAGGTGGAGGAAATAATATAGTTGCCCCCCTCACGCACAATCCTACAACTTCAGAGTCCACAAGGCAAGGCAGACTTCTTACGACGCTTCATCACCAACTATGTCGAAATCACCAAGGGATTTATGCGTTTACTAAAGAAAGACGTTCCTTTTTTTTGGGACGAAGCTGCTCAATGCTCTTTCGATGCATTAAAACATGCCCTCATAGCCGCACCTCTACTATGACCACCTAACTATAACAAATATTTCTTATTATATGTGGCTGCCACAGAGTCAACCATTGGCATGGTTTTAGTTCAGGAAGACAATTCATTCTCAGAACACGTGATCTATTACCTGAGCCGAGGCCTCGTAGGAACGGAACTCAATTATTCTCATATCAAAAGACTTGCGTTGGCAACAGTTCATGTTGTTCAACGGTTCCGTCACTATGTTCTGTTTCGCAAGACCACCGTCATTGATGTCATGAATCCATTCCAGTACATGTTGACATGATGAGTTATAAGTGGAAAACTCAGTAGATGGATAGTCATCCTCTAAGAATTTGACTTAGACTTCGTTTCAGCCAAGTCCAAGAAGTCATTGGTCTTCGCAGATCTTATTTCAAAACTTCTGGTTGAGTCAGGTGACATTGTGCCTGAGGAATCGCCTATCCGGAGAGATATGTTTTTGATTGCATCTTCAGATCCCTGGTACAGAGATATACTTATCTATCTCCAGACTTTGAAATTCCCCACCTCTGCTTCTCGTGATGAGCATCGACGAATACGCCATAAGGCTAATAATTATCTCATACTCGATGATACGTTGTATCGGAGAGGTGTAGATTGCATCTTGCGTCGAGTCTCACTCATGAGGAGGCCATCATTGTGCTCAATGATTGTCGAGATTGTGGCAGTCATTTATCTGGGTTGGAAACAACCCAAAAGATTCTACGAGCAGCTTACTTCTGGTCGACACTTATCAAAGATTGTATCGAATCGATCAAGAAGTGCCATCCATGCCAAATCTTTTCTCGGAAGATGAGGGCACATCTCGCTCCTATGTTTCCTGTCATCACAGTTGGTCCCTTCACTAAGTGGGGGATTGATTACACTACATGCAACCCCCCTTCAGCAAGGGGGAACTGCTATATCATCGTAGCTGTCGACTACTTCACTAAGTGGGTCGAAGCTATGCCAATGTTTAAAGATGATAGAGAGACTGCAACTCTCTTCTTATTCAACCAAATCATAGCAAGGTTCGGCGTCCTGAGAGAGATTGTCACTGACCATGGTAGTCACTTTTAGAACCAAATGATGACTGAATTAACATCAAAGCTTGGGTTACGGAAGGAGCATTCATCACCTTACTACCCCCAAGCCAATGGGCAGGTGGAAGCTGTAAACAAAACTCTTAAGACTATTCTACAACGAACTATCAACTCAGCCAAGTCAAATTGGCATTTGATGTTATACTCGACATTATGAGCTTACTGAACATCTGTCAAGACTGCAACTGGTTTCTCACCTTTTCAACTCGTTTATGGGCTAGAGGCAGTCTTTCCCATCGAATGTCAAATCCCATCTCTAAAATTGGCAGTACAGTTATTGCCAGACACTTCTCCACTTGAAGAACAGTTTGTACACCTTGAGCAGCTCGATGAGCAGCGTCGTGATGCGGCCCTGGCCAACGAGGCTCACAAACATAAGGTCAAGTGTCAATATGATAGGTTCGTTCATCCTCAGATTTTTTCTGAGGGCAACCTTGTCCTGGTCTATGACCAAGATAAGGACCCCCTGGGGGCAGGAAAGTTTAAACCCATCTGGTTCAAACCCTTCATTATAAAAGAGGTATTAAAAAAGGGCACTTATCATTTGGTTGATTTTGAAGGGAATTCTTTGGCGGAGCCTAGAAATGGGCTCTACCTCAAGAAGTATTACTCATAGACAGGTCACTGTGGGTCACTTTCTGTAACATATGTATAGTCTTTGTACTATTACTTTTTAAGTTCCTTGTAAGTGTTATGGACGTGTGATTGATGTTATCTTTCGTCAATATGGAATATGTCAAGTGATTCCGAGGTGTTCATTGGGTATGCAGACGGTGCTAGTCGACACAGGTGGAGGCTTGCCTCCGCATCTTGGGTAATCTTTATGCCTCAGGGCCAGTTGTTATCTTCCGAAGGTATATGCTTAGGTGGCACCACAAATAATGTCTCCGAGTATAGTGCAGTTATTGAGTTGCTTCGTGATGCCTTGTCATTAGGTATCTCTCATCTCCGGGTCTATCTCGATGCTCAACTAGTTGTGTCGAAGCTAAACAGAGTATACCGGGTTCATAATCCAACTTTACACCGACGATTCCTTAGGGTACGTGTCTTAGAATGAAACTTTGATTATATTACATATTTTCATGTTCCTAGGAGATTAAACCAAATTACAGATACTCTAGCTAATCAAATTTTAGATTAGCATCTTGCACACATATGAAAGAACATTGACATAAACATGTAAATACATTTTTGCACACAGAATCCATAAGACACAAAAGATAAAAACCATATATAACATCATAAAATAACCAGAGTACATAGATGGACGCAAGCGCCTAAAAAATGGGTAGTAACGAGTCACCGAGCTTATGCCCTCAAAAAATATATACAATTAGGTGTTTGTGGCACATAAAAAGTCTAAGTAGGTTCAGGGCCTATGGGCCCTGTTATAATCATCCACAGCACAGGCTAAACACCTAAACAATCGGACCCATGTCCAAGGTACCCCCACTACATGAGGCTGCATGGATGGTGGTAGGTCCTCTATCTCTTCCATCGGGACTGTGCGAGTGAGCACAATGAAGTTCCGCTCAACTCGTCTAAGGAATCTCTCAACCTCTCTAGCTAGGAGGTTCCTTGCTACTGCTTCTCCCCCAGTGGCGGCAACCGCGGTCTCTGGCCGTGGATGACATCTATTCCGTGCATAATCGGCAGGTCGCATGGGTCCCACATCTGCATACAACAAACGTTTATCCGTCAAATACTATGGCATACAAAAAAATGATATATATAGCAAAAATGACATAAAAATGACATATGCAAACAAAAAAACTACAAAGGTGGAGACTTACCCATCTCCCCTCGCTCCTCACCAAGAGGCACGGGTATCTCAGGATCTCTAGAAAAGTCTATCCCTGCATATGGGTAGTCCTCAATCACAGGGATCTGTCGTGACAACCACGCGAAGAAATCATCGTCGAAGGACTCAATGGTCCTTCCAGCACCCCGTCGCGGAAATAATACTGCCCATCTACACACTACAGGGAATGAGGCCTGATGTCCTCATACTACAACCCGAGGAATAAAACTCAGAACTCTCTAAAAAAAGAACGAACACAAGATGGTCCAGAACCCGAAGTTCCTCTGTGTCCGCTGTCGAAAATCTGTCAATTGCCTCTTCATGCACTCGAGCAGTGTGGTACTCCAATAAAAAATCTGTGCATTCATGCACTGGATGGCACAATTCATCTGTGTGCGAGATGCCTAATGTAAGGCTGCTGAGCCGGTAATCCACCCAATAAATAACAATATAGTCTGCAGTGCTAAACTAGTAATATTACTAATAGGTACTTGGGAGCCCACACAGTCAGTCCCAGCCTCACAATGCTCAGCTATTAGTTCCGAGATCTTGCTCGGTCTCGCAGGAAAAGTTCGAAAGTTGACTAGTTCCCCTCTCCTTGAGAGGCCAGTCAGAAAGTAGATATCCTCGGTGGTGGGCACCGATGATTGCACCTCTAGCATAAAAGCCTCTGCATCAAGGTGCTAGTAGTCAATCAAGGCATTCAATAGCCTTGGTTGTGCACGCATGAATGGACATAGAAAGAATTTTAGTAAACCGCATTGCATTAACATGGCCATGACATTTGGATCTACTGTAACCAACTCACTGATTTCCTCATGCTCCCTTTCCTTCCATTGGACATACATCCAGCCAACACAACAAGGTAAAGGAGGGTCAGTACTTTCTTTTAGTTTGTTTTTTCATTACAAAAGGGGGGTACACATGGGCTGTAGAGGTGACAGTCGAGTGTACACACGGACAACCTTTACTCTGCCCGAATGTACCCATGGCCTGTCCAGAGACAACCCGCGTGTACCTAGGGCCGACCTTTTTAAGGTCGACGCCCACCCAAAAAATAAACTAAACAATGAAATTGAAGTATTGAATAGATAGATAAGGGAGTTTGTACTTACTTGGTCCAAGCAGAAGTTTGTTTCGTCCACTGTAGCTCCCAGAATCATTGTTTTTGGCAAAGGGGGTCTTTTGGCTCCAGAGTCAATTTCCAAATCAGCAATGGTGATAATGAGGTGTCAGCTTCTATTTATAGACTTTTTGGCCTCTTTTTGTCACTTTTTTGGCCTCCCTTATCAGTTTCTTTATACCAAAAACCATTTAGAGTGATTCAGGAATTATATGGGAGAGATTTGATCGGCTATTGGGACATTTTTTTTGAGTTTTGAGAAAATATTGATGGTCCATAAAAAAATTCAAAAATCAACTTGAGCATATAGGTTAGGTTACCACCCCAAATTTTTCGCCTCGTTGTATTTTTCCTCTGCTATAGGATCGATCCCATCAGGTTGTGACACAAAACCATCATATTTGCTTTAGAAGTGTCACATCTTGGCGGTAGAGCTTACCAGAACATGGATGCCCTAGGTAGGTCCTGGTTGCATTATGGTGTCCATGCCGTTTCTAAAAACACTGTAGGCTCGGGAGTCCGTATAGTCTTTCCTGAATATGAGTTTGAGCCTCATTTGCATGATTCTTTTTCGCTCTTTGTCTCACCCTCAGGACTCCCCAAAATAACGGGTCTCCTTTTAATCCCTTTTCAGACCCTCTAAAAATGAAAAGATTTCCGAGCGATCTTGTGGCCTTTCACGCTCGTTAAATTGAAATTTGAAGTCACGTCTGTCCGGCAATAGTTTACCCCTTTTTCAGTCCAGATGGTCAACTGTATGAACAAATGTATACTCTATCGAATTCCCATTCTTTAGAAGAGTACTCTCAGGTATAATTTTATTCATTTTTCGGGCCTGAGGGACTAAATTTACGAAAACGAAACCCCCACGGAGTCCATAGTTAAGCTCTTTTCAGACTCCCTAAAATTGAAAAGATCGTCGAGTGACCTTATTCTTTCACACTCGTTAAATTGGTCCAGAAGAATATTCCTGACGGAGTCCATAGTTAAGCTTTTTTCAGACTCCTTAAAAGTGAAAAAATCGCTGAGTGATCTTGTCCTTGTCACACTCGTTAAAACGGTTTTGAATTGATGTCTAATCGGTGCTAGTTTACCCCTTTTTCGAACCAACTAGACTATTGTCGAAAAAGGTACCCCAACGGAGTCTCCTTTTATGCTTTTTTAGACTCTCTAAATATGAAAAACCACCGAGCTTACCTTCTCTGGGCTCGTTAAACTTACATCAAAGGACGTTACCATTGTGTGTTCTATTAACCTCATTTGCATACCTTATCCACCAGCCTTGTGACAGTTTGCTTCTAAGTCTTAACACCTTTGGCTGCCGAAGGATTTTTCCCGAGTATCATTTCACCAGAACATCAGTTTTGTCCTTGTGCCTTGAGCTTGTATGTTTGTAGTAATCGTTCCGCTATTGTAACGTAATATTCCTTTATTCTTTTTCCAAAATTATCGAAAAGAACAAAAAAATCAAATATACCCCAAAAAGAGGATGGGAAAAATATTTTCTTTATTGGCAGCATAATGAGTCGCCCTTGGATAAAGCAAATCTGTCCGTTTGATCATCAGACTATGGGATGTAGTATGACCTTAGGAAGCTTTTATCGCTATATAGAGTTGTGTCCTCCACCGTTTGGTTATTCTTCCAAACATATGGAGAGTTTGCGTTGCCTCCTACTTCGTAGACTTATGATTAACATATATGCTACCTGAGTATTATCACTTGTCGTGCTATTGTCCAAGGGAAGTTTGTCACTAAGCCTGAGTCGACCCCTCTACAATATGTCTCTTGTCTGCATACCCGACCATCTTGAACGTCCAATCAAGTCCTTATTCAAAATCACTGAAGCCTTCAGTCCGATCATCAAGATTATCAAGTCCATGACCGACGAGCCATCGAATACCTATGGGTAGTGCATTCATACACTCATATTACACTCTTACCCGAGTTTTAGAAGATTTTGAAGTTGTTGCTCGAGCTCTGAAGATGGATACTCTATATGTATATCTTTCTGATTTCGATATGTAGCTCCGCTATGTAGCTCCGCTATGTAGTATTCGCGGCTACTCTTTATAGTTATTTGACATGGATCTACAATGTATTTGATTGGTAGCCATGGTTATTTTTTATCCCGAGCATGGGTATGCCTGCCTCGGTGAGACATTTGTTATTTTGCAAACGACACTTCCTGGTTCTTGATCCTTAGGCTCAATCATTCGACGTATCAATAAAGATTGGTAATGTATTTCGGCCATCAGATGCTCTTCTGACCTCACACATTAGGGGGCATCTATTATAACCCTAAATTGCACCACATATGCTTACCTGGCATCAGGCCAACTCATATCCCTTCTTTGCCAAAACTTTTCTAAACAACTCTTTGAAAATCCTCTTGTGTAAAGGCCCACGTGCCCTAACCCATTACTGCACATGTGTACACGCTGGCTGACTCACAACAACCTGCGTGTACCTATCAAAGCATGAAAAAAAGAAAGTTGTTGACGGAACAAAAAGCTATGGGTCAGTTAACTGAAACTCCCGGCCATGCATGGAAAAGGGTTCGTCCAAAACCCTAGCTCCTTCTAGCCTATAAAAGAAGGGGTAGGGGTACCATTTGGAGGAGGAAAAAATATAGCAAAGAAACTCTGCCCATTTACGTAATCCATTGTCCCAACCCTTTAGCCTTTCCTCATGCCAGAAGAGATTTAACGCAAAGTAGTTGAAGGAAAAAAGAAGAGGAGCCCAAGATCAAGTTCAAGGAGCAGTGGCTGGTCTCAACTTTTGTAAGTTGATTCACTTTCAGTAATAAAAAGAATGCTTTTCCCGTCCCAAATCATGAATTGTCTATAGTCTAATTGATTTATGTTTGATTTCTAACCATTGAGTATAGAAGTAGCATGCATGCATAGTTATCGTTTGTCTTGAGTGCAGGTCATCTGTGGAAGGAGAAGTGCAAGCAAGTAATCAAAGTGCAACGAAGGATCTACATCGAACACCGGTAATAAGGTAGGTGGTCCTTTTCCATGCATTTACTAAGAAAAAGGGATTTTAATCTTGGGATATAGGTAAAAAAGTAGTTTCTATTCGGTCAAATCTGCATGCAAGTCTGACCCTAGTTTGCTAGTTCGTAGGGCATTTTCCCCAACAACAGAGAGATTTAAGGAGTGTGAAGGTGATCTTTTCTTTGTCAGAAAAATTGTGAATAGAGAAATAACCTTCTAGCAGAGTTAACCATTTTTCTAGGGCTTCTGCATCTATCTGTCCTTCAAATATAGGAATATCAAGATTAACTTGTACCTTGAAAGGCGAGGTGCCTCCAAAGTGGATTCTTGATGAAGATGCACCTGATGCTATCGGTAGGCGTTGAAGGATGTGGGCAAAATTTTCCATTATTTCATCCCTCTATCGCGTGAGAGCTTGCTCAAGCAACAGATTGATAGGATCATTTGCTCCGTCGTTTTTCTTTTCTTCTGCCATTGAGGGTTTCTTGGGTGTGCGAGAGTGATTGTATTCAAGAGAGACAAGCTTGAGACACAACTTGCTATACTCGGACCTCGTCGGGGACATGCACTAAAAAAATTATCAAGAGCAGCCTGCTCTGATACCATTGATCCGGATTATTTTCGGCACGAAATGAGAGCGGAGATATAACACATAAATATTTAGAGATATTGCAAGAGAGAAAACAATATAATAGATATATAGAGGAAATGAAAAGAGTCACAGATATACAATAATACACGATTTCTATTAATGAAATAAATGTAGAGAGACTGTAAAATACAGAGTGAAAGACTCGCTAGAATGGTGGCAGCTTATCTCTGAGAAGAGATGTGATGGCTACTCGCATTCACAAGAAGATCATTAAAAAGAGGCTCTGGAGGCCTTTTTACAATAAACAGGAATGTCAAAGGTCCTAGACATACAAAAACCTAACCCTAGGAGATGAAGTGTCAAAAGTCATGTGGGCCCCGTTTGGGTAAGTTAGTACGTCAACTTCCCAACGTCGTAACTTTTGCATACGATCTTCGTTTTAGGCGTATGATAGCTCGTTGGAAAGGTATTGTCGAGGAGATTCATTTTGGGGGATAAATAATGCGTTCATATATCATTGAGAACCTTTATCTATAAAAACCTTCATTTAGGCCCTCAAAATGACCCTGGAAGTTAAAACCTGCTAAAAATAGTAAATTGCTAAAATTGCCAGAAAACTATTTTGAGCTAGTAGGAAAAGGTGGGTGGCCACCGATATCCACCTGGATCAATACTCCCTCCTTAGGAAGCAATGTTATCCATTGTGTTGTGTTCCCGGGCGAAAGGGAAAAGCGTTTGTTGGATCTGCATCTGGGTGAGCTACTTGTATTGCTAGAGATGTCGTGCTGCTTAGTTTGTGGAAGTCTATCATGAACTTGTTGAAGTTGAGGTTGTTCAACAAGTCAAGCTACATGAGAGGAAGGTGTGAAGAAGGAATATTTGCACTTTTCTGCAACCTTGCCGACCTGCTTCTGTTGGAAAGAAGGTGCAGGGGGCGAGACTGTAGTGGTTGCAGTGTCCTTCTGTTCCCCTTTTGAACAGATTGTGAAGAAGCTAAATTTTGCAGTATGATATACTACCTTGCGACACTTTTTAGGTGGAACAATAGTTGGAACTACCTCTGGTATTCTGTAGATATGACACCTCAAAGTAACAATGACACTACGGGGTCGAGCCTCATAAACATCATGGCGCTTCCACATATATTGCTGGCCCAAGAGAACATCACAAACATCCAGTGGGGAAACATCACATAATACCTCATCCTTGAAGGGTTGGATGCCATATGATAATCGACACTGTTGGATGACATGGAGATCTCGTCCTTGCTGAAGCTACCCGATGTTGTATGGCTGCGGGTGTGGTGTTGTCGACAATCCCAACTGTTTGACGACCTCTACTGAAATGAGGTTTTTCTGGCTTCAACTATCAATAATAAAATGCAGCGGGGTCCCCTTCACCCACATCTGTGAATGAAAAAGGTGCTCCCCCTCTTCAGGATATGTCGGTTCTTCTAGTTGAATTGTTGTGGTCGCGACAATAGCAGTGGGGTCTGCATCAATGATCTGTCCTTTACCAGTATTTTCAAAATCAGATTCTGAATCAGGGTTCAGATCCTTGTCTTTGATCTTGGCCACCAATGATAGTTTTGAGCGACATTCATCAGTGTTGTGCCAGGGGCTTTTATGGAAATCACACCATTTTCCAGTGTCCTTCTTTGTCTTCTTGTGACACTTATTTTCCTGTGTCTTGGACTTCTTTTCGAGAGACTGTTTGTTAGGGATATCTTTGTCATACTTTGGTTGTTACGGATTTGCAGACCCAAACTCCCATTTGTTCTGGTGCTTAAATTTATACTCGATTATGACAGCATATCGATAAGCAGCAGCGAGTGATGAGATGTCTAGAAAATCCATTTCAGTTTAGATGTATTTGTGTAGAGCCCCACGGTATTTCAGAACCAAATGTCGCTCGGAGTCTTTGATACCCAGCTTGGTGCGCAAGGTATGGAAGGTATTGGTGAACTCTGGAACTTCTTGGCCCCTCTCTTGCTGCAGTGTGGTCCATCTCATGTACTGGTCCTCATAGTTTCCAACATGGTAATACTATTCCTTTACCACATCCACAAAAAAATCCCAAGTGGGATCGACCCCGTATATTCCAGACTCCTCTATGGAACTTTTCTCCCAGTAAGTTTCCCACCAATGTTTGATATGGGGGAGAGATTTAAGGAGTGCGAAGGTGATCTTTTCTTTGTCAGAAAAATTGTGAACAGAGAAATAACCTTCTAGCAGAGTAGGCTAGGACCAGTACATGAGATGGACCACACTGTGGCAATAGAGGGGCCAAACAGTTTCAGAGTTCACCAATACCTTCCATACCTTGCGCACCAAGCTGGGTATCAAAGACTCCGAGTGACATTTGGTTCTGAAATATCGTGGGGCTCTACACAGATACATTCAAACTAAAATGGATTTTCTAGAAATCTCATCACTCGGTGCTGATTATCGATATGCTTTCAAAATCGAGAATAAATATAAGCACCATAACAAATGGGAGTTTGGGTTTGCAAATCTGCAACAACCAAAGTATGGCAAAGAAAACCCTAACAAACAGTCTCTCGAAAACCAGTCCAAGACATAGGAAAAGAAGGATAACAGGAAGACAAAGAAGGACACTGGAAAATGGTGTGATTTCCACAAAATCCTCTGGCACAACACCGATGAATGTCACTCAAAACAGTCATTGGTGACCGAGATCAAAGAGAAGGATCCGAACCCTGATTTAGAATCTGATTCTAAAAATACTGGTAAAGGATAGATCATTGATGCAGACCCCACTGCTATTGTCATGACCATAGCAATTCAACTAGAAGAACCAACAGATCCTAAAGAGGGGGAGCACCTTTTTCATTCACAGATGTGGGTGAAGGGGACCCCGCTGCATTTTATTGTTGATAGCGAAAGCCAAAAAAACCTCATTTCAGCAAAGGTTGTCAAACAGTTGGGATTGTCGAAAACACCACACCTGCAACCATACAACATCAGGTGGCTTCAACAAGGATGAGATCTCCATGTCAGCCAACAATGTCGATTGTCATATGGAATCCAACCCTTCAAGGATGAGGTATTATGTGATGTTTCCCCACTGGATGTATGTGATGTTCTCTTGGGCCAACCATATATGTGGAAGCGCCATGCTGTTTATGAGGCTTGACCCCGTAGTGTCATTGTTACTTTGGATGGTCATCTCTACAGAATACCAGAGGTAGTTCCAACTATTGTTCCACGAAAAAAGTGTCGCAAGGTAGTATCTCATATTGTAAAATTTAGTTTCTTCACAATCTATTCAAAAGTGGAACAGAAGGACACTGCAACCACTACAATCTCACCCCCTGCACCTTCTATCCAATAGAAGCAGGTCAACAAGGTTGCAACAAAGTGCAAAGATTCCTTCTGCACACCTTCCTCTCATGTATCTCGACTTGTTGAACAACCTGAACTTCAACAAGTTCATGACAAACTTCCACAAACTATGTAGCGTGACGTCTCCAACAATACAAGCAGTTCACCTAGATGCAGATCCAGTAAATGCTTTTCCCTCTCTCCCGAGAACTCAATGCAATGGAGACCATTGATTCCGAAGGAGGGAGGATTGATTCAAGTGGATATCGTTGGCCACCCTCCTTTTCCTACTGGCTCAAAATAGTTTTCTGGCAATTTACTATTTTTAGAAGGTTTTAACTTCCGAGGCCATTTTGAGGGCCTAAATGAAGGTTTTTCGAGATCAAGGTTCTCAATGATAGCCAAAGGCATGATTGAGCCCCCAAAATGAATATCCTCGACAATAAATTTCCAACGAGCTATCCTATGCCTAAAACAAAGATCATATGCGAAAGTTACGACCCCGAGAAGTGTATGTACTAACTTACCCAAATGGGGCCCACATGACTTTTGGCGCTTCATCTCCTAGGGTTAGGTTTTTAGATGTCTAGGACTTTTTGCATTCCTTTTTATTGTAAAATGACCTCCAGAGCATCATTGTAATGATCTTCTTGCAAATGCGAGTAGCCGTCACATCTCTTCTCAGAGATACGCTGCCACCATTCTAGCGAGTCTTTCACTCTATATTTTACAGTCTCTGTGCATTTATTTCATTAATAGAAATCATGTATTACTGTATATCTGTGACTCTTGTTATTTCCGCTATATCTATTTATATTTTTGTCTCTTTTTCAATATCTCTATATATCTATGTGTTATATCTCCACTCTCATTTCATGCCAAAAATAATCAGGATCAGTGGTATCAGAGAAGGCTGCTCTTGATCATTTTTTTAGTGGATGTCCCCGATGAGGTCCAAGAATAGAAAGTTAGGTATTGAGCTTGTCTCTCTTGAAGACAATCACTCTCGCAGACCCAAGAAACCCTCAATGGCAGAAGAAAATAAAAATGACGGAGCAGACCATCCTATCAATCTGTTGCTTGAGAAGGCTCTCACGCGACAGAGGAACGAAATGATGAAGAATTTTGTCCACATCCTTCAATGCCTACTGATAGCATCAGGCACATCTTCATCAAGAGGCCACTTTGGAGGCACCTCTCCTTTCAAGGTACAATTTAATTTTGATATTCCTATATTTGAAGGACAGATAGATGCAAAAGCCCTAGAAAAATGGTTAACTCTGCTAGAAGGTCATTTCTCTATTCACAATTTTTTTGACAAAGAAAAGATCACCTTCACACTCCTTAAAGCTCTCCCTCATGTCAAACATTGGTGGGAAACTTATTGGGAGAAAATTTCCACATAGGAGTCTGGAATATACGGGGTTGATCCCACTTGGGATTTTTTTGTGGATGCGGTAAAGGAACATTATTACCCTGTTGGAAACTATGAGGACTAGTACATGAGATGGACCACACTGCAGTAAGAGAGGGGCCAAGCAGTTTTAGATTTCACCAATACCTTCCATACCTTGTGCACCAAGATGGGTATCAAAGACTCCAAGCGACATTTGGTTCTGAAATACCGTGGGGCTCTACACAGATACATCTAAACTGAATAGATTTTCTAGACATCTCATCACTCGGTGCTGCTTATCTATATGCTGTCAAAATCGAGCATAAATTTAAGCACTGGAACAAATGGGAGTTCAGGTCTGCAAATCTGCAACAACCAAAGTATGGAAAAGACAACCCTAACAAACAGTCTCCCGAAAACCAGTCCAAGACACATGAAAAGAAGGGCCACGGGAAGACAAATAAAGACACTGGAAAATGGTGTGATTTCCATAAAATCCCCTGGCACAACACCGATGAATGTCGCTCAAAACAGTCATTAGTGGCCAAGATCAAAGACAAGGATCCGAACCCTGATTCAGAATATGATTATGAAAATACTGGTAAAGGACAGATCATTGACGCAGACCCCACTACTATTGTTGCAACCACAAAAATTCAACCAGAAGAACCAACAGATCCTGAAGAGGGGGAGCGACATTTTCATTCACAGCTGTGGGTAAAGGGGACCCTACTGCATTTTATTGTTGATAGCAGAAGCCAGAAAAACCTCATTTCAGCAGAGGTCGTCAAACAATTGGGATTGTCGACAACACCATACCTGCAGCCATACAACATCGAGTGGCTTCAGCAAGGATGAGATATCCATCTCAGCCAACACTGTCGATTGTCATATGGCATCCAACCCTTCAAGGATGAGGAATTATGTGATGTTGCCCCACTGGATGTCTGTGATGTTCTCTTGGGCCAGCCATATATGTGGAAGTGCCATGTTGTTTATGAGGCTCTACCCCGTAGTGTCATTATTACTTTGGGGGGTCATCTCTACAAAATACCAGAGGTAGTTCCAACTATTGTTCCACCTAAAAAGTGTCGCAAGGTAGTATCTCATACTACAAAATTCAACTTCTTCACAATCTGTTCAAAAGGGGAATAGAAGGACACTGCAACCATTTAAGTCTCTCCCCCTACACCTTCTATCCATCAGAAGTAGGTCGACAAGGTTGCAGCAAAGTGAAAAGATTTCTTCTGCACACCTTCCTCTCATGTAGCTCGACTTTTTGAACAACCTCAACTTCAACAAGTTCATGACAGACTTCCACAAACTAAGCAACGCGACGTCTCCAGCAATACAAGCAACTCACCCAGATGCAGATCCAACAAACTCTTTTCCCTCTCCAATGGGAACTCAACGCAATGGAGACCATTACTTCCTAAGGTGGGAGGAATGATCCAGGTGGATATCGGTGGCCATCCACCTTTTTCTACTGGCTCAAAACAATTTTCTGGCAATTTTGGCAATTTACTATTTTTAGTAGGTTTTAACTTCCGGGGCCATTTTGAGGGCCTAAATGAAGGTTTTTCAAGATAGAGATTTTCAATGATATCCAAGGGCATTATTGAGCCCCCAAAATTAATCTCCTCTACAATACCTTTCCAACGAGCTATCATACTCCTAAAACGGAGTTCGTATGAAAAAATTACGACCCCGGGAAATTGATGTACTAACTTACCCAAACGGGGCCCACATGACTTTTGGCACTTCATCTCCTAGGGTTAGGTTTTTGGATGTCTAGGACTTTTGGAATTCATGTTTATTGTAAAAAGGCCTCTAGAGCCTCATTGTAATGATCTTCTTGTGAATGTGAGTAGCCGTCACATCTCTTCTCAGAGATAAGCTGCCACCATTCTAGCGAGTCTTTCACTATGTATTTTACAGTCTCTATACATTTATTTCATTAATAGAAATCGTGTATTATTGTATATCTGTGACTCTTTTTATTTCTTCTATATCTTTCTTATATTGTTGTCTCTCTTTCCATATCTCTAAATATTTATGTGTTATATCTCCGCTCTCATTTCGTGTCGAAAATAATCCAGATCAGTGGTATCAGAGCAGGCTGCTCTTGATCGTTTTTTCAGTGCATGTCCCAGACGAGGTCTGAGTATAGAAAGTTGGGTCTCGAGCTTGTCTCTCTTCAAGAAAATCACTCTTGCACACCCAAGAAACCCTCAATGGTGGGAGGAAAGAAAAATGATGGAGAAAACTGTTAACTCCCAAAGTAAAACCGTTCTTTCGGTTGAACTTTGTAGAGGATATCCTGGCTATTGGTCGCATGCTTAAGCTACTTTTTGTGTTTTTATAGTTCAAGAAAATTTTTGGTTTTGATTCTGTCAAGAGATTGGAAA
>ML778721.1:809548-819550 GCA_009831015.1 Picea engelmannii
AATAGTTCGCTTTAAAAGAAAACTTTTAGTTTGGGTTTCTTTGTTTTAAGAAAGTTCATTATTGTTTTTAGTGAAAATTTTGAAACAAAAAGATTTAATTTCTTGCTTTATATTAGATTGGGGGCATCCTTGCATTTGAAGTAACGGAATTGCATGATTCTTGGCATTTTTTGATCTTAAATTATGAATCGTGCATTGGTGTACAATCTTTTTGCTCATTTCTTGAGAATATTGATATTGATGAGTTTTAAGTTTTTGGGACATTGTGCATATGGGAATGATAAATGTTTTCTCCTTCTTGTAGCATATCTTTCATCGAAATGAAAAGATTGCATCTTCATCTCTTTGCATAACTTTCGAGTCAATCAAAAAACCATATTGTTCATGCCATTTTCCTATTGAGTAACAACAAACATAAAATAAAGCACTTATAAAAACTGATTAGACATTTTTTATACTTTCTGGTAGAAAACCTACATTAGATTAGTTATAGGGATTTGGAATAGGTGTGAAAGATAACTTTCCAAAGTTGCAAACAAACATAGTATCTTGTGATAGGGAGAGTTAAATCCACTTACTACATTTTGTCCTGGGAAGCCCTTCTAACACAAGGGTCAATCACAAGGTCGCATTAAGACTGGAAGAGTTACTCATCTTGCTTTGTTGGTATTGGTGTAGAGATTGCGTTTATTATGGGGGTATCTTGAAGGTATACCCACAATGATGAGTGTAAGCCTTTCAAGTTGATTTTGGGCTAGATACCCTACCCTTGCACATGGATCGAACTATCGAGTGTTTCCTTAGGCATCACTATAGTGATTGGTAACCTTAGTGTCCTATCTCTTTAAGGTCTTTACACAAGGTGACTGTGGAGGGGCAAGTCTTCACAGTACCTAGAGTCAACGCTGTCAAAAATCAATCGGGCTTCTTGGAGGGTATACCCACGATTATGTGTGGGAGCTTGCACCAGGGTGTAAGTCCGTTAAGCAGGTTGTCAACGTAACTTTTCCACCCACTCTATCTCATCCCCTTCTTAATTTGTTCCCGTGACGTTGGACTTCATCACCAACTAGTGCATTCATTATGAGAAGGCTTTGTTTGCTTGCTTTCTTACTAGATTTTTAGCATGTGTTGTTTGTTCTCCCTAGTGGACTCTAGATTGGATTTTTGTTTTTAATGGCATCAGTTCCTAAAATGACCAATGAAGGAACCCTTGGTCCAGGGGAACCTTTTGTTTTTCCTTCTTATGGAGACATTGGACCTCCTCACATCGCTACTTTGAGCCTTTCGGGTCTCACAATCGGATTACCAGTATGATTGTTTTCTACTCAGGTAATCCAGAATGCAGTAAGTGCTTCGGTCATAAGCACTTCCCCCCAAGAACATCAACCTCATGTTGGTCCTTCACCTTCTTCCCCAGTAAGGTCTTCTTCACCTTCTTCACTTGCAAGGTCTCCTTTCGTTTCATCTTCTTCATCGAGTGAAAGTTCTGAAGCTAGTAACCCGGTGAATAAGAAGAAGAAGAAAGATAAACAAGGGTCAAAACCTCCAACCACTGTCAAACATGTTGGAAAACAACTAGTTACTGTTAATCATGCTGGGAGTGTTGATGATGTCAATATCACCCAAACAACTCGTAAGCCCAATTACCCTTGCAGGCTTTGTAAGGGTATCCATCTTCTTAAGGATTTCCCTGGTCTACCCAAGGTTATAGAAGTATGGTCTACACACCCTCGCCAACCCATGTCATTAGCCTCTGAACAACATGTTGATGACCTCCCATCAACTAGTCATGATATAGTTGGGAAGAAGAAAAGTAGGGCCAAGTTCCCATGTATGTTATGCAAAGGGAGTCATCTAACTCATCTTTACCCTCATATGGAAGAAGCCTCAAAATTTCTGGTAGACATGACTGTTTCACAACCCCAACTTTCAGCTGCTTATCGCAACCTTTCTCTCAACCCCCCTGTAGTGGACGAAGTGATCAACCTGTTTCCCCCATCGATTAGTCTGATTGATCATGTATTCAATCTATCCATGTCCTTAATTGAACCAGTTAAAAAAGTGGTTGATCCGATCCCATTGTCAATCGATCCCACTCTCTCGTTAGAGAGTGAAACCCAAGCAGTCGATCTGTTTCCACCTGTCGACCCCATTCTCCCCTTGGAGAATGAAACCCAAGTGGTCGATCTGATCTCTGCATTGGTTGATCCTACTCTCTCGCTAGAGAGTAAATACGATACTACCCATGTTTTTCTCGTTGATACAGAATCTACCATGCTGGGGGCTATTCCTCCTCCTGTGGAACCCCTTCCAAGTTATGAGGCCATCCATTTTGATTGGGGTGTGCTAACTAGACCTCATCTTCCCTCTCACATTCCTTTCCATATTACAGTACCAGTTTGTGGTTGAGATGTTCCTCAGACACTGATAGATAAAGGTGCATCTGTTAGTATTTTGTCCTCTTTTTCTTGGCAAGCTTTGGGTTGTCCTCCACTTGCGTCGATTACACAGAATATGTTAGCTTTTAACATAAGCACTAGTCAACCTTTAGGGGCCCTTCCTCAGTTTCCTGTAACTTTGGGAGGGAAAACTGTCTTTATTGATGTCATGGTAGTCCAAGATCCCTTGGATTTCACTTTACTTTCTTGGGCAGGATTATGTCTATGCCATGAAAGCTATTGTGTCCACTCTTTTTCGTGTGATATCTTTCCCTCACGATGGAAGAATTATGACTTTTGATCAACTTTCATTCATCGATCCTAATTGGATTAGCTCCCTAAATGGTTCTTATATGAAGACAGTATCGCCCCTACCATAGGTAAATTATGTGGCATTGTCACCCATGGCTTCAACTTCTGATGACTTAGATCCAGTAATTGACATGGTGATCTCCTCGATAGGGTTGTTAGAGCCTGATCTCTTTACTCCTGTCGTGACCCTTGACATGGTGTCCTTCTAGAGTGTGTTTCTTCCTTCCAGTGAAGACCTCTTGGAATCCATGGCTGAGTTTTGTCCCTTGACATGCTGTCCTTCCAGAGCATTGTCCTCTTGGAATCCATGATCAAGAAGAGATTCGAGGATATTTTTTGCATCTCTGAGGCAACCTTGTTAAAAAATGAAACAAAGGTCTTTGAACATAGTTTTCTAATTTCAAGCTTGTTAAAAAATGAAACCACTTACGAGGATAGTTTTTTTGTCTCTGTGGCAACCTCGTTAAAAAATGAAACAAAGGTTATGAGCATAGTTCTTGTTTATGTTAATTCTATGTAAATTTCCTAGAGGTTGTCAGAAAAGAAGAAATCTATGGGAGGTAACTTTATCCAACCACTTCGAAGCTGGGATCTAACCCTACCAGCTTCAGAGAGGGATCTCTCTGTAGGATTTAGATATGTTTCAAATTTAAAATATTAGGCTAGGTAAATAAAATATGTTTGTTTTGTTTGTTGTAGTTTTCGTTAGGTTGTATGAGAGAGTTTACACATCCATTGGGCTATGGGGTCTGTATCATGAAAATAAAATCTAAACTAGAAAATAAAGAAATTTTTCACATGGCGAGATAATGTAATCATTGGATTCTTTTAGCAGCATAAATGAGGAATAGCAGAAAAAGTGAGAATATCAATTACAACAAAGAAGCAATTAAGAATTTATTTATCGTAAAATCAGAAGATGAAACACTGAAATCTTTTAAAGTCAAAAATAGGGTATACAAATATAAATCCTGCAACATTCATTACTTTCAAAGATTAGATTTAGCAAACAGTGTGATAACTAAGTGAGAATAACATTTAACTTAGAAAGGAAAACATCACCAGTCAACACACGCAAGAATCCTATAAAAATGCCTCTTTGTATTAATGGAAGATCTCTTGAAAAATATTACAGTCTGATAGCTCACAGGGTGTAAAGATCAACCCTCAATACTTCAAAAAGTGAAGTATTTATAACCGAAAATTAGAAATGATCCTGGCATTAAAGATCAGGACATGGTAAATCTATTTTTAGCTTAACTAACTTAACAAATTACAAGAATCTAGGAAACTGTTTGATGATGTGTCGAAACTGCATGTTGTTTTTTGGGTGAACCATTGGTGAGGCCTCTGCACAACCTTGTCTGACTGGATAGCTGACTGGGCTGGGATAGCTCATCGACTACTCGATCAGGTCACAAAGATCTTCCCATCGAAGATGACTGGGAACGTTGACTTTGAGTAACCTTCGATAGACTTCATCCATTTTTGTGTACTTAGCGAAAGTAGGCTTGGTGATGAAGATGTACCATATCTCATGTTGTATGCTGATGTCCAACTGAAGTGCATCTAGGAATTCCTTGTCGGTGATGCTTCCTTGAATCCCTGAAAATTTTGAACTATCCTTAGCCACATCGACTAGTCTCTTTTTGTAATCTGGGAGTGTCATCAGTTTGTCATTTATCACCTTCAACCAGGAATACCTTTCTTCTGTAGAGCCTCGATCTTGCTGAAAAACCTTTGTACCCCTAGGTCCATGGCCTACACCTTTTCTTCCAGCTGTAGCATCAGTCCTCTCTTAGTCAAGAATCTTTTGACCTCAAGGATGGTCTTTGTTCTATCCTCAAATATCAGCTCTTCCACCTCCTCTCTGGTTTTAGAATTCAAGAATTTGATGATTTCATTTGCTTGTGTGGGCATCTCTCCCAGCTCTGCTCTGATCTTCTCGATGGCTTGTTTACTTCTCTACACCAATTCATTCTTCTCAAACATAATCTGTATCATTGGCCATATTTCATTCATAGACTTAGTGATGTCTATCCAGACGCTTTCTTTGACTTCGGCCAATGTTTTGCCTGCCATTGTTTGCTTTCAAAGTTGTTGTAACTCTTGTTTGAGATGATTTGATACTTGTTTTAACTTGGAGTATCTATTTTGGTAAGAATATTTGAGTTCCTGAAGGTTCTCAATCTCCCTTTTAAGCCTGCTAATCTCTATCTCCTGCAGATTCATCTCTTCCATAGATTTATCCAATTCAACCGTCTTTTCAAGAGACGTCAGTGGATTTTCCAATGGAACTTTTTCTAGTGATGTTGTGCTCACTCCTGAGAGTGGAACTGCACTCAATAGAATGACTTCCATGGCTTTAGACTGTTCTTTCTCTTTCACTAGCTTCTCCATTTCAGCTTCCATTTCCTTTAATTGTGCATTCTGCTCCATGATCAACTTAAGCTGTAATGATCCAAAGATATTATGCAAGGATCATCACTATTTTGGTGTCTTTTTAAAACTTTTATGAGTGAGGTATTTCGTCAAACACTTTGTTGATCTACTTTTTAGATGGGTTTATATGTGTGTATGTAGCAAATAACCGAAAGAGATAACCATGGAACATACCTCAAACCATATGCAATAAGATAGACAAGCCAAAACATCTCAATTCCTCTTTATTCATAAAATAGAGAAACCTGCTACAATGAAGATGTCGATCTGGAATGCTCAACTGATGGCCAAGAATATAGACAATAGATAAGAGCTGCTACAAAATGCTCCCGCTAATACAAAATAATGCCTCCAAAGGATGAATAAGAAATGAATATCAATACAAGCAAATATGAATGCCAAACTCTCCAGCTGAAGAATGCCACACTCCAATAGAAGGTTGAAACCCTCAATAACTTGGCCCTGCTGCCAAAAGTGTCCAATCACCCTAATAAATATGCCAACTGATAGATCGGTTGATGGTAAGAATAACCCAGGTGCCTGAATCTCCAATATATCTCTCAATCTCTGTAGATCTGAAATCCCCCACTGAATGGTGTGCCCCACTGGATGACTGAAGCCCTAGATAATTCGGCCCTGCTGAAGGAGGCCTCCAAATGCTCTAAAACTCTCCATAAATATAGATCGGGACACTGAAAGTCACTAGGTGATGTCTCAGGGTCATATTTGAAGTGAACCCCTCCAAACTGACAAAATATGAATCTCAAAAATGCCCTCCTTCTCTTCAATTCGTCCCACTGCTCAAGAAATAATCTGAGCCATAAATCTCTCTCAGAAAGCACTAGATCTGATGTCCAAGGCCCTGCAATGAAAACCCAAGTGATAGAATCCTCAAAGGCCCTGCCAATCTCCTAGAACGAACCTCTCTCCAAAGATGGTGTGCCCCCCTTGCTGGAAACCCCCAATGGTGCGCCCTCCTTCTTTTCCTGTGCTTGTGGCTGTGTAGAACCCTCTTGCACTGATGTAGAACTGAGCTAGAATGGTGTGGGAGAGTATTTCATCTTCGAGACCAAGCTTGGGACAAGCTAGGTGGAATCTTTCACCACCGAATCGTCCTCTATGTTTTGTTAAGTCAAAACCCTCAAAACCCCCAATGTTGGGCTCACTAGCTAGAAGCCAGAAATCAAAAGCTAAACATACATGAATGAATAAGAAGAGGTCCTTACCTTTCCTTTATACTTTTTGGCTCACCTTGTCCCTCCAAAGTGACTTTAATTTTATTAATATTTAATTAATTAATTAAATCACTTTAATTAATTAATTAACCTTTTTACCTTTGAAAAGCTCCTTATCTCTCCTTGTAACTTCCCTGGCCACTGAAATTCACTTCTAACCATCCCATCCTGTAGTGTTTCTCCTCTCGATTCCAATGAGCTATTACACTGAGAGGTTCCTCCAAGTAATCTGCCCAAAATGACCTCTTTAGTGAATTCCATTGACTTATAGCTCAAAATAGTCAAAATCATGGAAATCGTCGAAATGCAATGAAACCAAATCCAACCTGTGCAGAATGGCTCATAATGATGGAATATGATCATCAATGCAAGATGAACCCCACAATTCCTCTCAAATACCCCTATACTCACTCTAGCATCCATCTGGCTACTCTGGTCATCATAAATCTCTGCCCTGTGATGATGTCCCAAAGTGGGGACATTACAGTCCTCCCTGCTAGAAAATTCCTTGTCCTCAAGCAATACCCAAATCCCCTGAAGTAAAATACCAGGATCCCATGTCGACCTGTGGGATACATAGTAGAACCCATCCAATGATGAACAATAGCACACTCCACCCCTTGGATCCCATATCAGGAAGTGAACTGCAATACTCTGTGAAGAATAGTCCTGGAAGATATCAAACCTATGAACCTGCTGCACCTGACACATGGCCTCATCTCGGAATGAGTCCATCCTCCAAATCTCTACCAATATCCACACGGTCTCCATCAACTACACATGATGATGCCGAAATGAGGTACTGCAAGATCTCCGTGAGGCACCCTCAAGCGCTGTGCTAAATGGAAAGTTAGAATAACTTTCCCCTGCAATGGTCCACTCTCCTCTCTCAGTCAATGAACTGTTCAATCCTGCAATCCTTGGGTCCCATGCTAACCTTTGTTGACGATCCTCCCGCTGACACTGCACTACTCTGTCCATGACTGTCTGTCCCCTGCATACATACAGGATCCTCCTCGCCAGGATCCTCAAGATGAAATACCTGTGACCACCGAACCTACTTCCCAGAAACTGTATCGGCATAGACACCTCTGTAGAAGAAGTACATGTCCAAATGTCTCCATGCCCTATTTTGATGATCAAGAGGAAGAAAAGGTCTCGCCCCATAGGACAAGTACCTGCTGACCCACTCCAAACCAACCCAAGGTGGAGTGTGTGGCTCTCTGGTGCCACCTAGGTCGTCATGTAGTGAAACATCCTGCTAACCAAGTGAACTCCCAGATCCCATGGAAAACTTGGAAGTTTATCACTTCCAGTCTCTGCTAGCTTCTCCTGTGTTGGGCTGATCACTGTCAGAATCCCACTGCGCTCATCTATCATCACCAGGTCTATGATTCTCACCATCACACACCAAGTCTCAACTGTCTATCTAACACGGTCCACCTTTGACCTGCTGTATGCCGTAAAAGTACTACTGTCATATAGTCTCGGCCTACTCACTCTCCATGCCCCTAGCCATGGCCTATCCCTCCTCATGCTATTGTCCTTGATAAAAGTGTCAGGATAGGCTAATAGAAACATCTGCAGCTGACTGTAGGACTGGGAGGTGTCACATGCTTTGGTTAATCCCAATGTTTCGACCAGAAGCTCGTCCATTGGTATCCATGAAATATGCTCTCCTGTGGTCATCACCGAGTCCCAACCATCCAGTACAACCAAAAGTAACCCCTCCAACTGCTGGTCAACCAACCTCCATCTCTCATCTACCATGCAAATGCTGAAATGGTGAAGGTGATCTCCCACAACTATGTGCTGCTGTAGAGGAGTGACATCTACATACTCCCTTGAGTGTGTCTCCTCCCTGCAAGGCACTATACCCCTCTGAATGCCACCATACACCCACCTCAACATCTCTCTGTGAGATTTCCCTCATCACGGTATGCTCTGGCATACTCATGTCATCTCCCGCAAACTCATGCTGCATCACAGATCCTGGGCGTACAGCTGGATCTATCTCTATATGGTGATCAACCACTCCCAAGACACAAATGGAAGTGTCCACCATCGACTGGTGCTCCTCTACTAGATCATCAACATCCTCTGTCAATGTGACTGACTGATACATCTAACTGTCCACTAAGACAGATGAAGTGGATCTCTGACGAATCTCCTCAAGAGACCCATCTGATATAGACTATGATTCTTGAAGGGTGGTCTGTGTGCCTCTCAAGAATCCTCGAGTTCTCTCCAACTCCCGAGTGAGTCGGTCTACCTCCAACTCCTGCCCCCTTAGGGCCCTATGATACAAATCGCCACTCCCCAGTAGGTAGTCTCTATCTGTCAAAAACTGCTGGTAGTCAGTCCTCATCATAGACACTCTCTCCTGGAGAGTGTGAAAATCATCCATGGAAAATACTCCATCTGAGCTACCCCGTGCCACTGATGTTCTCCAACCGTAATATTCCATCACTACATGCATGCCATCAATATGTCTAGTGGATTCCCTGATCATAGTCTCACTAAATCCCAACTGTGCTGCTAAGTGGTGTGACTCCTGATAATAGTCATGTTGGGGTACCCCCTCATGCCTCTCACTGCTAGTTCCATCACTAACAACACTCTCTGTAGAAGATAAAGTGATGAACTGCTTGTTGTCTACTGTGCCACTAGGTACTCCTGTATGCCACTGCATCCCATCACTAGATGCCATCTCACCCTGACTCACACTGTATCCTGTATGAGCAGCTGTATCCTCCTGTGCACTCAACCTACTACTATCATATGTGCCTGGATCCCATATAGCTATATCCAGACACGTGCTATCGTCATCTTGACTTCCAAATAGTGCATCCTCATCCATGCAATCTGATCCTGGAAGTAAGTGCTCCATCCACCTATCAACCTCTTCCATCTTCTCAACCACTGGAGTCTCCAATAGTTATGAATCCATCTCCTCTAAATGACCTGTATGTGTGGGGTCAACTGCATGTACGTCCTGTACCTCCTCCTGGATCTGTGGGTCTAACTGTCCATGGTGTGTATCCCTCACACTAGGCTCATCCATCATACCTGATGTGCCATTGATCTCCTCATCTGACGTGGCTATCATGGGTGTTTGAATAGGTGTCAAATGTGTCATGACCCCCATAGGAAGCTCATCATCTCTAGGTGCTAACACGTGTGACTCCTCATTAGTGTCACCACTCTGCTGAGGCGTAAGGTCATCAATGGTATGTGACGTGTCTGCTGAGACACTAGGGCTATCATCCTATCCATCCAGCTGCCTATCCACTACACAAGGTTCATCCTCCTCCTCAAGCGTGCAAGCATCACTAGCCTCTATGCAAGAGTCATCATCACTATCCTTTGAGGTAGAGTCACTATCACTAGCCTTTGTGCAAGAGTCACTGTCATTATCTGATTTCTCTAAATCCACATCTATCGCTCCATCCTCACACACCTCACCCTCACTGTCATGACATGCCTCAATAATGCGCTCCTGATCTTTACCCCTGCACCTATGATCTAGTTCCCATGGCCCCTTGCAACTGTGGCAAGGTTGCATGCTCCTA
>ML778721.1:819709-840717 GCA_009831015.1 Picea engelmannii
CTAAGGTCGTCATACATGATCTCCAACCATGGTATCTCAAAGGCTATCTTATTCACTTCTTTCCAACTAATCATTTATCCCTATGGAAGACCCCCCAAGTTTGCAAGATTTAAGCTCTGGTACCACTGTAATGATCCCAAGCCATTATGCAAGGATCATCACTATTTTGGTGTCTTTTTAAAACTTTTCTGAGTGAGGTATTTCGTCAAACACTTTGCTGATCTACTTTTTAGATGTGTTTATATGTGTGTATGCAGAAAATAACTGAAAGAGATAACCATGGAACATACCTCAAACCATATGCAATAAGATAGACAAGCCAAAACATCTCAATTATTCTTTATTCATAAAATAGAGAAACCTACTACAATGAAGATGTCGATCTGGAATGCTCAACTGATGGCCAAGAAGATAGACAATAGATAAGAGCTGCTACAAAATGCTCCCGCTAATACAAAATAATGCCTCCAAAGGCTGAATAAGAAATGAAGATCAATACAAGCAGATTTGAATGCCAAACTCTCTAGCTGAAGAATGCCACACTCCAATAGAAGGCTGAAACCCTCAATAACTCATCCCTGCTACCAAAAGTGTCCAATCACCCTAAGAAATATGCCAACTGATAGATCAGTTGATGGTAAGAATAACCTAGGTGCCCGAATATCCAAGATCCCTCTCAATCTCTGTAGATCTGAAATCCCCCACTGAATGGTGTGCCCCACTGGATGACTGGAGCCCTAGATAATTCATCCCTACTGAAGGAGGCCTCCAAATGATCTGAAACTCTCCAGAAATATAGATCGGGACACTGCAAGTCACTAGGTGAAGTCTCAGGGTTATATATGAAGTGTAACCCCTCCAAACTGACTAAATTTGAATCTAAAAAATGCCCTCCTTCTCTTCAATTCGTCCCACTGCTCAATAAATAATCTGAGCCATAAATCTCTCTCAGAAAGCACTAGATCTGATGTCCAAGGCCCTGTAATGAAAACCCAAGTGATAGAATCCTCAAAGGCCCTGCCAATCTCCTACAACAAACCTCTCTCCAAAGATGGTGTGCCCCCCTTGCTGGAAACCCCCAATGGTGTGCCCTCCTTTTCCTGTGCTTGTGGCTGTGTAGAACCCCCAATGGGGTAAATTATTTGGTGTGAAGAGTGGGTAAATGGTGAAAGAATGAAGTGGTGAGGGTAGTATTGAGTAAATGGGTATCCATTGGGCACGGGGGACAGGTCAGCTGGTTAACAGATAAGTTATTTAGTAATAAATGGCCAACAGGTCATTTAGAACGTGAGATGGTAGGTGACAATGACTGAGGTATACAGATGAGTGATGTGGCGGTTATCGGTTGGGGGAAAAAATCATGGTGAGGGGACTTGCCACAGGTGAACGAGGGAGAAGGACTGACAGAGTTACAGGATGTGACTCTTATGGAAGGTGCATAATGACGTCACGAGGTGACAAAGTATGTTAGATAGAAAGAGGCCGTGGGATTCGGGACTAGTAGATTCATGCCACGTATAGATAGAGGGCCCGCCAGAGTAAGATTCCATTCCGGACCCCCCCCCACTGTTAAAGGTAGATCAGTCTGGGGGGTCTGAAAAATACCTTGAGCCGTCGATCTGCACGCTTTCCTTTTGACCGCAGATATATGCACACTCTTTAACACACACTCCAGACCCCCCCCCCCCCCCCATTAAAGNCCGGAATCCAATACAGACCGTAGATCTAAGCGTTGAAACTTGGGTCGTCCAGATGCGCACATACATTATCAGCGATTCTGGACCCCCCCCCACCATTAAAGGTAGAACGATGGGGGGGGGGGGGCAAAAATATTTGTCCACCATAGATCTAGGTGCAATCATCTGAGCCATTGATACATGAGCGGTGCATAAATGTTGGCATGAAAGCATATGTGCCCAGAGAACTTAGGATAAGTGCATATCATGGGTTTTTCCCAAGATTTTACATGTTTACATCACCAAGGGGTTAGGCAAACAACTTTTTAAGCATCCAAGACATGGTCCAACATTGATCATCGAGATGGTTTTATTTAAATCAGGCAAACTACCCTATGTTCTAACCTAACTTCCTATGACAATTAGCCCAGATTAAATTTTTGGGCTAAGAACTTACTCTATCCTGGGGCTATTTGACCAAGATTAGATAGTCTGGCCAGATTTATTCACTAACTAACCTAGATCATTTGGCTAAGATTAAACAGTTTAGCCAAGCTTATTCACTATTCATATCCACATCAATTTAAAAGAACTTGGCCATGCTTGAAAGGTATGGACCAAGTCATTGTTATTGCATGGGGCTCTATTGAAATTATTTTATGCCCTCTTTTATTCTTTTCTTTCTTTTTCTTTTTTTCCTTTCTTATTTTTTCTTTTTTATTTTTTATCAAATTATTTGCAGAATGAAAAATCATTTGACAAACAAAAAACACTAAAGAGATAACATTCCAGTCACCAGTTGATCCTATAAATTATAGGGTGATAACAACGGCTCCACCTGGGGATGGTACTCTCTTTGTGTAGTGCCAAGAATCCTGATTCTGGATGTTCTGAAACTTCCTCCATAGTCACCTTTTTTGCTTGATTGCTTTTATTTTCGAAAAATGGAAAACAATGGTCAACGGCTTAGGGCCTTCTCTTCGGGCTTCAACCATCTAACCAAAGTTATTCACTTAGAAACTCACAAGCAAAATAAAAAATGGTTTGTACAATGGAAAGTGTGACTTCAGGTCTCTACTGAGGTGGTGAATAATGCTTCAGCATTCTGCCATTTCAAGGTCCTCCTAGCAGATCTGTCCCATCACTATTGTTTAGCAAGAAAGTGTTATTCCCTCTAAATGCTTGAATCATGTATGGTCCCTTCCATAGACTATCAACTTTTCCATGCTTTCCCTTGTCTTCATTTAGGGAATCCCATCTCAACACCAAATCTCTTAGATCGAAATCATCTTCCTTGGTTCTTTTGTCAAAAATCTTCTTAATTCTTTCTTGGACTACATGATTCTTGTTGTATACTTCTTCCCTAGACTGCTGCAAATGGATCATCTGGTTGATCCTTCTTTGGGAGTCGTTTGACTCGGCTTGCATGTCTTGCAGCAATTTCATGATAGGAACTCCTAAGGAAGTGGGAAAGACTGCTTCTGTGCCATAGACCAGCTGATATGGTGACATACCGATTGACCTTTTGGTGGTCAGTCTGTTGGCCCATAGTGTGAAAACCAATTTGTTATGCCATGAATTTTTGTTTTCTTGCAAAGTTTTCTTGATAATGTTTACCAGGGTTTTATTTGATGATTCCGCCAGCACATTTCCCTGAGGGTAGTAAGTTGTGGAATGTCCTAAACCAATATGATACTGGTTGCAGAAATCTATGAGTTTCTTAGATTGAAAAGCAACTGCATTGTCAATTATAATCTTTCTAGGACATCCAAAACGAGACAAGATATTATTTTCAAGAAATTTAATAATGGTAGAATCAGTGGCTTGCCTGCATGGTACTGCTTTGATCCATTTTGTAAAATAATCCATGGTAGTAAGAATCCACCTATGCTGGCCTGAATAAGGGATGTATTTCTCCGATGAAGTCTAATCCCCATTGCTGGAAAGGGGCCTCAACGAAGATTGGTTTTAGGGGTAGGGGAAGAAGTTTCCTTTTTCCTTCGAACAACTGACATTGATGACACAAAATCACTTTATGATGCACATCAACAAATAGAGTTGGCCAATAGAACCCAGCTCTGAGGATAATTTTGTCCGTGGCTTTCCAGCTCAGATGATCACCACAGTCTCCTGCATGAAACTCCTACAGTACTTTGTCAGCTTCATCCTTCAATAGACAATTTAAAAAAATACCTCTAGGATCTTTCCAATACAGATTGTCTTCTAGAATGCAAAATTTTAATGCTTTCAATTTCGGAACATATGCAATGGTGTGGGAATGGAGAATGTATACTCTAAAATCTTTTGTGGCTTTCACCAAGGCAAAAGCTTGTTTCTCCATTATTTTATAATTCAAAGCAGCATCTCTTAAGGCTTTACTGAAAAAGGCTATGGGTTGTTCATACCCTTTGCTATTTTTCTGTAGTAACACTGATGCAATGGTATGTTCAGAGGCGAAATAAAAAAGATAGAAATATTTGGTGAAGTCAGAACTGATCAAGACTGGGGCCTGCGTGAATGCATGTTTGACTTGTTCAAAAGAATACCTGGAATCGATGTCCCATTTTAGTTTTGTGTCCTTTTTTAACATGTTTGTGATGTTCCTGAGAATCTCATCCAGGTTGGGTATGAATCTTCGCAGAAAGTTTATTTTTCCGATAAAAGATTGTAACTCTTTGATATTTCTTGGGTGTTCTAATTTTTGAATGGCCTCGATTCTGCTGGGGTCTATTTTAATTCTGTCCTTAGAGATTATGTTCCCTAACAGTTTACCTTCCTCTAATCCAAAAAGGCTCTTCTTAGGATTTAAAGAAATCCCAAATTTCCTGCATTTATCAAAAACTCATCTGAGATGTCGTAAGTGCTCGTCATCAGATTGGGAAAACACAGTTACGTCGTCCAGATAGATGAAAATAAATTTGTCGAGTTCTTCCACAAAAGAAATGTCCATCGCTCTCTGGAAAGTGGCCCCAGCATTCATCAACCCGAAAGGCATTTTCACATACATGAAAGTACCCCATGGTGTTGTGAAAGCGGTTTTCTCTTGGTCATCTGGGTGAACGAGGACCTGATTATAACACAAGAACCCATCTAGTAAAGAGATTCGACTGGATCCGACTACCCTTTGTAATATGTGGTCCATTTTTGGCAATGGGTAATTGTCCTTCAGAGAGACTTTATTCAAATTTTGAAAATCGATGCAAAGCCTGATTTCTTCGGATTGCTTTCGTGTTGGGACCAAATTTGAAACCCATTTGGAAAATCATAACAGGACTATGATTTTAGCATTGTACATTTTTTTGATTTCTTTTTCGATCAGGGGAAGTAGCTTAGGATTGATTCTCCTAAGTTTCTGTTTGAAATGTCTTTGATATTCTTTTATTGGAATCCTATGTTGTATGATGCTGGTGTCATAAGCCTTCAAGTCCTCGTAACCCCAGGCAAATACGTCTGAATATTCCTTGAAAATATCAATGTATTTGAGTTTTTGCTCAGGGGGTAATGATTTGGAAAGTTTCACCATCCTGGGTTTCTCTTCTGTCCCTATATTACAATCTTCTATTTCTTGACCACTGGCTTCAATTTTCAGTTTTTTAGCTACATCATTAAAATCAAATAAGTCCTCTAAAGGAACTAAACCCCTAGGTAAAACATTACTTTTCAAATGCAAAATATCATCTTCTATCTCATCATCACCTAACTCTCCTGAATCTATCTTATTTACACTATCATTTCCAAAATCAGGTTCTTTTACATTTTCATCTTCATTTTCTAAGTCTATGTTTGTACACTCGAAATCATTTTTACATTGCATAAAATCTTCACTTTGATCATCATTACCAAATACCTGCCAGTATCTGATGTTGTCTGGAACAGTTGGTCTGCACTTCACCTCCACCATGTATGGGTGAGTGGAATGAAAAGGTATCTTGCATGTGGCTGCTAACGTAGCTAACCCGTCTGCCAAAATATTTTGTCCCCTAGGCATCACCTGCAAATCAACTTCAGTGAAACATTTAAGAGCGTACATAACAACATTCCTATAAGCTCTAAGACGTGGGTGTTTTGTTGCATACTCACCTTTAATTTGCTTGATTATTAACTCAGAATCACCTCTTACCATAATTTTTTTAGCACCAACCTTCTTTAGAAGTTTCAGACCGAGCATCAAGGCTTCATACTCGACAATATTGTTGGTGCATTTAAAGTTTAATTTGTAAGAATGGTTTTTCAAATGCTTGGATCTGTGATTGTGCAACCAAACTCTTTCTCCAGATCCTTCTTTACTTACGGCCCCATCAAAATCCATGCTCCAGAAACCCGCTGGCAATTCTTCAGTTATCACATTTTTCTTTCTTTCTGCCTCAACGATTTCTTGGCCTTCATATGAACCAGATGTATATTCTTCCAGCTGAGTAATCTGTTCTCCCGTGTCACCATCGTTATATAGGATAAAGGAATCTAGGTCAGAATGTGCAGAGTACAGAGGATAGTTATGTGGTTTTTCTTGGCTGCTAACCATGTATTTCATCAGTGTTTCTCTGTACAGTCTTCTTTATTGCCCAAAAACTAGGACAGTGGCATACAACATATCCAACTGAAAAGTACCTTTCAACTTGGCTCCCTAAGACCATGACAACAACATGCCATATTTCAGGGAAATGTCTGCAACCACAACATCCATGACCATGCTTTTTGCGGGGATCTGAACCAGGGTGATACACAGATCCTTGATTAAACCGATACATCTAACTTTACTGGAGTCAAAAGAGTGTAATTCCTTGTAAGGTCTGGTAACCTCAAGTCCCAGTTTTTCCATCACTGCTTTAGGCATCAGATTATGGGAAGCACCCGAATCTAACATAGCATTATGTAGAATCAGGTCGTGTATATTAAGACTGATGTAAAAAGAAGCGACAACACCATTGTTGGTATGACCATCCACTTCTAGTCCGAACAGGAGTTCAGGTTGGTCATTTGTAAGGTTTATAGTATCTGAATGATTTTTTGATCTAATCGTTAAGGCCTTCATGCCTATATCAGGCTCAGTGGTCAGTGCTTTAATCACCTATGAACGATAAGCATCTCTTCTCAACAACTCGAAAAGGGGAATAATAATTTTTACTTTGGCTAATTCCCCTTCGAGGCTGAAAGGTGTAGGTGCTCTGCTTTGGCTCAACAATTCTGATTTGTCCACCATAATCTTCTGGCCAGAATTATTTGATGGGTTAATTGATGAAACCTCAGACTGCGATGATCTTTTTAGAATAGTAAGGTTTCTTTTTGCTAGAACTTCAACATTACCCTTCTCAGATCTCTTCTCGGCAGAAGGCTCAGAGGCCTTTTGGGTTTTAACTATTTTCTTCATTTCAATCACCTTTTTTGGGGAACTTCCGTCTGTCTTTTTACTTCACAGATTGTACTGCTGGTGTACCTCCAAAATAACATTTTCAAATGCCTGCTGTTTGGCGTCTTCAGCTTCTTCACTTACCTTTGTTTTATTGAGAAGAAAAAGTTATTTCTCTTCCTGAGTAAGGAAAATAGCTTCGTTATCGTGAATTCCCATGAGATTTGTGTGAGTATCCTCCAATTCTTCAATTACTTCCTCTCCTTCATCAGCATAATTTTCTTATAGGGGAGTTCTGATCTGTTGATCGGGACCTCTTTGTTCCCTTTGATCCCTAGGATCTCTCTACCTGATTTGAGGAGGGTTTCTTCTGAAGTTAGGATTATGAACTTGAGGAGCTGGTGGGTTTTCTCTAGGAGGATTTATTTCGGATACAGTAAGTCTCTCCATCATTCTTTCCATTTCTCTGGCCAAGGAATCCAATTTGGAATCAGAGGTTGATGTGGAAGGTTCCTCTTTAATTGTGACTCTCCTCTCTGTCCTCTATCATGCCCTTTTTGCCAACAAGTTGTCCTCCATACTTATTGCACTTTTCTGCATGTCCTCCAGGGTGGTGGAGTTTATTTCCCTTAATTGATATGACATATCTGCATCAAAACCATTGGGGAATTTTATCAATGCCAAACCTTGTGGAGGTTTAATATCGGCTGGAATTGCATTGTACAGGCTATTGAAATGGGTGCAGTAATCTTGTACTGTTTCACCTTGATTTCTTCTGATGTTTTCATATTCTAAAAATATTTGGAGAGGGTTTTTATTTACCTCCCATCTGTCTAGAAAACTTCTTTGAAATGTGGTAAGGTCAAGGAATGAGGCAACACATAAACCTTTATACCATTTCTTAATGTCGCCCATCAAACTTTGGGCAAACAATCTCATTTGAACATCAACCTCATCTACTTCCTGCAGGTCAAAATAATCATTCATTTTATCAACATGTTGTTAGGTGCTCAAAGGTCCTATTCCATCGAACTATGGAAGTCTCATTTGATAATCCTAGGGCATAGCATAGAGAGGTGCAGCCAACACCAAAGGAGCATATCTAGTTTCCATGATAGGTGGAGGGGGCAGGACGATAACCTGGATGCTAGGTGGGGTGGTGACAACAGACAAGGATGAGGAGGGACTAGCACAGAGTGAGTGATTTGAGGTTTAGTAGTGGGAGATAGAACTTCAGGAGTCTAGGGTTGCAAGACAGTTGGGTCTAGGATGGTTTCAGCCACAAAGCTATCAGATTTTGTTCTGAATAGAATTTGTTCGAAAATATGTCAAAGTCGAGATCCTAAATGGAAACAAGATCCTCTGGAAGAGAAGGGGACTTCTAAAGGGGATTATGTCTTACTGAACCTTCAACAATGGTATTTTTCCTGAGCAACTGTTCTGGATTATCTGTTGCTATCGCAGGTTCTAGATCTGGGTGAGATCGAGTATAAGCTCTTTTGGGAGCCAGATCTCTTTTTGATTTATATATATATACTTTTTAGTTTTATGAGTCTGAAAATAATATGTGCAAGTTTTCAACAACCTCTAAACATTAATTCTTTCTCAGATTTTCAATATTTCAGAAGAAAACTTTTCTTCTAGGCTAAAGAAGACGTGAGGTTAAAAATTTGTTCAGTTTTGTTCCCCAGTATGGTTGCCACTATGTTAACGCTCTGTAAATTTCCTAGAGGTTGTCAGAAAAGATGAAATCTACGAGAGGTAACTTTATCCAACCACTTCGAAGCTGGGATCTAGCCCTACCAGCTTCAGACATGGATCTCTCTATAGGATTTAGATATGTTTCAAATTTAAAATATTAGGCTAGGTAAATAAAATATGTTTGTTTTGTTTGTTGTAGTTTTCATTGGGTTGGCTGAGAAAGTTTACACATCCATTGGGCTATGGGGTCTGTATCATGAAAATAAAATCTAAACCAGAAAACAAAGAAACTTTTCACAGGGTGAGATAATGTAATCACTGGATTCTTTTAGCAACATAAATGAGGAATAACAGAAAAAGTGAGAATATCAATTACAACAAAGAAGCAATTAAGAATTTCTTTATCGTAAAATCAGAAGATGAAACACTAAAATCTTTTAAAGTTAGAAACAGGGTATACAAAGATAAATCCTGCAACATTCATTACTTTCAAAGATTAGATTTAGCAAACAATGTGATAACTAAGAGAGAATAACATTTAACTTAGAAAGGAAAACATCACCAGTGAACACATGCAAGAATCCTGTAAAAGTGACTCTTTGTATTAATGGAAGATCTCTTGAAAAATATTACAGTTTGATAGCTCGTAGGGTGTAAAGATCAACCCTCAATACTTCGAAAAATGAAGTATTTATAACCCAAAATTACAAATGATCATGTCATTAAAGATCAGGACGTGGTAAATCTATTTTTAGCTTCACTAACTTAACAAATTACAAGAATCTAGGAAACTATTTGATGATGTGTCGAAACTGCATGTTGTTTTCTGGGTGAACCGTTGGTGAGGCCTCTGCATGACCTTGTCTGACTGGATAGCTAACTGGGCTGGGATAGCTCATCGACTACTAGATCAGTTCACAAATCTCTTCCCATCGAAGATGACTGGGAACGCTGAATTTGAGTAACCTTCGGTAGACTTCATCCATTTCTGTGTACTTGGTGAAAGTAAGCTTGGTGATGAAGATGTACCGGATCTCATGCTGTATGCTGATGTCCAACTAAAGTGCATCTAGGAATGCCTTTCCGGTGATGCTGCCTTGAATCCCTAAAAAATTTGAACTATCCTTAGCCACATAGGCTAGTCTCTTTTTGTAATCTGGGAGTGTCATCAGTTTGTCATTTATCACCTTCAAACCAGGAAGATCTTTCTTCTGTAGAGCCTCGATCTTGCTGAAAAACATTTGTATCCCTAGGTCCATGGCCTGAACCCTTTCTTCTAGCTATAGCACCATTCATATCTTGGTCAAGAATCTTTTGACCTCAAGGATGGTCTTTGTTCTATCCTCAATTCTTAGCTCTTCCAGCTCCTCTCTAGTTTTAGAATTAGAGAATTTGATGATTTCATTTGCCTGTGTGGGCATCTCTCCCATCTCTTCTCTGATCTTCTTGATGGATTGTTTACTTCTCTACACCAATTCATTTTGCTCAAACATAATCTGTATCCTTGGCCATATTTTTTTCATAGACTTAGTGATGTCTGTCCAGACACTTTCTTTGACTTCGACCAATGTTTTGCCTACCACTGTTTGTTTTCGAAGCTATTGTAACTCTTATTTGAGTTGATATGATACTTGTTTTTCCTTGGAGTAGCTGGTTTGGTAAGAAGATTTGAGTTCTTGAAGGTTCTCAATCTCCTTTTTGAGCCTGTTAATCTTTGTCTCCTACAAATTCATCTCTTCCATAGATTTAGCCAATTCAACCGTCTTTTCAAGAGACGTCAGTGGATTTGTCGATGAAACTTCTGCTAGTGACACTGTGCTCACTCCTGAGAGTGGAACTGCACTCAATGGGATGAATTCCATGGGTTTCTACTGTTCTTTCTCTTTCATTAGCTTCTGCATTTCAACTTCCATTTCCTTTAATTGTGCATTCTGCTCCATGATCAACTTGAGAATTTTATCTTTTTCTCCTTCTGTCTCTGCTATTTCCTTTGCCTGTGAGTCTACTGTTGGTGGTAGCTTCAATTCTTTCCTTAAAGATGCTATGTCTATGTTTTTCTTCTTGATCATCTCCTCGACTGCTTTCACATTCGAGGGATCATACCCGATCTTGAGGAACAGTTCCTCCAACGTCTTGATCATGTTATCCTTGGCAAAGGACGATATTTTCTCCAGCTTCAACTGTGTCTGGACGTTGTTCAGAGACACTTGTAACCTTGAGGCAGTAGTGGAAGCATGTGCCAACGTGGAGAAAACCATTTCTCCAGTTTGTCTATGCAAATCCATCTGATCAGCTGGATGCACATCCTTGGTCTGGAATTCAAAGGTTTCCCTTTTATAGTCGGTGATTACCTTTGGGTCTGGCACCTGTGTTTAGAGAAATTCCATGTGCATTCTGCCCTTCTCAATGTCGAATGCAGATAACATCCTGTGTTGTGCAGTCGACGTCTGCTTCCAAAATTGGGCGTATGTGCTGCTTGTCAGAATCTGATTCTTTTTCTTGATCAAGTCGTATTTCTCAAAAATACTTAGCTTCAGTCCTGTCTTGCCTTGCTAGTTGGTTGGTGGAGTATCTATAGGCTTCTTTTGTAACATTTTGGTTATGATTTACTTGCTTCTTGTGCTGAGGAGTGACCGATCAACCTCTGTCACTATAGTGGATGGAATTTCCTTTTCTCCAGCAGGGTCAGGAGTCAGACTGGATTTTGGCCTCTTGGTATGCAATCAAAATTCTTCTAATGATACTTCAGTGACATGAGGTGACAGATCCTGCCTAGGACTTTTCTCCTTTGGAGCCCATGGGATGGTCATCTATGATACAGTGACCGAAAGGTCCTATTGTTCTATATCAACCAAAGTATTTGTTTCCCATCTTGTCTGGTTTGCAAATTTCTCTACCTCAGGCCTAGATTTGTGGACATACGAGATATTCTTGTTTTTTATCCTCATATCTAAAATAATCCCACACGGATCATAGTGGCATGTGAAACTCATAAAGAATTTCATTTCCTTTAGTAACCTGTTTGCTTCCTCCCCAGCGCCTCGACTATTGCAGATGAAAGACCCAATCTGCCCTTTGATTCTGAGTTGTTGCTTCTTCTTTAAAGACACAAAATGAATATCATCCGAGTTTATCATCTTCCTTATGTATTCTGGGGAAAACATTCTGACAGGTAAGTATTTGGGTAGTTTATATGGGGCCAAATCACACCCATAGACTCTGATCTTAGTGTGATTTTGGTACAGGTACCAATCACTAGTATTTGTATGATTCGAAAGATTTAGGATCCTATGAACTTCGTCATTAATCTCGGGTTTGGGTCTACCGCTGAGCATACTCACCACTGGGTGGTAGAACTGATCGATGAACTACTTGAAGCTAAATTCTGTGGAGTTATGTCTGAGCAGGGAAGTCCATGCGGTTACTGCCTGGGGTCTGCCATCTCCATCCATCTTCTACATAGAAAAAGAGAATTTTTTCGCTTAGAAGAAAACGAACAGGTATGCCAGTATTGAAGAATACCAGAACATGCCTTTCATGGAAAAATTGATGAATTGCTCGTGAATGTTATCTGCCAGGAACGTGCTGAAGTTGAATTGTGTTGTGGGTTTCTCATCGGTGGAGAAAATAGACAAAAATAACAGAATGGGCTCATCTACCCATTGATCTGAATAATAACCCAACAAGGCGCATAGGGACATGATAACCTGGCTTACTTTGGTTGAGAACATGGAGGAAGGATAAGGGAGATTTGTAGTGGGGAGCTGAGCGGATTGTGGAAGAAAAAGCTCAAATATTTGAGCTCTTTGAGGAAACGATAGCTTCTGGTATAGCTCTGTGATGATCTCGAGGTTAAAAGGTGAGGCAGAGTTGACTCGAGATATTTGCATCATTTGGTTGATGGTTTCTGGTATGATGAGGAAAATAATTTCCTTGGATGAGGATACGATGGCTCTTTGCTTGGGGATATAGTGGGCTTGTCACTTGAGCGCGAACTCTGGGAAATGGTGAATTTGGGGGAAGAGATACAAGGGTAGGTTGGACTCCCAAAGTCCAATTTCATCACTTTGGTCCAGGAAGACTTCTTTAAGCCATGACTAAAGGTCTACAAAGTCGAAGTTTCACTTTGTATCTACAATTAAGTAGTCTTTGTCGGCCAGTGAAATCCTGTCGAGGTCGACAGGAAGCAGGAGAAACATATTCTCCTCTCCTTCTGTTCATTTTGAATTTGGTGCCTTTTATAACCCTAAAATGCACCACACAGGCTTACCTGGCATCAGGCCAACTCATGCCTCTTCCTAGCCAAAGCCATGCTGAATAAAACCTTGAAAAAACCACTTAAAACAAGCAACCCGCGCCCTAACCTCTCACTGGGCGCGGGGGACCGCTTGCTGACCTTCTACTGCACGCGGGTATCCGTGGGCTAACCCACTACAGCCCGCGGGTACCTAACAAAGCAAAAAATCAGGAAAGTTTCCGCCGGGACACGAGGCTTTTTGTCAGTTAACTAGAACTCTTAGCCATGCATGGCCGAGAGTTCGCCAAAAACCCTAGCTCCTTCTAGCCTATAAAAGGAGGGGCAGGGGTACTATTCAAAGGAGGAAAAATCATAGCAAAGAAACTCTGCCCAAATTGCCAAGTCAGTTTTGTCCCAACCCTTTAGCCTTGCCTCAAGCTTTAGGAGAAATTCAAGAAGTAGCAGTTGGAGGACAAAAGAAGAGGAGGAGCCCATGACCAGGATCGAGGAACGGTGGCCGATCTCAGAAATCATTGTAAGTTGATTCATATTGAGATTAATGAAAAAGATACTTTTCCCATCCCGAATACATGAGTCTTATCTATGTTATCTGATTTGTGTTTAATCTCTAACCCCCTAGTAGATCAATAGCATGCATGTGTAGTTTTGTCTTGATTGCAGAAAATATTTGTGGAAGGAGCAGCAGCAGCAAGGAGATAAAGGCTCAACGGAGGATCTACTTCAACCGTCGATAAAAAGGTTAGTTGATTCTTCCCATGTTTGCATGAGAAAAGGGGTTGAGATTTCGGGTAGAAGGTCAAAAGTTAAGTCTTGAGGGTCATGATCTACGTACAAGTTTAGAACCCTAGCTTGTTAGTCCGTAGGGTAGAATACCCCACAACAGATCATGACCCTCAACTTAACGCAGATCATGACCCTCAAGACTTAACTTTTGACCTTCTACCCGAAATCTCAACCCCTTTTCCCATGCAAACATGGGAAGAATCAACTAACCTTTTTATCGACGGTTGAAGCAGATCCTCCATTGAGCCTTTATCTCCTTGCTGCTACTACTCCTTCCACAAAGCTTTTCTGCAATCAAGACAAAACTACACATGCATGCTATTGATCTACTAGGGGGTTAGAGATTAAACACAAATCAGATAACATAGATAAGACTCATGTATTCGGGACGGGAAAAGTATCTTTTTCATTAATCTCAATATGAATCAACTTACAATGATTTCTGAAATCGGCCACCGTTCCTCGATCCTGGTCCTAGGCTCCTCCTCTTCTTTTGTCCTCCAACTGCTACTTCTTGAATTTCTCCTAAAGCTTGAGGCAAGGCTAAAGGGTTGGGACAAAACTGACTTGGCAATTTGGGTAGAGTTTCTTTGCTATGATTTTTCCTCCTTTGAATAGTACCCCTACCCCTCCTTTTATAGGCTAGAAGGAGCTAGGGTTTTTGGCGAACTCTCGGCCATGCATGGCTAAGAGTTCTAGTTAACTGACAAAAAGCCTCGTGTCCCGGCGGAAACTTCCCTGATTTTTTGCTTTGTTAGGTACCCACGGGCTGTAGTGGGTTAGCCCGTGGATACCCGCGTGCAGTAGAAGGTCAGCAAGCGGTCCCCCGCGCCCACTGAGAGGTTAGGGTGCGAGTTTCTTGTTTAAGTGGTTTTTTCAAGGTTTTATTCAGCATGGATTTGGCTAGGAAGAGGCATGAGTTAGCCTGATGACAAGTAAGCCTGTGTGGTGCATTTTAGGGTTATAACAGCGCCATTACTATAAAAATACCTGCAAATAAAATAGCGTTAGTGGGGATGACTATAGATGGGGGAAATTGACTATGACAGAGAGGAAAATGGGGTAAATTCTCTAGTGTGAAGAGTGGGTAAATGGTGAAAGAATGAAGTGGTGAGGGTAGTATCCAGTAAATGGGTATCCGTTGGGTGTGGGGGATAGGGCAGCTGGTTAACAGATAAGTTATCCAGTAATAAATAGCCAACGGTTCATTTAGAACATGAGATGGCAGGTGACAACGACTGAGGGATACATATGAGTGATGTGGTGGTTATCGGTTTGGGGAAAAAATCATGGTGAGGGGACTTGCCACGGGTGAACAAGGGAGAAGGAATGATAGAGTTACGGGATGTGACTCTTATGGAAAGGTGGATAATGATGTCACGAGCTGATGAGGTATGTTAGATAGAAAGAGGCGGTGGGATTCAGGACCAGTAGATTTATGCCACATATAGATAGGGGGCCCGCCAGAGTAAGATTCCATTCCAGACCCCCCCCCCCCACCGTTAAAGGTAGATTAGTCGGGGGGGTTTGAAAAATACCTTGAGCTGTCGATCTGCGCGCTTTCCTTTTGACCGCATATCTGTGCGGACTCTTTAAAACACATTCCAGACCCCCCCCTCCATTAAAGGTAGAATGGACTGGGGGGGGGGTCCGGAATCCAATACAGACCATAGATCTATGTGCTAAAACTTGGGCCGTCCAGATGCACGCATACATTATCAGTTATTCTGGACCCCCCCCCCCGCAACCGTTAAAGGTAGAAAGGTCGGGGGGGTCCAAAAATATTTGTCCACCATAGATCTAGGCATGATCATCTGAGCCGTTGATACATGAGCGGTGCATAAATGTGGGCACGAAAGCATATGCACCAAGGGGTTAGGCAATTTTTTTTTTAAGCATCCAATACATGGTCCAACATTGATCATCAAGATGGTTTTATTTAAATCAAGAAAACTACCATATGTTCTAACCTAACTTCCTATGACAATTAGCCCAGATTAAATTGTTGGGCTAAGAACTTACTCTATCCTGGGGCTATCTGACCAAGATTAGACAGTCTGGCCAGATTTATTCACTAACTAACCTAGATCATTTGGCTAAGATTAAACAATTTAGCCAAGCTTATTCACTATTCCTATCAACATCAATTTAAAAGAACTTGGTCATGCTTGAAAGGTATGGACCAAGTCACTGTTATTGCATGGGGCTCTATTGAAATTCTTTTATGCCCTCTTTTATTCTTTTGTTTCTTTTTCTTTTTTTCCTTTCTTCTTTTTTATTTTTCTTTTTCTTTTTTGACAAATTATTTGCAGAATGAAAAATCATTTGACAAACAAAAAACACTAAAGAGATAACATTCCAGTCACCAGTTGATCCTATAAATTATAGGGTGATAACAATTTCTATGTCAAGCTCATTAAAAAATGAAATAGTTTTCCCCCTCTCTGTTTGAGTCAAGTCCTTCATCTAGTATTTGAAGCTTCATTTCCTCCGCCTTTGTCGTTGGATGAAACGAAGCTTGGGGGGCAATACTTTCAACCTCTGGACTTAATGCTGAAGTAGAGCCGCTAGTTTCTTAAGCTAGGGGATAAGTACCAACCATACCCGTGTTATGTGTTGGGAAGTCACAAGCATAGTTTTCTATGGTTCAAGCTTGTGTAAAAATGAAACCACTTACTCCAAGCATAGTTTCCTCTGGTTCAAGCTTGTGTAAAAATGAAACCAGGTCCAAGCATAGTTTTGTTTTGTTTTAAATCTTGCGTAAAAATGAAAACAATCCCAAGCTTAGTCTTTGTTCTTTATCATGCTCGTAAATATGTGAGAATAAGTTACCGAGCTTAGTCTTTGTTCTTTCTCGTGCTCATAAATCAATGAGAATGTAACCGAGTATAATTTTATCACTTTTTCGGACTCGTAAAGGTTATATAAAAAAGGAACCCCCTAGAGTTCCCTTTAAGCTCTTTTCAGACTCTCTGAACATGAAAATATTGCCGAGCGATCTTGTTCTTTTCATGCTCGTAAAAGCATTTGAAGAAAACATTGGGTGAGTGATAGTTTATCACTTTTTCAGTCTCGTTGAACTAATTTATGAAAAAGAAACTGGGATATTTCTCCTAAGTGTTTTTCAGACTCTCAAAACATAAAAAACCTCTGAGTTTTCTTTCTTTAGATGCATAAAACAAACATTGAAAGGCCCATGTGGGACCGAACCACTCCTTCCTAGGGTTCGTTAAACATAATCCGAGGGACTCATCCGAAGGATGATCTTACATTACAAGCATATGTTATCCTCCTCAAGTTTGCGTAAAAATAAAGAGGTACTTGCCATAAATGGTGGGGGGGGGAATTGGGAAAGAAATATGTCTAAACCTGCATTCCATGGAAGAGTCACTTTTGAACATGACACCCTTTCACTCGCCTTGTGTCTAGGTTGGAAAATCCTCTCGTCACTTGATCATACTCCTTATAAGATTACAAATTAGTCTATGATCCCTGTTATTGAGTTAGTGTTTCCAAGACAGTTGTCGTGTCATCAATATGTTCAAAAAATAAGTTCAACCCAGAAATTCTTCTATTGCATTGGCCATTTCTGTAGTCCTTAAGCCTTCTATTGCATCGACCATCCCTGAGTCAGTCCTGAGTTACTGGTTACTCTAATCTACATCAAATCTTGTTACTTTTTTCATGTCATTGCTGGGGGATACATTAAGGCCCTCCTATGATGAGTCTTTTCCTGTCAACTTCAACTCATTATCCAAGAATTAGACTTAGAAACTAATTGGTACCTTGGAATTTGCATGCCTCAATGGCAGGTTTCATTGCTTTCGACAATGGGTTTTCATTATCGACCCCTAATCAAGAGATTCCGTCGAGTGTTTGACCTCAGCTCATTGATTCACATTCGTTGGACTGTACTAGTGTACCTTAGGATTCATTGACATTAATGGTGATTTCCCTCGCACTTGTTAACGGTATACACTAATGACCGGTAATCAAGTGGTTTCTACCATGTTTGACTTCGACACATGTATTTGCATGGTTAGTTTCGTACTATAGAGTAGTGGAGATGAAGACACTAGATCTTTTCTAACAAATTCAGGTTGCATTTGAGTATATTCAGTGTACTGTTGCATAGATCCACATGGTATGTCTCGTGGCTATGTTCAAATTTGAGTCTTTAACACATAGATCCATAGTGTATTTTTGGTATCTATGTTCATATTTGAAGTCATATTGGCATGGATCCACAATGTATGTTTGGTGGCCATGAAGTGTCTTACTTGACATGGATCTTCGCATGTCGGTATTTATGCTTTGAATCATTTGTATTATGAGTATGGGAATGCCTACTTCAGTGATGATATATTATTGTACTGTATTTCCTTGTTTGTTGGCAGGTTTTCGACCGACTGTTCCTTGTTCCCTACACACATCGACAAAGTATTATAGCTATCACTTTGTTCTAACTTCATACTTTGGGGGGCTCTCTGTTACACATTATTTTCATCATCCCTATGACCATTAATGATGTAAACCTATCTGTTGCCTTCAGAGGGGTCAGTGGCCTGAGTTCCTGAAGAGAGAAGGGAGAAGAACTTTTCCTGAGAAAATAAGTTGCATTTTCCTTTGTAAAAACCCTATAAAAAAGGAACTTCACAGGCTGCATTATAGCTAGGGTGCGAGAATGCCTGATTCTCGCAGGCTGCATCATAGCTAGGTCACGAGGAGTTCACAGTCTGCTCTATAGGCAGGGTGCGAGAATGCTTACACGTGGGAAAAATGAGTGTTTTCATGAATCTTCTAGAAGGAGAAACTTCCATGGTGAGGTGGCATCTGAATGGTTTGGATCTTACTCGCTTTCATGATTTAGTGGGATCATCCTAATCTCCTCACCTTCTCCTCTTCAGCATTATAAAAGGAGAGGGGCTAAGTGGGATTTGGCTTGAAATTATTAGCTTGGTTGGAGTGTCTTTGAGATTTGCTTTGTCAAGATAGATTGTGAGTAGCTATCAGATCCATGGTCTCAGAATCCTTGGAGCAAGAAGTGTGAAGGGTCTCAGATCCATGGTCTCAGAATCAAGGCCATGGTTGTAATCTTTCTTCCACATTTAATATGATACAATGATATGATTCTTTCCTATAAAGCTGCTTGTGTTTTATTGTATGATTCATTGATCACATACATAGGTTTATATTGAGTTTATGCTATTACTATCACTTTGGTTGGTTGCGTTCTTTTGCAGCTTCATCATTGTATGAGCGTTGGAACGAACCTGGATGGTGATAGCGAGAGGAAGCGACGTTTAAATGGTATGTCACCCATCCCTCTTTAGTTAGTAAATTCAATATTTAAAACTTAAGGAAAGCGTCATGTTCTGGTGTTTTTTGTTCTAGATCTAGGTGGATCTAGGGAGATCAGTTAGTGTCCGCACCTACCAATTTATCCAATAACACTAGGCTAGGTAGAGTAGGCTAGGCTAGGATAGAGTAAGTTAGGCTAGGCTAGGATAGAGTAGGCTAGGCTAGGATAGAGTAGGCTAGGCTAGTGTAGGCTAGGCTAGGCTAGGCTAGGTAGAGTATGCTAGGATATAGTAGGCTAGGCTAGGCTATGATAGGTAGAGTAGGCTAGGTAGAGTAGGTTAGGCTAGGCTAGAATAGGCAGAGAAGGCTAGGCTTGGCTAGACTAGGCATAGTAGGCTAGGATAGAGCAGGCTAGGCTAGGCTAGGATAGGTAGAGTAGGCTAGGATAGAGTAGGCTAGGGCAGGCTAGGATGGAGTAGGCTAGGCTAGGCTAGTATAGAGTAGGCTAGGCTAGGTAGAGAAGGCTAGGATAGAGTAGGCTAGGCTAGGCTAGGATAGTTAGAGTAGGCTAGGTAGAGTAAGATAGGCTAGGTTAGGCTAGGCAAGGTAGAGTAGACTAGGCTAGGCTAGGTAGAGTAGGTTAGACTAGGCTAGGCTAGGCTAGGATAGAGTAGGCTAGGCTAGGCTAAGTAGAGTAGGCTAGGATAGAGTAGGCTATGCTAGGCTATGAAGAGTAGGATATGATAGAGTAGGTTAGGCTAGGCTAGAATAGAGTAGGATAGGCTAGGTAGAGTAGGCTAGGCTAGGATAGAATAGTCTAGGCTAGGTAGAGTAGGCTAGGATAGAGTAGGCTAGGCTAGGCTAGGATAGGTAGAGTAGGCTAGGTAGTCTAGTCTAGGCTAGGCTAGGCAAGGCTAGGTAGAGTAAGCTAGGCTAGGCAAGTCTAAGATAGAGTACTCTAGGCTAGGTAGAATAGGCTAGGATAAAGTAGGCTAAGCTAGGCTAGGCTAGGTAGAGTAGGCTAGGATAGAGTAGGCTAGACTAGGATAGAGTAGGCTAGACTAGGCTAGGATAGAGTAGGCTAGGATAGACTAGGCTAGGCTAGGCTAGGATAGAGTAGGCTAGGCTAGGCAAGGATAGAGTAGGCTAAGATAGGTAGAGTAGGCCAGGCTAGGATATAGTAGGCTAGGCTAGGATAGAGTAGGCTAGGCTAGAGTAGGCTAGGCTAGGCTAGGCTAGGTAGAGTAGGCTAGGCTAGGCTAGGTAGAGTCGGCTAGGTAGAGTAGGTTAGGATAGGCTAGGATAGAGTAGGCTAGGCTAGGAAAGGCTAGGTAGAGTAGGCTAGGATAGAGTAGACTAGGCTAGGCTAGGCTAGGCTAGGCTAGGCTAGGCTAGTATAGAGCAGGCTAGGCTAGGTAGAGTAGGCTAGAATAGAGTAGGCTAGGAGACTTTGAGTATCATGAGGGAAAGGTATGTCTGAGCATTGAGGATGTGGACAGACATCTTTAGAAGTTGAGGCAGGAGGGAGATGTGTTCTAGGATTATGGCTTTGATTGGTAAACTGTAAATTAGAAGCTTGTGGTATAGTAGATAAGGATGACAAACTAACTAGAGAATTACAATCATGACATTGTACAGAAAAAGGAATATCTCCAAGCTGACTAGGGAGACCTTGTAAAGCCGTATGTACACAATAAGAAGGAATAGGAGGAGGAAGTCGGTTTGGTTTAGGCCAAGTAGTACTTCGAGATAACTGACTTTGTGGAAATGACAAAATGGCTGAGTTATCAGTTTCTCGGATTTGAGCAGAGGTAATAGCTTTCTGTATTGGCACTTTAGGGGTATCTATTACCCAATCCGTGGGAAATGAGAGATTTTCCCATCGAATAGTACTATGCTCGACCTTTTGATTTAGAGCATCTGTCAGGACAAGAGTACTAGT
>ML778721.1:850775-890814 GCA_009831015.1 Picea engelmannii
ACTAGTACTCTTGTCCTGACAGATGCTCTAAATCAAAAGGTCGAGCATAGTACTATTCGATGGGAAAATCTCTCATTTCCCACGGATTGGGTAATAGATACCCCTAAAGTGCCAATACAGAAAGCTATTACCTCTGCTCAAATTCGAGAAACTGATAACTCAGCCATTTTGTCATTTCCACAAAGTTAGTTATCTCGAAGTACTACTTGGCCTAAACCAAACCGACTTCCTCCTCCTATTCCTTCTTATTGTGTACATACGGCTTTACAAGGTCTCCCTAGTCAGCTTGGAGATATTCCTTTTTCTGTACAGTGTCCTGATTGTAATTCTCTAGTTAGTTTGTCATCCTTATCTACTATACCACAAGCTTCTAATTTACAGTTTAACCATCAAATCCATAATCCTAGAACACATCTCCCTCCTGCCTCAACTTCTAAAGATGTCTGTCCACATCCTCAATGCTCAGACATACCTTTCCCTCATGATACTCAAAGTCTCCCTATGGTTAGATATTTGGACACAGAAGTTGAAGAAAGATTATCTAAGCCTTTTGCAAAAAATCTGAGAAAACCCTCTTCTTTGGAAATTAAAAGACATCTCAGAATAGCCAAAGGATGTCCCAAATCTCTCGTATCTGAAGTCTGGATAAAGAATATGATGAATTGGGATCTGTATACTCATCCTAGATCCCTTGAGTTTGCAAACTCTACCAGCCTTACAGATAAAATTGCTCTTGCCCAAGACTGGAAAGCCTTTATGGAATCAAACCAAGTGTATCTTTCCTTCTATGAGTGGTACTATACACAGCTGAGTCTGCTCCCATTAAAACCTTCTAAGGCCCCACTCATCTCTTGTCCAGTCCAGGCTCTTTCTCTCTCTGACCTTGGAGCAGAAATAAAAAAACTCAAAGATTCCCAGAAGAAAGAAGAACAGAAGAAAGAGCAAACAACAGAAGAATGCAAGCTTAAGCATCAACAATATCATATTCTACTAAACTTACGAATCCAAGACTTGCATTTTAAATTGAAGACTTTGATTGACACTGGTTCTGATTTAAACTTGCTACATAAAAGTGTGATACCAGTGGCATATTGGGAAAAGGCAGATTTATTGGTGTCAGGATTAGGAAATGTTCCTACTCCTATTTCTTACTGTGTGCCTCAGGCTACTGTCTGTTTTTATTCTTATTGTCTTTCTTTAAAATTCTATCTAGCAGAAATACCCGTTGCATGTGTACTTGGCGCTCTTTTCCTCTCTGCTGTCTCTCCCCATGGCTCAACTACAATCTTACCAGATACACCTGGATATTTCATCACCTTCCCACCTCAAAAGGTGATAAAAATTCCTTTCATCTCTGTTCCCAGATGCACCAATGATGTTGAGATGAATCTCCATAAACTCAGTCGCATCCAAGACTTAAAAGATGAAAAGAATTTTACTCTTTTGAGTCTACATTTACAAACGCCTCAGGTGCAACAGAAAGTAGAACATTTCAGAAGATTGTTTACAGACATGGTCTGTTCAGAGCTGCCTACTGCTTTCTGGAAACAAAAGAAGCATGTGGTCTATCTCCCCTACAAAGAAGATTATGCAGGCCACCCTTGTAAGAGTCGAGCCATTCCTATGAATGCAGAGTATCAGAAATTGTGTGCTGAGGAAATTCAAACACTGCTAGAAAGAGGTTTAATTCAGAAGTCTACAAGTCCCTGGAACTGCTATGGCTTCTATGTAAATAAGCATTCTAAACAAATTAGAGGAGTTCCTAGATTAGTGGTTAATTATAAGCCACTCAACAAAGTATTGGCTGATGACACTTATCCCATCCCAAACAAAAGAAATTTAGTTACTCGAATTGCTGGAGCAACGATTTTTTCTAAATTTGATCTTAAGTCAGGATTCTGGCAAGTGGCCATTGCCGACAAGGATAAATTCAAAACAACCTTCAATGTTCCTGCGGGACATTATGAATGGAATGTTATGCCTTTCGGCCTAAAACATGCTCCTTCCAAATTTCAGCGGGTAATGGATGAAGCCCTCAAACCTTACTTTGAGTGGTTAATTGTATATATTGATGATATTTTAATCTTTTCTTCCTCTTTTGAGAAACACTGCAAGCATTTGTACACATTCCTCCATGCTTGCCAAAAAGCTAGTCTTGTCCTCTCCAAGAAAAAGATGGAGTTATTCCAGACTGAAGTTAAATTTCTTGGACATATCATTTCACGAGGACAAATTTCTCTTCAGCCTCATGCTGTAGAATTTGCTGACAAGTTTCCTGACAAAATTTTGGACAAAACTCAACTCCAAAGGTTTTTAGGCAGTCTTAACTATGTTAGCCATTTTTATAAAGACTGTGCTGCAGACAGGAGACTTCTAAATCAAAGGTTGAAGAATGATGCAGGGCTCTGGACAGAAGCCCATACACAAGCTGTCAGAAAGATCAAAGCCAAGGTAAAGCAACTTCCCATTCTTCATGTGGCCAATGATCAATATGCTAAGATTGTTGAAAGTGATGCAAGCAATCTAGGATGGGGTGTTGTCCTGAAACAAAAGAATTCTCAAGGAAAAGAAGAAGTTATCCAGTTTGCTTCTGGATTATGGACATTAGCGGAGAAAAATTATACTGTTCTAGAAAAAGAAATCAAAGCTGCTCTGAATAGCATATATAAGTTTGAATTATATTTGATCTATAAGAAATTTCTCATACGAACAGATGCCTCCGCTATGAACAAGATTAGAGTAGGCTAGGCTAGGTAGAGTAGGATAGGCTAGGATAGATTAGTCTAGGCAAGGTAGAGTAGGCTAGGATAGAGTAGGCTAGGCTTGGTAATGTAATCTAGGTTCGGCTAGGCTAGGCTAGGTAGAGTAGGCTAGGCTATGCTAGGCTAGGTAGAGTATGATAGGTAGAGTAGGCTAGGCTAGGCTAGTTTAGGTAGAGTAGGCTAGGCTAGGCTAGGCTAGGTAGAGTATGCCACGATAGAGTAGGCTAGGTTAGGCTAGGCTAGGCTAGGCTTGGCTAGGCTAGGCTAGGATAGTGTAGATTAGGCTAGGTAGAGTAGGGTAGGTTAGGATAGAATAGTCTAGGCTAGGTAGAGTAGGCTAGGATAGAGTAGGCTTGGTTAGGTAGAGTAGGCTAGGTAGAGTAGTCTAGGCTAGGCTAGGTAGAGTAGTCTAGGCTAGGCTAGGCTAGGGTAGGCTAGGTAGAGTAGGCTAGGATAGAGTAGGCTAGGCTAGGATAGAGTAGGCTAGGCTAAGTTAGGCTAGGTAGAGTAGGCTAGGATAGAGTAGGCTAGGCTAGTCTAGGCTAGGCTAGACTAAGATAGAGTAGGCTAGGCTAGCTAGAGTAGGCTAGGCTAGGTAGAGTAGGCTAGGCTAGGATAGAGTAGGATAGGATAGTGTAGGCTAGGTAAAGTAGGCTAGGCTAGTCTAAGCTAGGTATATTAGGCAAGGTAGAGTAGGCTAGGCTAGGCTAGGCTAGTCTAAGCTAGGTATATTAGGCAAGGTAGAGTAGGCTAGGCTAGGCTAGGCTATGTAGAGTAGGCTAGGTAGAGAAGGCTAGGCTAGGTTAGGCTAAGTAGAGTAGGCTAAGCTTCGCTAAGCTAGGCTAGGATAGAGAAGGCTAGGCTAGTTAGAGTAGGCTAGGCTTCGCTAAGCTAGGCTAGGATAGAGTAGGCTAGGCTAGTTAGAATAGGCTAGGCTATGATAGAGCAGTCTAGGCTAGGATAGAGTAGTCTAGGCTAGGTAGAGTAGGCTAGGATAGAGTAGGCTATGCCAGGGTAGGCTAGGTAGAGTAGTCTAGGCTAGACTAGGTAGAGTAGGTTAGGTAGTCTAGGCTACGATAGAGTAGGCTAACTAGGCTCGGCTATGATAGAGTAGGTGAAGCTAGGTAGAGTAGGCTAGGATACAGTAGGCTAGGCTAGGTAGAGTAGGCTAGGTTAGGCTAGGATAGTAGGCTAGGGTAGGTAGAGTAGGGTAGATAGAGTAGGCTAGGCTAGGATAGAGTAGACAAGGCTAGGATAAAGTAGGCTAGGATAGAGTAGACAAGGCTAGGATAAAGTAGGCTAGGCTAGGCAAAGCTATGTAGAGTAGTCTAGGATAGAGTAGGCTAGGCTAGGATAGAGTAGGCTAGGATAGAGTAGGCTAGGCTAGGAAAGTTAGAGTAGGCTAGTTAGAGTAGGCTTTGCTAGGATAGGTAGAGTAGGCTATGCTAGGCTAGGATAGGAGAGAATAGGCTAGGCTAGGCTAGGTAGAGTAGTCTAGGATAGAGTAACCTAGGCTAGGAAGAGTACGCTAGCATAGAGTAGGCAAGGCTAGGCTAGGCTAGAATACGGTAGGTTAGGTAGAGTAGGCTAGGACATGTAGAGTAGGATAGGCTAAGATATTATGGGCTAGGCTAGGTAGAGTAGGCTAGGCTAGGCTAGGCTAAGTATTGTAGGCTAGGATAGCCTAGGCTAGGTAGAGTAGGCTAGAGTAGGAAAGGCTAGGTAGAGTAGGTAAGGCTAGGCTAGGATAAGATATAGTAGGCTAGGTAGAGTAAGCTATAGTAGGGTAGGCTAGTATCGGCTAGGCTAGGCTAGGCTAGGTTAGTTAGAGTATGCTAGGTAGAGTAGGCTAGGCTAGGCTAGGCTAGGTAGAGTTGGCTAGGCTAGGCTAGGCTAGGTAGAGTAGGCTAGAGTAGGCTAGGCTAGGTAGAGTAGGCTAGGCTAGGATATGCTAGAGTAAGCTAGGTTAGGCTAGGCTAGGTAGAGTAGGCTAGGCTATAGTAGGCTAGGTTAGGATAGAGTAAGCTATTGTTGATGGGCGAAATTGACCGTCCGTCAATTGGGAGAGTGGAACCGGTCCGGGGTTGTCTAAATAACCCAAGCCGTTTGAAATGGACCACCCTGACGAGTTTAACGGCTCCGTTGGCCGCTCTAAGGTCTTCTATGAAAACCAAAAAGAGAATTGATCTGAGCTAAGTAATCTAAACAAACTAAACTAAATAAAACAAATTGAAACTAAACTAAAACTGAATACAAGAAACTAACTAAAATAAATGAAACTAGAAACTAATAAAGCAAAGAAAAGGAACTAATATACTAAATATATACTATTTTAACTATTCTATCTACAAACTACAAATTACTCTTATAATAACTCAAATCAACTATCTAATTATCAACTGCAATATTTCTTATTCACAAATGTACATTATGAACAACCTACAGATTTGATTAAAACTTGCAAAATTCATGTATATTCTGCCCTAAGACAACCAAGGATCTATTTTTCGTTTTTTTATATTTTATGAAAAAGAAACAAACATTACTGAAATTAAACAATCTAATATATTTACTGAAATTAAACAATATAATATAAATCTAATTAAACTTATATCTATATTAAACTACTTAATAAGAACGGTAAACAATGTACTAGTTGACCTGGAAATGCGCCAAGTCTGCCCTGTGTATGATGACTTCTTAAGATGATTGGAAGAGGGAAACTCGCACCGTTTTAGTTCTTAAGATTTTCGTAAACGATCAACTATGCTGCTCCTTGAAGTATTTTACAGGACAGACAATACATAAAAGAAAATCATAACAATCTTGTGATTATAACTTCCTGCAATAAGGGAAACCTGTTATGCAAGGACTTATATATAACAATTCAATCGATGAAGAAGATAAAACTATCATTCACAAACTGAATTAACAATTGTTATGTCTTTTATATATCTGGAAGAAACAAGATATAGATGACAGTGATCAATATTATATCATTTGCCTATGATTTAGATAGCTAAATTAGTCATAAACCATGAACAATTTGATATACAAAACATGAAACAAAATGTTGATATATTGAGAAGCTAAAGCTATGACAAAACATCAATTCTGCTCCAGTCTGTATTAGAATTTCATATCCTTGTTCTCCCACGAATGAGGATGATGATTATTACAAAAATCATAAGTATATATAGGTCTCTTCACAAGGTAAAACTTCCTTGTGGATAAAATCAAACAGTTTTACATAATCTGGGAGATATCTTAAAATCTTCTAAACTAAGCAAATAAAATGCAAGTGAAATCTATGAAACATCCCCTAACTGCTCAACAACTCAGTTGCAAATTCGAATTTACCTGCAATAGCATACAAATATCCAATTAGAAAGATATTTCATTAAGAAAAAATAATAAAAAAATTGATTCTACAGACTCAGCTACATAATCATCTGATTCTGTAGCTAGTCAAGAATAGCAAACAGGACCAGATATCAAGCAAATAAAATCAAATCCAATCATCTTTTGATAATCATTAAAAAAATGAAATATTAATTTATCATTCAAATTAAACAATATCAAAATGAATGCAATCAGAACAGAGTAAAGAGTGCTCTGTTTTCAGTTACCATAAAACATGGTCAAATCTCAATAGGCCTGTTCTATATCAAACGAAATTTAGGCAATGAATCAAATTGTATAATGATACGATATAATTGTAATCAATACAACCATAATCAAACAGAATCGTAATCATATAAGACATGATATGCCACATTATATTGAACACAAAATAGATTTGTTACAGCTGTATAAAGTTCATGTTATTTCAATCAACAGTAAAGATAGGCAGGCTGTAGAGATTATGCATAGGATTCATTCTATTGTAATCAAATACCAATATGGAAGGCTATTACGACACATTGAAAACATGCGTAACAATATTGACATAAAAATCGACATAGATTTTGATTGCTGGGCATTACATAGTCAAGATCCAACAACATGGATAACCATAAGCTGGGCAACAATGCAATAAAATCGGGTTTAAGTAATTATGGGCACGATTAACTCCATTTTACAAATCCATTCGTAACTGCATATGCATTGTCATTCCAATTCAAAAGAAAACAGGGTCGACGAGCCACAACGAATTGACTGGCTGAGACTTGCATGACAGTTACGATTTGAATCAATTCACGATTTGGGTAAAGATAACACAAAACCCTTTTTTAAACATAATCCCAACCGTCTCCAGACTGATCAAAGTTATATTTAAATAAAATATATCACGTGTATCATAACCAATTCAGATCTCAAAATAGATCGTGTTTTAAAATGCACAACGACTTGTCTATAATAGATGCAATAGTGACTTTAATTAGCAACAAAGCATTCAATTGAACTCAAATCAAAACCATATCATGATCAATTGAATCCAAACCAAATCCAATTAAAACTTTAATGATAGCAAAATTAGATTTACCAAAACGAAATTATATACACAGTGCATGCTTGTGTGACAGAGCAGATCAATGATGTACACAGAGTTTTATTATAAATGGGCGAAGGTCATACCAACGAAATTGTTTGGGCTATGCCAATTTCAAATTGACGAATGCTGTAGCTGACTCAATGTTTTTAAACAGAATTGAACCAGTTGTTTGTTGCTTCTTGTTAGTGGGTTGCACCTTGGCATTCTGACTGGTGAGTTTTGCCACCTAACCTTCCAGATCATGAATTCTGGATTGCAACATAGGCACATCTAGGTAGTATCTTTCCAACCATAACCCACACTGATCGCATGGTGAAACAACTGGTTGAGTATGAGAGGGTTTCAACGAATTACCAAGGGTTTCACGAGATATTTCAATGCCAGGAAAATTAGGATTGTCCCACAAACAAGGTGGTAGGTTCTTGACAAAGTCATAAGGAGGTTTATCACACAAAACTTTTGAGTAGAGATACTTAGCTGCAAGGAATCGTTCAATCTCCGAGTCAGAATCCTCACTGACCACGATAGGCTCATGGTTCACAGAGGGTTTCGGTTTATTTCTCGCCATGCGAGAGATTAACCGTGCGTTTTGCTTACCTTTAGAATTTGCATTAGATTTAGCTTTGGGCTTTTTGGCTGTGGGCTTAGCAATTTCGACCTGTTTGGTCACAGACCAGGGTAAGTTCGTAGGTGAGTCGAGTAGAGGTTTGGGTAGCAAAACATTGTAAGGCACATGAGGGGTAAGATTGCTTTCGCTCACCACAGGTTTATCAACCTGTGGTGGACTTGAATCCTCAAAACCATTACGACTGAGAAAATCAACCCAACTGTCACGACGTAACCCCAATTCATAAACCACAATCATTTTAATCAACCCAAAATGGAAGAGGCTGGTATCGGCCTGACTGCGCTTGTACCTCTTCACCATCTTAAACAGACTTCTATGAAGGTAGTGAGGCACATTGAGTTCAAAACCCATAAAAACCATCAATAGACGAAGGTGAAACAAGAAAATAAACTCGTACCTGCCCTCGCAAGTAATGAATTGCTTGATTATCATTAGCAGGTCATGCCAGCGTTGTTTTAACATATTTGCAGGCCATCCTTTGTCGCAGGAGTTCACCGTTCGAGATTGGAAGAGCAATGTCCACGGGACATCTTCCAATTTACAATTTTTAGACCACTTCTATCCCGTAGCAGGCAGACTGGTTGCCGAGCTAAGAAAATGCTCATTAATTTCAAGTTGCACATCCCAAACCTTGGCTCGGTAGCCATCGAAGGTTAACGCAAATTGCCGAGCCACGCTAGGGTTATAACCATTGAATTTTCTTATGAACGGGAGCCATCTGAACTTCTCCAGGTCGCTATAAGCACCATCGAACATCAGCAATGCTTGGTAACCGTTGGGCTCGTCCCTTACGACTGGAGCCATGGCATTGTATGCATAGTAGGGTTTGAATCGAACAATGCAGGAGCAAAAATCGATAAGGCTTAACAGCTGCAAACGCTCAAAGGGGAATGAATCAATGTAATGCATGTGAAGGTGGTGGGATTACCACCGCCATGCAGTGTATTAATGGCTGAGTACAAAAATGTTCCATCAATAATCATAACGTTTGAAACATATTAATTGGCCAACCCAAATCGGTGAATAACCATATCAATGTGCCATTAATCAAACGTATAACGAAAACCATATGTTAAATCAATGCGCCAAGTGTATAGTTCAATCCAACATGAAATCCAAAAGTTTCACCAACGCACTAGGTGTAAAATATTGTCATTCAAATATGAAATCAAACTGATATGTGACCCATGCGTTTTTTTTAACATAATCAAAGTTTATAAACATTGCAACCAATGACTTTATGAAATCAATAAGTTAAGAAGTTATGATAGTAAGGATCACATTATATAAAACAAGATCAACCATGACCCTTATGAAATTGAATATAACCCATAACTTAATATGTTCAATGTCTTACCAAAGAAATCAAGTTGCGCAATCAAAGTAAATGGACATAGTTTGAAAATCATTCCAGCCATTCAATAGCAGACCAAAGGTAATTACCAATCAGGATATCGAATAAGCGGATCATGACAGTCCAAATAACGATGAAGGAGTTTTCACGCTTTCAGTCGTGAAAAACTAAATCGAAATCAATTTGCAAATGTCGCTTGAAATGAAAATATCGTCTGTTTGCAAAATGCGACAAAAGTTTGGAGTTCAAGAGACATAGGTGTAGCGAGTTTTTTAGGGCAATTAAAAAAAATTGAATTGGCTGCCAACAACTATGTAGAGTAGGCAAGGCTAGGCTAGGCTAGGTAGAGTAGGCTATGCTAGGAAGGTTAGGCTAGGCTAGGTAGAGTAGGCTAGGCTAGGTAGAGTAGGCTAGGATAGGTAGAGTAGGCTAGGCTAGGCTAGGTAGAGTAGGCTAGGCTAAGTAGAGTAGGCTAGGATAGGTAGAGTAGGCTAGGCTAGGCTAGGCTAGGTAGAGTTGGCTAAGAGTGTAGGCTAAAGTAGGCTAGGCTAGGTAGATTAGGCTAGGCTAGGCTAGGATAGGATATGATAGAGTAGGCTAGGCTAGGTAGAGTAGGCTAGGCTAGGCTAGGTAGAGTAGACTAGACTACGCTAGAATAGGATAGAGAAGGCTAGGTAGAGTAGGCTAGGCTAGGCTAGGTAGAGTAGCCTAGGTTAGGCTAGGCTAGGTAGAGTAGGCTAGGCTAGGCTAGGATAAGATAGAGTAGGCTAGGATAGGCTAGGCTAGGTAGAGTAGGCTAGGCTAGGCTAGGCTAAGCTAGGTAGAGTAGGCTAAAGTAGGTTAGGCTAGGTAGAGTAGGCTAGGATAGGATAGAGTAGGTTAGGTAGAGTAGGGTATGTTAGGTATAGTAGGCTTGAGTGTCTAGGCTAGGTAGAGTAGGCTAGGCTAGGCTAGGATAGAATAAAGTAGGCTAGGTTAGTCTAGGATAGAGTAGGCTAGGCTAGGCTAGGCTAGGTAGAGTAGGCTAGGCTAGGACAACTAGGCTAGGCTAGGATATGATAGGATAGATTAGACTAGGTAGAGTAGGCTTGGCTAGGTAAAGTGGGCTATGCTAGGCAAGGCTAGGATAAATAGAGTAGGCTATGCTAGGCAAGGCTAGGTTAGAGTAGGCTAGGCTAGGCTACAATAAGATAGAGTAGGCTACAGTAGGTTGGAGTAGGTAGAATAGGCTAGGCTAGGTTAATATAGGATAGAGTAGGCTAGGCTAGGCTAGGCTAAGTAGAGTAGGCTAGAGTAGACTAGGCAAGGTAGAGTAGGCAGGGCTAGGGTAGGCTAGGATAGAGTAGGATAGGTAGAGTAGGCTAGGCTAGGTTAGGCCAGGTAGAGTAGGCTAGAGTAGGTAAGGCTAGGAAGAGTTGGCTAGAATAGAATAGGCTAGCCTAGGCAGAGTAGGCTAGGTAGGGTAGGGTAGTCTTGGCTAGGCTAGGTAGAGTAGGCTAGAGTAGGCCAGGCTAGGTAGAGTAGGCCAGGCTACGCTAGGATATGATAGAGTAGGCTAGGCAAAGTAGGCTAGGCTAGGGTAGGCTAGGTAGAGTAGGCTAGGATAGGTAGAGTAGGCTAGATAGAGTAGGCTAGGCTAGGCTAGTATAGAATAGAGTAGGCTAGGTAGAGTAGGCTAGGATAGGTAGAGTAGGCTAGGTAGAGTAGGCTAGGCTAGGTAGAGTAGGCTAGGCTAGGTGGAGTAGGCTAGGTAGAGTAGGCTAGGTAGAGTATGGTAGAGTAGGCTAGGCTAGGTAGAGTAGGCTAGGTTATGCTAGGATATGATAGAGTAGGCTAGATAGAGTATGTTGGGTAGGCTAGGTAGAGTAGGATAGAGTAGGCTAGGCTAAGCTAGGATAGGATAGAGTAGGCTAGGCTAGGCTAGGCTAGGCTAGGTAGAGTAGGATAGGCTAGGCCAGGCTAGGTAGACTAGGCTAGAGTAGGCTAGGCTAGGGTAGGTAGAGGAGGGTAGGATAGGATAGAGTAGGCTAGGTTAGGCTAGGCTAGGTAGAGTAAGCTATGCAAGGCTAGGCTAAGCTATGTAGAGGTGGGTATGATAGGATAGAGTAGGCTAGGTTAGGCTAGACTAGGTAGAGTGGTCTAAGCAAGGCTAGGCTAAAGTAGGCTAGGGTAGGTAGAGTAGGCTAGGCTAGGCTAGAATATGACAGAGTAGGCTACGTAGAGTAGGCTAGGCTAGGCTTGGCTAGGTAGAGTAGGTTAGGCTATGATAGGATAGAGTAGGCTAGGCTAGGTTAGGTAGAGTAGGCTAGGCTTGGCCAGGCTTGGTAGAGTAGGCTAGGAGGAGTAGACTAGGATAGGATAGAGTAGGCTATGTAGAGTAGACTAGGCTAGGTTAGGCTAGGTAGAGTAGGCTAGGCTAGGCTAGGTAGAGCAGGCTATGCATGGCTAGACTAGGTAGAGTAGGCTAGCCTAGGTAAAGTGGCCTATAGTAGGCTAGGCTAGGCAGAGTAGGCTAGGCTAGGCTAGGACAGGATAGAGGAGGCTAGGTAGAGTAGGATAGGCCAGGCTAGGTAGAGTAGGCTAGGTTAGGCTAGGCTAGGTAGAGTAGGCTAGAGCAGGCTAGGCTAGGTAGAATAGGCTAGAGTAGGCAAGGCTAGATATAGTAGGCTAGGATAGGATAGGATATGACAGAGTAGGCTAGGTAGAGTAGGCCAAGTTGGGTTAGGCTAGGTAGAGTATGTTAGGCTAGGCTAGGCTAGGTAAAGTAGGCTAGAGAAGGCTAGGATAGGTAGAGTAGGCAAGGCTAGGCTAAGTAGAGTAGGCTAGGCTAGGTAGAGTAGGCTAGGATAAGATAGGATAGAGTAGCCTAGGTAGAGTAGACTAGGATAGGTAGAGTAGGCTAGGTAGAATTGGCTAGAGTAGGGTAGGCTAGGATAGGATAGAGTAGGCTTGGTAGAGTAGGCTAGTTTAGTCTAGGCTAGGATAAGATAGAGTATGCTAGGCTTGTCTAGGATAGGATGCAGTAGACTGGGTAGAGTAGTCTAGTCTAGGCTAGGCTAGGCTAGGTAGAGTAGGCTAGGCTAAAGTTATGCTACGTTATTGTAGGCTATGTAGAGTGGGCTAGGTTATGATAGGCTAGGTAGAGTAGGCTAGAATAGGCTAGGCTAGGTAGAGTAGTCTAGTCTAGGTATATTATTCTAGGCTAGGCTAGGCTAGGATAGAGTAGGCTAGGTAGAGTAGGCTCGGCTAAGATCTGCTAGGTAGAGTAGGCTAGGCTAGGTAGAGTAGGCTAGGATAGGCTAGGCTAGGTTGAGTAGGCTAGGCTAGGTAGATTTGGCTAAGGTAGGCTAGGTAGAGTAGGCTAGGTTAGCTTAGGCTAGGTAGAGTAGGCTAGGCTAAGATAGGATAGGATAGAGTAGGCTAGGCTAGGCTAGGCTAGGTACAGTAGGTTAGGCTAGGCTAGGCTAGGATAGAATAGAGTACGCTAGAGTTGTCGAGGCTAGGCAGAGTAGGCTAGGCTAGTCTAGGATAGAATAAAGTAGGCTAGGCTAGTCTATGATAGAGTAGGCTAGGCTAGGTACAGTAGGATAGGCTAGGAAGGTTAGGCTAGGCTAGGCTAGGATAGGATAGATTAGACTAGGTAGAGTAGGCTAGGCTATTTAGAGTAGGCTATGCTAGGCTAGGCTAGGATAGGTAGAGTAGGCTAGGCTAGGATAGAGTAGGCTAGGGTAGGCTAGTCTAGGCAGAGTAGGCTACAGTAGGCTGGAGTAGGTAGAGTAGGCTAGGCTAGGTAGAGTAGGCTAGAGTAGGCTACGCTGGGTAGAGTAGGCAGGGCTAGGCCAGTCTAGGATAGACTAGAATAGGTAGAGTAGGCTAGGCTAGGTAGAGTAGACTAGGTAGAGTAGGCTAGAGTAGGCAAGGCTAGGTAGAGTAGGATAGGCTAGGAAATGATAGAGTAGGCTAGGTAAAGTAGGCTAGAGTAGGACAAGCTAGGTAGAGTAGGCTAGGCTAGGCTAGGATAGGATAGATTAGGCTAGGTAGAGTACGTTGGACCAGGCTAGGGGAAAGTAGAGTAGGTTGGGCTAGGCTAGGCTAGGTAGAGTAGGCTAGATAAAGTAGGCTAGGTTAGGCTAGTATAGAATAGAGTAGGCTAGGTAGAGTAGGCTAGGCTAGGGTAGGCTAAGTAGAATAGACTAGGCTAGGTAGAGTAGGCTAGGCTAGACTAGGTTAGGTAAAGTAGGCTAAGCTAGGTAGAGTAGGCCAGGTAGAGTATGGTAGAGTAGGCTAGGCTATGTAGAGTATGCTACACTATGCCAGGATAGGATAGAGTAGGCCAGGTAGAGTATGGTAGAGTAGGCTAGGCTATGTAGAGTATGCTACGCTATGCTAGGATAGGATAGAGTAGGCTATGTTAGGTAGAGTAGGCTAGGTTAGGTAGAGTAGGCTAGGTAGAGTAGGCTAGAGTAGGCTAGGCTAGGTAGAGTAGGCTAGGCTAGCATAGGTATATTAGGCTAGAGAAGGCAAGGATAGGTAAATTAGGCAAGGCTAGGATAGGTAGAGTCGACTAGGCTAGGCTAGGCTAGGTAGAGTAGGCTAGTGTAGGCTAGGCTAAGTAGAGTAGGCTAGGAAAGGATTGGATAGGATAGAGTAGACTAGGTGGAGTAGGCTAGGCTAGGTAGAGTAGGCCAGGGGTATAGGCTAAAGTAGGCTAGGCTAGGTGTAGTAGGCTAGGCTAGGCTAGGCTAGGCTAGGATAGGATAGAGTAGGCTAGGCTAGGTAGAATAGGCTAGGTAGAGTTGGCTAGAGTAGGGTAGGTTAGGATAGGATAGAGTAGGCTTGGTAGAGTAGGCTAGGTTAGTCTGGGCTAGGTAGAATAGGCTAGAGTAGGCTAGGCTAGGTATAGTAGGCTAGGCTTGGGTAGGATAGGATGGAGTAGGCTAGGTAGAGTATTCTAGGCAAGGCTAGGCTAGATAGAGTAGGCTAGAGTAGGCTAGGCTAGGCTTGGTAGAGTGGGCTAGGATATGATAGAGTAGGTTATGTAGAGTAGGCTAGGTTATGCTAGGCTACGTAGAGCAGGCTACGCTAAAGTAGGCTAGGCTAGGTAGAGTAGGCTTGGCTAGGCTAGAATATGATAGAGTAGGCTACATAGAGTAGGCTAGCCTAGGCTAGGCTAGGTAGAGTAGTTCAGGCTAGGCTAGGCTAAGATAGGATAGAGTAGGCATGGTAGAGTAGGTAGAGTAGGCTAGGCTTGGCTAAGATAGGATACAGTAGGCTTGGTAGAGTAGGCTAGGCAAGACTAGGCTAGGTAGATTAGGCTAGAGTAGGCTAGGCTAGGTAGAGTAGGGTAGGCTAGGCTAGCCTAGGATAGAGTAGGCTAGGTAGAGTAGGCTAGGCTAGGCTAGGCTATGTAGAGTAGGCTAGGTAGAGTGGGCTAGAGTACGTTATGATAGGATAGGATAGAGTAGGATAAGATAGACTAGACTAGACTAGGCTAGGCTAGGTATAGTAGGCTAGAGTAGGCTAGGCTAGATAGAGTAGTCTAGACTAAGCTAGGATAGGATAGAGTAGGCTAGGTAGAGTAGTCTAGACTAGGCTAGGCTATGTTATTTAAAGTAGGCTAGGCTATGCTAGGTTAAGTAGCAAAGCCTAGGTAGAGTAGGCTAGAGTAAGCTAGGCTAGGCTAGGCTAGGATAGGACAGAGTAGGCTAGGTAGAGTAGGCTAGGAAATGCTAGGCTGGGTAGAGTAGGCTAGGCTAGGCTAGGCTAGGTAGAGTATGCTAGAGTAGGCTAGGTAGACTAGGCTAGGCTAGGTTAGGCTACGATAGGATAGAGTTGGCTAGGCTAGGCTAGGCTAGGTAGAGTAGGGTAGGCTAAGTAGAGTAGGCTAGGTTAGGCTAGGCTAGGTAGAGTAGGCTAGAGTAGGCTAGGCTAGGTAGAGTAGGCTAGGCTAGGCTAGGGTAGGATATGATAGCGTAGGCTAGGTAGAGTAGGCTAGGCTAGGCTAGGTAGAGTATTCTAGATTAGGCTATGTAGAGTAGGCCAGGCTAGGCTAGGGTAGGATAGGATAGAGTAGGCTAGGTAGAGTAGGCTAGGCTAGGTAGAGTATTCTAGAGTAGGCTATGTAGAGTAGGCTAGGCTAGGCTAGGTAGAGTAGGCTAGGTTGGCCTAGGCTAGGTAGAGTAGGCTAGGCTAGGTACAGTAGGCTAAAGAAGGCTAGGCTAGGTTAAGTACGGTAGGTAGGGTAGGCTACTTTGAGAAGGCTAGGCTAGGCTAGGTTAGGCTAGGTAGAGTATGCTAGAATAGGCTAGGCTAGGTAGAGTAGGCTAGACTAGGATATGATAGCATGGAGTAGGCTAGGAGTATAGGCTAAAGTAAGCTAGGCTAGGTAGAGTAGGCTAGGATAGGGTAGGGTAAGATAGGATAGAGTAGGCTTGGTAGAGTAGGCTAGGCTAGGTAAAGTAGGCTAGGTAGAGTGGGCTAAAGTACGGTAGGCTAGGATAGGATAGAGATGTCTAGGTAGAGTAGGCTAGGCTAAGCTAGGCTAGTCTAGGCTTCGTAGAATAGGCTAGGCTAGGCTTCGTAGAGTAGGCTAGGTAGAGAATACTAGAGTAGGCTAGGCTAAGAAGAGTAGGTTAGGCTAGGCTAGGATAGGATAGAGTAGGATAGGTAGAGTATTCTAGACTAAGCTAGGCTATGCAAGGTAAAGTAGTCTAGTCTAGGCTAGGTTAGGTAGAGTAACCTAGGTAGAGTAGGCTAGGCTAGGTAGAGTAGGCTAGGCTAGGCTAGGTTAGGACAAAGTGGGCTAGGTAGAGTAGGCCGGGCTAGGCTAGGCTGGGTAGAGTAGGCTAGGGTAGGCTAGCCTAGGTAGAGTAGGCTAGAGTAGGCTAGACTAGTTAGAGTAGGCTAGGATAAGATAGGATAGAGTAGGCTAGGTAGAGTAGGCTAGCCTAGGCTAGGCTAGGTAGACTAGGCTAGGCTAGGTAGACTAGGCAAGGTAGAGTGCGCTAGAGTAGGCTAGGCTAGTTTAGGATTGAGTAGGCTAGAAAAGGCTAGGCTAGGCTAGGGTACGTAGAGTAGGCTAGGTAGAGTAGGCTAGAGTACATTAGGCTAAGTAGAGTAGGCTAGGCTAGGATAGGATATGATAGAGTAGGCTAGGTAGATTTATCTAGGCTAGGGTAGGCTATGCTAGATAGAGTAGGCTAGGATAGACTAGGTTAGATAGAGGAGGATAGAGTAAGCTAAGCTAGGTAGAGTAGGCTGGGCTAGGCTAGGATAGGACATAATAGGCTACGTAGAGTAGGCTAGGCTAGGCTAGGCTAAGAAGAGTAGGCTAGGCTAGGCTAGGAAAGGAAGAATAGGCTAGAGTAGGCTAGGCTAGTTAGAGTAGGCTAGGTAGAGTAGGCTAGAGTAGGCTAGGCTAGGCTACGATAGGATAGAGTAGGCTAGGCTAGGCTAGGCTAGGTAGAATGGGCTAGAGTAGGCTAGGCTAGGTAGAGTAGGCTAGGCTCGGCTAGGATAGGATAGAGTAGGCTAGGTAGAGTAGGCTAGGCTAGGCAAGGCTAGGTAGTGTAGGCTTGGATAGGTAGAGTAGGCTACATAGAGTAGGCTACAAAACGCTAGGCTAGGTAGAGTAGGGTAGAGTATGATAGTCTAGGTAGTGTAGGCTAGGCTAGGCTAGGCTAAGATTGGATAGAGTAGGCTAGGCTATGTAGAGTAGGCTAAGCTAGTCTAGGCTAGGTAGAGTAGGCTAGAGTAGGCTAGGCTAGGTAGAGTAGGCTAGGCTAGGCTAGGCTACGATAGGATAGAGTAGGCTAAGTGGAGTAGGCTAGGCTAGGGTAGGATAGAGTAGGCTAGGCCAAGTAAAGTAGGCTAGAATAGGCTAGGCTAGGTAGAGTATGCTAGAGTAGGCTAGGCTAGGTAGAGTAGGCTAGGCTAGGCTAGGATAGGATAGGATAGGGTAGGCTAGGTAGAGTAGGCTAGGCTAGGGTAGGATAGGTAGAGTAGGCTAGGCTAGGCAGAGTATGCTAGAGTATGGCATTCTATGTATAGTAGGTTAGGCTAGGCTAGGCGAGGATAGGATATAGTAGGTTAGGTAGAGTAGGCTAGGTTAGGTAGAGTAGGCTAGGTTAGGCTAGGCTAGGTAGAGTCGGCTAGAGAAGGCTAGCCTAGGTAGAATAGGCTAGGCTAGGCTAGGTAGGGCAAGCTAGCCTAAGTAGAGTAGGCTAGGCTAGGTAGAGTAGGCTAGATAGAGTAGGCTAGGCTAGGATAGGATAGAGTAGGCTAGGTGGAGTAGTCTAGGATAGGCTAGGTACAGTAGGCTAGGTTAGGTTATGCTAGGTAGAGTAGGCTAGAGTAAGCTAGGCTAGGTAGAGTAGGCTAGAATAGGCTAGGATAGGATAGAGTAGGCTAGGCTAGGTAGAGTAGGCTAGACTAGGCTAGGCTAGGTAGAGTAATCTAGAGTAGTCTAGGCTAGGTAGAGTAGGCTAGACTAGGCTAGGCTAGGTAGAGTAAGCTAGAGTAGGCTAGGCTAGGCTAGGCTAGAAAAGGATAAAGTAGACTAGGTAGAGTAGGCTAGGCTAGGCTAGGTTAGGCTAAGTAGAGTAGGCTATGATAGATAGAGTATGCTAGGGTACGATAGGATAGGATAGGATAGAGTAGGCTAGGTACAGTAGGCTAGGCTAGGCTAGGTAGAGTAGGCTAGGTTAGGCTAGCCTAGGTTGAGTAGGCTAGAGTAAGCTAGGCTAGGTAGAGTAGACTTGGTAGAGTAGGCTAGAGTAGGCTAGGTAGAGTAGACTTGGTAGAGTAGGCTAGACTAGGTATAGTAGGTTAGGCTAGGCTAGGATAGGATAGAGTAGGCTAGGATAGATAGAGTAGGCTAGGCTAGGCTAGACTAGGTAGAGTAGGCTAGAGAAGTCTAGGCTAGGTAGAGTAGGCTAGAGTAGGCTATGATAGGTAGGCTAGGCTAGGATGGGATAGAGTAGACTTGATAGATTAGGCAAGGCTAGGCTAGGCTAGGTTAGGCTAGGTAGAGTAGGCTAGAGTAGGCTAGGCTAGGTAGAGTAGGCTAGACTAGAATAAGATAACATATAGTAGGCTAGGAGTATATGCTAAAGTTGGCTAAGATAGGTAGAGAAGGCTAGGCTAGGATAGGCTATGATAGGATAGAGTAGGCTAGGCTAGGCTAGGTTTGGTAGAGTAGGCTTGGTAGAGTGGGCTAGAGTACGTTAGGCTAGGATATGATAGAGTAGGCTAGGCTAGGTTAGACTTCGTAGAGTAGAATAGGTAGAGTAGGGTAGGTTAGGATAAGATAGAGTAGGCTAGATAGAGTAGTCTAGGCTAGGCTTTGTAGATTAGGCTTGGTATAGTAGGCTAGAGTAAGCTAGGCTAGATAGAGTAGTCTAGGCTAGGCCAGGATAGGATAGAGTAGTCTAGGTAGAGTAGTCTAGGCTAGGCTAGGCTATGCAAGGTAGTGTAGGCTAGGCAAGGTAGTGTAGGCTAGGCTAGGCTAGGTTAGGTAGCTTAGCCTAAGTAGAGTAGGCTAGAGTAGGCTAGGCTAGGTAGAGTATGATAGGTTAGGTAGAGTAGGTTAGGTACAGTATGGTAGATTAGGCTAGGCTAGGTATAATAGGCTAGGCTATGCTAGGATAGGAGAGAGTAGGCTAGGTAGAGTAGGCTAGGCTAGGCTAGAGTAGGCTAGGCTAGGCTAGGCTATGTAGAGTAGGCTAGGCTAGGCTAGGCTAGGTGGAGTAGGCTAGAGTAGGCTAGGTTAGGCTAGGTAGAGTAGGGTAGGATAGGATAGAGTAGGATAGGTTAGGCTAGGCTAGGTAGAGAAGGCTAGGCAAGGCTAGGCTAAAGTAGGCTAGGCTAGGTAGAGTAGGCTAGGCTAGGATAGGATAGAGTAGGCTAGGTAGAGTAGTCTAAGATAGGGTAGGTACTGTAGGGTAGGCTAGGCTAGGTGTTATCATTGAAATTTCATCCACACATGGTTACAAGAACTCACATCGTCAAATAATGATGAAGTCATTCATGAACCTGAATTAATACCACAACATTCAAAAAGGTAAAAAAACTATACAAAGTAGTGAAAAATTGAAGAGCGCTTTGCAGACATTGGGCGCGCACGCGCATGCACAGAACAAGAACATAGAAATCACGCATGATGCATGATTGTTAGCACAAAAATCCGTGCACCTGCTAAACGACGCATTTATGGAAGTTGGCTTTGCTTTTCTAGGCTAGGTAAAGTAGGCTAGATAGAGTAGATTAGGCTAGGCTAGAATAGGATAGAGTAGGCTAGGCTAGGCTAGGCTAGGTAGAGTAGGCTAGTCTAGGCTATGCTAGGTAGAGAAGGCTAGGCTAGGTAGAGTAGGCTAGGCTAGGCTAGGATAGGATAGAGTAGGCTAGGTATAGTAGGCTAGGCTAGGCTAGGCAGGGATAAGATAGAGTAGGATAGGTAGGGTATGTTAGGCTAGGCTAGGCTAGGCTAGGTAAAGTAGGCTAGAGTAGGCTAGGCTAGGTAGAGTAGGCTAGGATATGATAGGGTAGAGTAGGCTAGGTAGAGTAGACTAGAGTAGGCTAGGCTAGGATAGAGTAGGCTAGGTAGAATAGACTAGGCTAGGCTAGGCTAGTTATAGTAGGCTAGGATAGGCTAGGCAAGGTAGAGTAGGCTAGGCTGGGTAGAGTAGGCTAGGCTAGGCTAGGATAGGATAGAGTAGGCTAGGCTACGTAGAGTAGGCTAGGCTAGGCAAGGATAAGATAGAGTAGGCTAGGCTAGGCTAGGCTAGGTAGAGTAGACTAGGCTAGACTATGTAGAGTAGTCTAGGCTAGGCCAGGGTGAGTAGGCTAGTCTAGGCTAGGGTAGGTAGAGCAGGCTAGAGTAGGCTAGGCTAGGTAGAGTAGGATAGGATAGGATAGGATATGATAGAGTAGGTTAGGTAGAGTAGGCTAAGCTAGGCTAGGCTAGGTAGAGCAGGCTAGGCTAGGTAGAGTAGGCTAGGCTAGGCTAGGCTAGGCTAGGAAGAGTAGGCTAGACTAGGTATAGTAGGCTATAGTAGGCTAGGTTAGGTAGAGTAGGCTAGGTAGAATAGGCTCGGCTAGGCTAGGTAGATTAGGGTAGGCTAGGCTAGGCTAGGTAGCATAGGCTAGGCTAGGATAGAGTAGTCTAGGCTAGGCTAGGCTAGGTAGAGTAGTCTAGGCTACGTAGGGTAGGCTAGGTACAGTAGGCTAGAATAGGCTAAGTGAAGCAAAGCTAGGCTAAGAAGGGCTAGGCTAAGCTAGGCTAAGTTACTCTAAGCTAAGCTAGACTAAGCTAGGCTAGGCAAGGCTAAGCTTGGTTAAGCTAGGCTAGGCTACGCTAAGCTAATCTAGGATATGCTAGGATAAGCTAAGCTAGGCTAAGCTAAGTTAGGCTAGGCTCAGCTAGGCTAGGCTAAGCTAGGCTAAGCTAAGCTAGTCAAAGCTAGACTAAGCTAAGCAAGGCTAAGCTAGGTAGAGTAGGCTAGGCTAGGCTAGGATAGGTAGAGTAGTCAAGGCTAGGTAGAGCAGACTAGGTAGAGTAGGCTAGGCTAGGCTAAGATAGGATAGAGTAGGCTAGGTACAGTAGGCTAGGCTAGGCTAAGTTAGGTACAGTGGGCTACATAGAGTAGGCTACAGTAGGCTAGGCCAGGAAGAGTAGGCTAGGATAGGCTAGGCTAAGATAGAGTAGGCTAGGCTAGGAAGAGTACGCTAAAGTATGCTAAGCTAGGTTAGGATAGGACAGAGTAGGCTAGGTAGAGTAGGCCAGGCTAGGCTAGGCTGGGTAGAGTAGGCTAGGCTAGGCCAGGCTAGGTAGAGTAGGCTAGAGTAGGCTAGGCTAGGAAGGCTAGGCTAGGCTAGAATAGGATAGGATAGAGTAGGCTAGGTAGAGTAGGCTAGGCTAGGCTAGGCTAGGCTAGGTAGAGTAGGCTAGGCTAGGCTGGGCTAGGCTAGGTAGGGTAGGCTAGGCTAGATAGAGTAGGCTAGGCTAGGCTAGGTCAGGATACAGTAGGCTAGATAGAGTAAGCAAGGCTAGGTATGGCTAGGTAGCTTAGGCTAGGCTAGGCTAAGCTAGGTAGAGTAGGCTAAAATAGGCTAGAGTAGGTAGAGTAGGCTAGGCTTGGCTAAGATAGAGTAGAGTAGGCTTGGTAGATTAGGCTAGGCTAGGCTAGGCTATATAGAGTAGGCTAGAGTAGGCTAGGCTGGGTAAAGTAGGCTAGGCTAGGATAGAGTAGGGTAGGTAGACTAGGTAAGGCTAGGTTAGGCTAAGTAGAGTAGGCTAGGCTATGCTTGGCTAGTTAGAGTAAGCTAGGTAGAGTAGGCTAAAGAAGGCTAAGCTACGCTAAGATAACATAGGACATAGTAGGTTAGGTAGAGTAGGCTAGGCTAGGCTAGGTTAAGTAGAGTAGGCTAGGCTAGGTAGAGTAGGCTAGTATAGGTTAGGCTAGTTAGGCTAGGCTAGGCTAGGCTAGAATATGATAGAGTAGACTAGGTAGAGTAGGCTAGCTAGAGTAGGCTAGCTAGAATAGGTTAGGCTTGGTAGAGTAGTCTAGGCTATTCTAGAATAGGATAGTGTAGGCCAGGCTTGGTAGAGTAGGCTAGACTAGGCAGGGCTAGGTAGAGTAGGCCAAACTAGGATATGATAGAGTAAGCTAGGCTAGGATAGAGTAGGCTAGGCTAGGCTTAGCTAGGATAGGATAGATTAGGCCAGGCCAGGCTAGGCTAGGTAGAGAAGGCTAGGTAGAGTGGGCTAGTGTAGGCTAGGCTAGGATATGATAGAGTAGGCTAGACAAAGCTAGGCTAGGCTAGGTTACATAGAGTAGGCTAGGCTAGGTTAGGCTAAGTAGAGTAGGCTAGCTAGAGTAGCCTAGAGTAGGCTAGGCTAGGTAGAATAGGTTAGGGTAGGCTAGGATAGGGTAGAGTAGGATAGGTAGAGTAGGCTAGGTAGAGCAGGCTAGGTAGAGTAGCCTAGAGAAGGTTAGGCTAGGTGGAGTAGGCTAGGCTAGGATATGAATGATAATGGAGTAGGCTAGATAGAGTAGGCAAGGGTAGGTAGAGTAGCCTAAGATAGGCAAGGTAGAGTAGGCTAGGCTAGGCTCAGCTAGTTTAGGATAGAGTAGGCTAGGTAGCGTGGCCTAGGATATGTAAAATAGGCTAGGCTAGGCTAGGCTAGGTAGAGTAGGCTATGTAAAGTAGGCTAGAGTAGGCTAGGCTATGTAGAGTAAGCTAGGCTAGACTAGGCTAGGATATGATAGAATAGGTTGGGTAGAGTAGGCTAGGCTAGGGTAGGATAGAGTAGGCTAGGCTAAGTAGAGTAGGCTAGAGTAGGCTAGGCTACGTAGAGTAGGCTAGGCTAGGTAGAGTAGGCTAGGCTAGGTAGAGTAGGCTAGGCTAATATAGGATAGGATAAAGTAGGCTAGGTAGAGTAAGCTAGGCTAATATAGGATAGAATAAAGTAGGCTAGGTAGAGTAGGCTAGGCTAGGGTAGGCTAGGTAGAGTTGGCTAGGCTAGGTAGAGTATGCTAGAGTAGGCTAGGCTAGGCTAGGATAGGATATAATAGGCTAGGTAGAGTAGGCTAGGTTTGGTAGAGTATTCTAGGCTAGGCTAGGTAGAGTAGGCTAGAGAAGATTAGGCTAGGTAGAGTAGGCTATGCTAGGCTAGAATATGATAGAGTAGGCTAGGCTAAGCTAGGTAGAGTAGCCTAATTTAGGCTAGGCTAGGTAGAGTAGGTTAGGCTAGGCTAGGATAGGATAGAGTAGGCTAGACTACGTAGATTAGGCTAGGCTAGCCTAGACTAGGTAGAGTAGGTTAGGCTAGGTAGAGTAGGCTAGGCTAGGCTATATTAGGATAGAGTAAGCTAGGTAGAGTAGGCTAGACTAGGCTAGGCTATGTAGAGTAGGCTACGTAGGCTAGGCTAGGATAGGCTAGGTAGTGTAGGCTAGAGTAGGCTAGGCTAGGTAGAGTAGGCTAGGACTAGGCTAGGTAAAGTAGGCTAGGCTATGAAATGATAGAGTTGGCTAGGTAGAGTAGGCTAAGCTAGGCTAGGTTAGGCTAGGTAGAGTAGGCTAAAGTAGGTCAGGCTAGGTAGAGTTGGCTAGGCTAGGCTAGGCTAGGATAGGCTAGGATAGGCTAGGCTAGGTAGAGTTGGCTATGCTTTTCTAGGCTAGGTAAAGTAGGCTAGATAGAGTAGACTGGGCTAGGCTAGAATAAAATAGAGTAGGCTAGGCTAGGCTAGGTAGAGTAGGTTAGGCTAGGCTATGCTAGGTAGAGAAGGCTAGGCAAGGTAGAGTAGGCTAGGCTAGGATAGGATAGGATAGAGTAGGCTACGTATAGTAGGCTACGCTAGGCTAGGCAAGGATAAGATAGAGTAGGATAGGTAGGGTATTCTAAACTAGGCTAGGCTAGGTAAAGTAGGCTAGAGTAGGCTAGGCTAATTAGTGTAGCCTAGGATAGGATAAGGTAGAGTAGGCTAGGTAGAGTAGGCTATGTAGAGTAGGCTAGAGTAGGCTAGGCTAGGTAGAGTAGGCTAGGCTAGGATCGGATAGAGTAGGCTAGGTAGAATAGACTAGGCTAGGCTAGGCCAGTTATAATAGGCTAAGATAGGCTAGGCAAGGTAGAGTAGGCTAGGCTGGGTAGAGTAGGCTAGGCTAAGCTAGGATAGGATAGGTAGAGTAGGCTAGACTAGGCAAGGATAAGATAGAGGAGGCTAGGCTAGGCTAGGATAGGTAGAGTAGACTAGGCTAGACTATTTAGAGTAGTCTAGGCTAGCTTAGGCTAGGCTAGGGTGAGTAGGCTAGGCTAGGTAGAGTAGGCTAGAGTAGGTTAGGCTAGGTTGAGTAGGATAGGATAGGATAGGATAAGATATAGTAGGTTAGGTAGAGTAGGCTAAGCTAGGCTAGGCTAGGTAGAGTAGGCTAGGCTAGGCTAGGCTAGGCTAGGAAGAGTAGACTAGGCTATAGTAGGCTAAGTTAGGTAGAGTAGGCTAGGTAGAATAGGCTCGGCTAGGCTAGGTAGATTAGGGTAGGGTAGGGTAGGCTAGGTAGCATAGGCTAGGCTAGGATAGTGTAGTCTACACTAGTCAGAGTAGGCTAGGCTAGGCTAGGCTAGGTAGAGTAATCTAGGCTACGTAGAGTAGGCTAGGTACAGTAGGCTAGAATAGGCTAAGTGAAGCAAAGCTAGGCTAAGAAGGGCTAGGCTAAGCTACGCTAAGTTACTCTAAGCTAAGTTAAACTAAGCTAGGCTAGGCAAGGCTAAGGTAGGCTAAGCTAGGCTAGGCTAAGCGAGGCTAATCTAGGATATGCTAGGATAAACTAAGCTAGGCTAGGCTAAGCTAGGCTAGGCTAAGCTAGGCTACACTAGGCTAGGCTAGGCTAAGCTAGGCTAAGCTAAGCTAGTCAAAGCTAGGCTAATCAAAGCTAGGCTAAGCTAAGCTAGTCAAAGCTAGGTTAATCAAAGCTAGGCTAAGCTAAGCAAGGCTAAGCTAGGTAGAGTAGGCTAGGCTAGGCTAGGATAGGTAGAGTAATCAAGGCTAGGTAGAGCAGGCTAGGTAGAGCAGGCTAGGTAGAGTAAGCTAGGTTAGGATAGGATAGAGTAGGGTAGGTACAGTAGGCTAGGCTAGGCTAGGCTAAGTTAGGTACAGTAGGCTACATAGAGTAAGCTATAGTAGGCTAGGCAAGAAAGAGTAGGCTAGGATAGGCTAGGATAAGATAGAGTAGGCTAGGCTAGGTAGAGTAGGCTAGAGTAGGCTAAGCTAGGCTAAGATAGAACAAAGTAGGCTAGGTGGAGTAGGTCAGGCTAGGCTAGGCTAGGTAGAGTAGACTAAGCTAGGCTAGGCTAGGTAGAGTAGGCTAGAGTAGGCTAGGCTAGGAAGGCTAGGCTAGGCTAGGATAGGATAGGATGGAGTAGGGTAGGTAGAGTAGGCTAGGGTAGGCTAGGCTAGGTAGAGTAGGCTAGGCTAGGCTAGGCTAGGCTAGGTAGGCTAGGCTAGGCTAGGTAGAGTAGACTAGGCTAGTCTAGGCTAGGATACAATAGGCTAGATAGAGTAAGTCAGGCTAGGCGTGGCTAGGTAGCTTAGGCTAGGCTAGGCTAGGCTAGGTAGAGTAGGCTAGAGTAGGCTAGAATAGGTAGAGTAGGCTAGGCTTGGCTAAAATAGGGTAAAGTAGGCTTGGTAGATTAGTCTAGGCTAGGCTAGGCTATGTAGAGTAGGCTAGAGTAGGCTAGGCTAGGTAGAGTAGGCTAGAGTAGGCTAGGCTAGGTAGAATAGGTTAGGCTAGGATAGAGTATGCTAGGTAGACTAGGTAAGGCTAGGTTAGTCTAGGTAGAGTAGACTAGGCTAGGCTTGGCTAGGTAGAGTAAGCTAGGTAGAATAGGCTAGAGAAGACTAGGCTAAGTAGAGTAGGCTAGGCTAGGCTAGGATATGAATCATGATAGAGTAGGCTAGGTAGATTAGGCAAGGGTAGGTAGAGTAGCCTAGGCTAGGCAAGGTAGAGTAGGCTAGGCTAGGTAGAGTAGGTTAGAGTAGGCTAGGCTAGGCTAGGCTAGGTAGCGTAGCCTAGGCTATGTAGAGTAGACTAGGCTAGGCTAGGCTAGGTAGAGTAGGCTAGAATAGGCTAGGCTAGGTAGAGTAAGCTAGGCTAAGCTAGGCTAGGATAGGATAGAGTAGGCTGGGTAGAGTAGGCTAGGCTAGGGTAGGATAGAGTGGGCTAGGATAAGATACAGTAGGCTAGGCTAGGCTAGGCTAGGCAAGGATAAGCTAGGCAAAGCTAAGCTAGGCTAAGCTAGGCTAGGCTAAGCTAGGCTAAGCTAGGCTAGGCTAGGCTAGGCTAAGCTAAGCTAGGCTAGGCTAAGCTAGGCTAAGCTAAGCTAGTCTAAGCTAGGCTAGTCTAAGCTAGGCTAAGCTAAACAAGGCTAAGCTAGGTAGAGTAGGCTAGGCTAGGCTATAATAGGTAGAGTAGTCAAGGCTAGGTAGAGCAGACTAGGTAGAGTAGGCTAGGTTAGGCTAGGATAGGATAGAGTAGGCTAGGTACAGTAGGCTAGGCTAGGCTAAGTTATGTACAATAGGCTACATAGAGTAGGCTATAGTAGGCTAGGCCAGGAAGAGTAGGCTAAGATAAGCTAAGATAAGATAGAGTAGGCTAAGCTAGGTAGAGTAGGCTAGAGTAGGCTAGGCTAAGCTAGGATAGGACAGAGTAGGCTAGGTAGAGTAGGTCAGGCTAGGCTAGGCTACGCTACGCTAGGGAGAGTAGGCTAGAGTAGGCTAGGCTAGGCTAGGATAGGATATGATAGAGTAGGCTAGGCTAGGCTAGGCTACGTAGAGTAGGCTAAGCTAGGTTGGGATACGCTAGGCTAGGTAGAGTAGGCTAGGCTAGGCTAGGCTAGGATACAGTAGGCTAGATAGAGTAAGCCAGGCTAGGTGTGGCTAGGTAGCTTAGGCTAGGCTAGGCTAGGCTAAGCTAGGTAGAGTAGGCTAGAGTAGGCTAGAGTAGGTAGAGTAGGCTAGGCTTGGCTAAGATAGGGTAGAGTAGGCTTGATAGATTAGGCTAGGCTAGACTAGGCTAGGTAGAGTAGGCTAGAGTAGGCTAGGCTAGGTAGAGTAGGCTAGGCTAGGATAGAGTAGGCTAGGTAGACTAGGTAGGGCTAGGTTTGGCTAGGTAGAGTAGGCTAGGCTAGGCTTGGCTAGGTAGAGTAGGCTAGAGAAGACTAGGCTAGGCTAAGATAGCATAGGACAGAGTAGGTTAGGTAGAGTAGTCTAGGCTAGGTAGAGTAGGCTAGTGTAGGTTAGGCTAGATAGGCTAGGCTAGACTAGGCTAGGATAGGATAGAGTAGGCTAGGTTATCGTAGGCTAGGTAGAGTAAGTTAGAGTAGGCTAGGCTTGGTAGAGTAGTCTAGGCTATTCTAGAATAGAATAGAGTAGGCTAGGCTAGGTAGAGTGGGCTAGGTTAGGCAAGGCTAGGTAGATTAGGCTAGATAGAGTAGGGTAGGCTAGGTAGAGTAGGTTAGGCTAGATTAGGATAGAGTAGGCTAGGAAGAGTAGGCTAGGCGAAGCTAGGATAAGATAGAGTAAGATAGGCTAGGGTAGGCTAGGTAGAGTAGGCTAGGCTAGGTAGAGTGGGCTAGGCTAGCCAAGGCTAGGTAGACTTAGCTAGAGTAGGCTAGCTTAGGCTAGGATAGGATAGGATAGAGTAGACTAGGTAGAGTAGGCTAGAGTAAGCTATGCTAGGCTGGGCTAGGTAGAGTACGCTAGGCTGTAGTAGGCTAGAGTAGACTAGTGTAGGCTTTGATACGATAGAGTATGCTTGGTAGAGTAGGCTAGAGTAGGCTAGGCTAGGATAGAGTAGGATAATTAGAGTAAGCTAGGGTAGGTAGAGTAGGGTAGGCTAGGATAGGCTAAGATAGCATAGAGTAGGCTAGGTAGAGTAGGCTAGGCTAGATAGAGTAGGCTAGGCTAGGCTAGGTTAGGTAGAATAAGCTAGAGTAGGCTAGGCTAGGTAGAGTAGGCTAGGCTAGGCTATGATAGGATAGAGTAGGCTAAGCTGGGATAGGTAGTGTAGACTAGCCTAGGCTAGGATATGTACAGTAGGCTAAAGTAGGCTAGTCCAGGAGGGCTAGTCCAAGCTTAGATAGGATAGGATAGAGTAGATTAGGTAGAGTAGTCTAGGCTAGGCTAGGGTAGGTAGAGTAGGCTAGGCTAGGTAGAGTAGGCTAGGAAGAGTAGGCTAGAGTAGGCTAGGCTAAGCTAGGCTAGGATAGGGTAGAGTTGGCTAGGTAGAGTAGGCTAGGCTAAGGTAGGCTTGGTAGAGTAGGCTAGAGTAGAGTAGGCTAGGTAGAGTAGTCTGGGCTATGCTAGGATAGGATAGAGTAGGCTAGGTAGAATAGGCTAGGCTAGGTAGAGTAGGTTAGTCATGGCTAAGCTAGGCTAGGCTAGGTAGAGTAGATTAGAGAAGGCTAGGTTAGGTAGAGTAGGCTAGGCTAGGCTAGGATATGAAAAGGTAGGCTAGGCAGAGTAGCCTAGGGTAGGCTAGGCTAGGTAAAATGGGCTAGGTAGGCTAGGCTAGGTTAGTCTAGAATAGAGTAGGCTAGGTAGAGTAGTCTATAATAGGCTAAGTATAGTAGGCTAGGCTAGGTTAGGCTAGGTAGAGTAGGCTAGGCTAGGTAGAGTAGGCTAGAGTAGGTTAGGTAAAGTAGGCTAGAGTAGGCTAGGTAGAGTTGGCTAAGCTAGATAGGCTAGGTAAAGTAGGCTAGGTAGAGTAGACTGGGTAGGCTAGGTAGAATAGTTTAGGTAGACTAGAGTAGGAAAGGTAGAGTCGGCTAGGTAGGCTAGGTGGAGTAGGCTAGAGTAGGCTAGGTAGAGTAGGCTGGGCTAGGTTAGGCAGAGTAAGCTAGAGTAGGATAGGCTAGGAAGAGTAGGCTAGCCTAGGCTAGGATAGAATAGAGTAGTCTGGGTAAAGTAGGCTAGGCTATGCTAGGTAGAGTAGGCTAGGCTAGGCTAGTCTAGGTATAGTAGGCTTAGGCTAGGCTGGGCTAAGATAGGATATGATATAGTAGGTTGGGTAGACTAGAGTAGGCTACGCTAGGCTAGGCCAGGTAGAGTAGGCTAAGCTAGGTTAGGCTAGGTAGAGTTGGCAAGGCTACGCTAGGCTAGGTAGAGTAGCTTAGATTAGGCTAGGCTAGGTAGACTAGGCTACGTAGAGTAGGCTAGCCTAGGCTAGGTAGAGTATGTTTGTGTAGGCTAGGCTAGGTAGAGTAGGCTACGTAGACTAAGCTAACCTAGGCTATGTAGAGTAGGCTAGGCTAGGTAGACTTGGCTAGGCTAGGGAAGGATAGGATAGAGTAGTCTAGGTAGAGTAGGATAGGCTAGGCTAGGCTGGGTAGAGTAGGGTAGGTTAGGCTAAGCTAGGTATAATAGGCTAGGAGGAGTAGGCTAGGCTAGCCTAGGATAGGATAGAGTAAGCCAGGTAGAGTAGGCTAGACTAGGCTAGGCTAGGTAGAGTAGGCTACGCAAAGCTAGGCTAGGTAGAGTAGGCTAGGCTAGAGTAGGCTAGGCTAGGCTATGATAGAGTAGGCTAGGTAGAGTAGGCTAGAGTAGGCTAGGTTCGGGTAGTCTAGGCTAGACTAGGCTAGGTTAGGCTAGGTAGAGTATGTTAGAGTAGGCTAGGCTAGGTAGAGTAGGCTAGACTAGGATAGGATAGCATAGAGTAGGCTAGGTAGAGTAGGCTGGGTTAGGTAGAGTAGGCTAGGCTAGGCTAGGGTAGGGTAGGATAGAGTAGACTAGGTAGAGTAGGCTAGGCAAGGCTAGGCTAGGTAGAGTAGGTTAGGCTAGGCTTGACAAGGCTAGGTAGAGTAGGCTAGGCTAGGCAAGGATAGGATAGAGTAGGATAGGTAGAGTAGTCTAGGCTAGGCCAGGCTATGCAAAGTAGATTACTCTAGGCTAGGCTGGGTTTGGTAGAGTAGCTTAGGTAGAATAGGCTAGAGTAGGCTAGGCTAGGTACAGTAGGCTAGACTAGGCTAGGCTAGGACAGTGCAGGCTAGGTAGTGTAGGCCAGGCTAGGCTAGGCTGGCTAGAGTAGGCTAAGGTAGATAGAGTAGGCTAGTTAGAGTAGGCTAGAGTAGGCTAGGCTCGGTAGAGTAGGTTAGGCTAGGCTAAGCTAGGATAGGTTAGGTTAGGCTAGGTAGAGTAGACTAAGCTAGGCTAGGTAGACTGGGATAGGCTAGGTAGAGTAGGTTATGTAGAGTAGCCTAGAGAAGGCTAGGTTAGGCTAGGATATGAATCATGATAGAGTAAGCTAGGTGGAGTAGGCTAGGCCAGGTTAGGAAAAGATAGAGTAGGCTAGGCTAGACTATGTAGAGTAAGCTAGGCTAGGCTCGGATAGGTAGAGTAGGCTAGAGTAGGCTAGGCTAGGTAGAGTAGGCTAAGCTAGGCTAGGCTAGACTAGGTAGAGTAGGCTAGGTAGAGTGGGCTAGGATATGATAGAGTAGTTTAGGTAGAGTAGGCTAGGCTTTGCTAGAAAAAGATAGGACAGAGTAGGATAGGTAGAGTAGTCTAGGCTACCCCAGGGTATGCAAGGTAGAGTAGGCTAGACTAGGCTAGGTTTGGTAGAGTAGCCTAGGTAGAGTAGGCTAAAGTAGGTTAGGCTAGGTAGAGTAGGCTAGGCTAGGCTAGGACATTGCAGGCTAGGTAGAGTAGGCCAGGTCAGGCTAGGCTGGCTAGAGTAGGCTAGCGTAGGCTAGCCTAGGTAGAGTAGGCTATAGTAGGCTACACTAGTTAGAGTAGGCTAGGCTATGATAAGATAGAGTAGGCTAGGTAGAGAAAGCTAAGCTAGGCTAGGGTAGGCTAGGTAGAGTAGGCTAGGCTAGGTAGAGTAGGCTAGGCTAGGTTAGGTATAGTAGGGTAGAGTAAGCTAGGCTAGGTAGAGTAGGTTAGGCTATTATAGGATAGGATAGATTATGGTAGGCTAGGCTAGGTTAGGTAGAGTAGGCTAGAGAAGGCTAGGCTAGCTAGAGTAGGTTAGGCTAGGCTAGGATATGAATCATGATAGGCTAGGCTAGGCTAGGCTAGGCTAAGTGGAGTAGGTTAGGCTAGGTGAGAAAAAGATAGAGTATTCTAGGTAGAGTAGGCTAGCCTAGGATAGGTAGAGTAAGCTAGGCTACGCTAGGATAGGTAGAGTAGGCTAGAGTAAGCTAGGCTAGGTAGAGTAGGCTAAGCTAGGCTATGATAGGATAGAGCAGGCTAGGTAGAGTAGGCTAGGCTAGGCTAGGTAGAGTAGGCTAGCTTAGGCCAGACTAAGTAGAGTAGACCAGGCTAGGTATAGTAGGCTAGTCTAGAATAGGTAGAGTAGGCTAGAGTAGGCGAGAGTAGGCTAGGTATAGTAGACTAGGCTAGGTATAGAAGGCCAAGTAGAGTAGGCTATACTAGGCTAAGCTAGGTAGAGTATGCTAGGCTAAGTAGAGTAGGCTAGAGAATGATAGGCTAGGTAGAGTAGGCTAGGTTAGACTAAACTAAGTTAGACTAGGCTAGATTAGGCTAGGTTAGGTTAGATAGAGTAGGCTAACTAGAGTATGCTAGAGTAGGCTAGGCTAGGTAGAGTAGGCTAGACTAGGACAGGATAGCATAGAGTAAGCTATTAGGAGTAGGGTTGGCTAGGTAGAGTAGGCTAGGAGTATAGGCAAAAGTAGGCTAGGGTAGGTAGAGTAGGCTAGGCTAGGCTAGGCTAGGGTAGGATAGGGTATGATAGAGTAGACTAGGTAGAGTAGGCTAGGCTAGGTAGAGTAGGCTATGTAGAGTAGGCTAGAGTAGGCTAGGCTAGGATAGGATAGAGTAGGATAGGTAGAGTAGTCTAGGCTAGGCAGAGTAGGCTAGCTAGAGTAGGCTAGAGTAGGCCTAGGTAGAGTAGGTTAGAGTAGGATAGGCTAGGTAGAGTAGGTTAGGCTTGGTAGATTAGGCTAGGTAGAGTTGGCTACAAAAGGCTAGGCTAGCTAGAGTGGGCTAAACTAGGTTAGAAATAGATAGAGTAGGCTAGGCTAGGTTAGGAATAGATAGAGTAGGCTAGGTCGAGTAGGCTAGGAAAGGCTAGGTAGAGTAAGCTAGGCTAGACTATGACAGGTAGATAAAGCTAGAGTAGGTTAGGCTAGGTAGAGTAGGCTAGGCTACGATAGAGCATGCTAGGTAGAGTAGGCTAGGTTAGGCTAGGCTTGGTAGAGTAGGCCAGGCTAGGTATAGTAGGCTAGGCTAGGCTAGATACACAAGGCTAGAGTAGTCTAGGCTAAGCTAGGTAGAGTAGGCTACGATAAGATAGAGTAGGCTAGGTAGAGTAGGCTACGCTACGTAGAGTAGGCTATGCTAGGTTAGGATAGAGTAGAGTAGGCTATGCTAGGTTATGATAGAGTAGAGTAGAGTAGGCTAGGATAGGATAGAGTAGGCTAGGTAGAATAGTTTAGGCAAGGCTATGCTAGGTAGAGTAGGCTAGGCTAAGCTAGGCTAGGTAGAGTAGGTTATGCTAGGCCAGTCTATGTAGAGTAGGCTAGAGTAGGCTAGGCTAGGCTTGGCTAGGATAGAGTAGGCTAGGTAAAGTAGGCTAGGATAGGGTAGGTAGAGTAGGCTAGGTTAGGCTAAGCTAGGTAGAGTAGGCTAGAGTACGCTAGGTTAGGTAGAGTAGGCTAGGCTAGGTATAGTAGGCTAGGCTAGGATAGGATAGAGTAGGCTAGGTAGAGTATGCTAGGCTAGTCTAGGCTAGGTAGAGTAGGCTAGGTTAGGATAAGCTAGGTAGAGTAGGCTAAAGTAGGTTATGCTAGGTAGAGAAGGATAGGATAGGATAGAGTAGGCTAAGCTAGGCTAATATAGGATAGAGTAGGCTAGGCTAGGAAATATTAGAGTAGGCTAGGCTAGGCTAGGCTAGGTAGAGTAGGCTAGAGTAGGTCAGGCTAGGTAGTGTAGGCTAAGCTAGGCTAGGCTAGGATAGGATAGAGTAGGCTAGCTAGATTAGGCTAGGCTAGGTAGAATAGACTAGGCTATACTAGGCTAGGTTGAGTAGGCTAGGCTAGGCTAGTATAGAATAGAGTAGGCTAGGTAGAGTAGGTTGGGCTAGGCTACACTATGTAGAGTACGCTAAGCTAGCTAATGTAGGCTAGGCTAAATAAAGTATGGTAGAGTAGGCTAGGCAACGTATAGTAGGCTAGGCTATGCTAGGATCGGATAGATTAGGCTAGGTAGAGTAGGTTAGGCAAGGATAGATAGAGTAGGCTGGGTTAGGATAGGCTAGGTAGAGTAGGCTAGAGTATTCTAGGCTAGGCTAGGATAGGATACAGTATTCTAGGTAAAGTAGGCTAGGCTAGGTAGAGTAGGCTAGGTAGAGTAGACTAGAGTAGGCTAGGCTAGGTATAGTAGGGTAGGATAGGATAGAGTAGGCTAGGTAGACTAGGCTAGAATAGGCTAGGCTAGGTAGAGTAGACTAGGCTAGGTTAGGCTAGGTAGAGTCGGCTAGGTAGACTAGGCTAGGCTAGGTAGACTAGACTAGGCTGGGCTAAGCTAGGTAGAGTAGGCTAGAGTAGGTTATGCTAAGTAGAGTAGGCTAGGCTAGGTAGAGTAGGCTAGCTAGAGTAGGCTATGCTAGGAAGGCTAGGCCAGGCTAGGATAGGATAGAATAGATTAGGCTAGGTAGAGTAGGCTAGGCTAGGTAGTGTAAGCTATGCTAGGCGAGGATAGATAGAGAAGGCTAGGCTAGGTAGAGTAGGCTAGGCTAGGATAAAGCATGCTAGGTAGAGTAGGCTAAGTTAGGCTAGGTTATGCTAAGCAGAGTTGTCCAGGTAGAGTAAGCTACAGTAGGTTGGAGTAGGTAGAGTAGGCTAGGCTAGGCTAGGCTGGGTAGAGTAGGCTAGGGTAGGTCAGGCTAGGTAGAGTAGGCCAGACTAGGCTAGGTAGAGTAGGCTAGAGTAGGTCAGGCTAGGTAGAGTAGTCTAGGCTAGGCTAGGCTAGGATAGGATAGAGTAAGCTAGGTAGAGTAGGCTAGGCTAGGCTAGGGTAGGTAGAGTAGGCTAGATAGAGTAGGCTAGATAGATTAGGCTAGGCTAGGCTAGTATAGAATAGAGTAGGCTAGGTAGAGTAGTCTAGGGTAGTTTTGGCTATGTAGAATAGACTACGCTAGGTAGAGTAGGCTAGGCTAGGTTAGGCTAGGTGGAATAGGCTAGGCTAGGTAGAGTATGGTAGAGTAGGATAGGCTACGTAGAGCAGGCTAGGCTATTTTAGGATAGGATAGAGTAAGCTAGGCTAGATAGAGTAAGCTAGGTAAAATAGGCTAGAGTAGGTTAGGCTAGGCTAGGATAGGATAGAGAATTCTAGGTAAAGTAGGCTAGGCTAGGCTAGGCTAGGTAGAGTAGGCAAGGCTAGGATGAGCTAGGTAGAGTAGGCTAGAATAGGCTAAGCTAGGCTAGGTAGAGTAGACTAGACTAGGTTAGGAATATATAGAGTAGGCTAGGATAGATAGAGTAGGCTAGGATAGGCCAGGCTAGGTAGAGTAGTCTAGGCAAGGCTAGGCTAGGTAAAGTAGGCTAGGCTAGAATAGAACAAAGTAGACTATGTAGAGTAGGCTAGGCTAGACTAGGCTAGGTAGAGTAGGCTAGGCTAGGCTAGGCTAAGTAGAGTAGGCTAGGCTAGGATAGGATAAAGTAGGCTAGGCTAGGCTAGGTAGAGTAGGCTAGGCTAGGCTAGGCTAGGCTAGGTAGAGTAGGCTTTGCTAGGATAGGATAAAGTAGGCTGGGCTAGGCTAGGTAGAATAGGCTGGGTTAGGCTAGGCTAGGTAGAGTATGTTAGGAGGAGTAGGCTAGGCTAGGCTAGGATAGGATTGGCCAGGCTAGGTAGAGTATGCTAGGCTAGGCTAGGCTAGGTAGATTAGGATAGGCTAGTCTAGGCTAGGCTACGTAGAGTAGCCTATACGAGGCTATGCTAGGTAGAGTAGGCTAGAGTAGGCTAGGCTAGGTAGAGTAGGCTAGGCTAGGCTAGGATAGGATAGAGTAGGCTAAACCAGGCTAGATAGAGTAGGCTAGGCTAGGCTAGACTAGGTAGAGTAGGCTTGAGTAGGCTAGGCTAGGTAGAGTAGGCTAGCTAGAGTAGACTAGGCTTGGTATATTAGGCTAGGCTAGGTAGAGTAGGCTAGGTTAGGCTAGGCTAGGTAGAGTAGGCTATAGAAGGCTAGGATAGGTAGAGTAGGCTAGGCTAGAGTAGACTAGGCTAGGTAGGCTAGGCTATGCTAGGCTATGATGTGATAGAGTAGGCTAGGTAGAGTTGGCAAAGCTAGGCTAGGTAGAGTAGGCTAAGATAGGATAGGGTAGTCTTGGCTAGGGAGAGTAGGCTAGGTAGAGTAGGCTAGGCTAGGTTATGCTAAGTAGAGTAGGCTAGAGTAGGTTATGCTAGGCAGAGTAGGCTATGATAGGATAGAGTAGGCTAGGTAGAGTAGGCTAGGCTAGCTAGAGTAGGCTAGATTTGTCTAGGCTAGGTAGAGTAGGCTACTCTAGGAAGGATAGGCTAAGCTAGGATAGGATATGATAGATTAGGCTAAGTAAAGTAGGCTACGCTAGGTAGAATAGGCTAGGCTAGGCTAGGATAGGTACAGTAGGCTAGACTAGGTAGAGTAGGCTAGGCTAGGATAGAGTAGGCTAGGTAGAGTAGGCTAGGCTAGTTAGATTAGGCTAGGGTAGGGTAGGCTAGGAAGAGTAGACCAGGTAGAGTAGGGTACAATAGGTTGGAGTAGGTGGAGTAGGCTAGGCTAGTCTAATATAGGATAGAGTAGGCTAATCTAGGTACCATAGGCTAGGCTAGGAAAGAGTAGTCTAGGCTAGGTAGAGTAGGCTAAGAAGGGCTAGGCTAAGCTAAGCTAGGTTAGGCTAAGCTAGGCTAAGAAGGGCTAGGCTAAGCTAGGCTAGGCTAGGCTAAGCTAGGCTAAGAAGGGCTAGTGAAAGCTAAGCTAAGCTAGGCTAAGAAGGGCTATGCTAAGCTAAGAGTATGCAAAACTAGGCTAAGAAGGGCTAGGCTAAGCTAGGTTAAACTAGGCTAAGCTAAGCTAGGTAGGCTAAGCTAGGCTAGGTTAAGCTAGGCTAGGCTAAGCTAGGCTGAGCTAGGCTAGGCTAAGCTAGGTTAAGCTAAGCTAGTCTAAGCTAAGGCTAGTCAAAGCTAGGCTAAGCTAAGTAAGGCTAAGCTAGGTAGAGTAGGCTAGGCTAGGGTAGGATAGGTAGAGTAGTCAAGGCTAGGTAGAGAAGGTTAGCTAGAGTAGGCTAGGCTAGGCTAGGCTAGGATAGTATAGAGTAGGCTAAGTACAGTAGGCTAGGCTAGGATAGGCTAAGCTAGGTAGAGTAGGCTACAGTAGGCTTGGCCAGGAAGAGTAGGCTAGGATAGGCTAGTATAAGATAGAGTAGGCTAGGCTAGTTAGAGTAGGCTAGGCTAGGCTAGGATATGACAGAGTAGGTTAGGTAGAGTAGGTCAGGCTAGGCTAGACTGGGTAGAGTAGGCTAGGCTAGGCTAGGCTAGGTAGAGTAGGCTAGAGTAGGCTACACTAGAAAGGTTAGGCTAGGTTAGGATAGGATAGGATAGAGTAGGCTAGGTAGAGTAGGCTAGGCTAGGTAAAGTAGGGTAGGCTAGGCTGGGGTAGGCTATGTAGGCTAGGCTAGGCTCGGTAGAGTAGGCTGTGCTAGGCTAGGCTAGGATATAATAGGCTAGATAGCATAAGCTAGGCTAGGCGTGGCTAGGTAGCTTAGGCTAGGCGAGGCTAAGCTAGGGAGAGTAGGCTAGAGTAGGCTAGAGTAGGTAGAGTAGGCTAGGCTTGGCTAAGATAGAGTAGAGTAGTCTTGGTAGATTAGGCCAGGCTAGGCTAGGCTAGAGTAGGCTAGGCTAGGTAGAGTAGGCTAGGCTAGGTAAAGTAGGCTAGGTAGACTAGGTAAGGCTAGGTTAGGCTAGGTAGAGTAGGCTAGGCTTGGCTTGGCTAGGTAGAGTAAGCTAGGTAGAGTAGGGTAGGTAGAGTAGGCTAGAGAAGTCTAGGCTAAGCTAAGATAGCATAGGACATAGTAGGTTAGGTAGAGTAGGCTAGGCTAGGCAAGGCTAGGTAGAGTAGGTTAGGTAGACTACGCTAGAGTAGGCTAGCATAGGCTAGGATAGGATAGAGTAAGCTAGGTAGAGTAGGCCAGAGTAGGCTATGCTAGGTTGGGCTAGGTAGAGTAGGATAGGCTAGGTAGAGTACGCTAGGCTGGAGTAGGCTAGAGTAGGCTAGGCTAGGATAGGATACGATAGAGTACGCTTGGTAGAGTAGGCTAGGCTAGGCTAAACTAGGTAAAGAAGGCTAGGTAGAGTAGGCTAGAGTAGGCTATGCTAGGTATAGAAGACTAGGCAAGGCTAGGATAGGATAGAGTACGATAATTAGAGTAGGCTAGGGTAGGTAGAGTAGGCTAGGCTAGGATAGACTAGACTACGAAGAGTAGGCTGGGCTAGGTAGCGTAGGCTAGGTAGAGTAGGCTAGAGCAGGCTAGGCTAGGTAGAGTAGGCTAGGCTAGGATATGATAGAGTAGGCTAGGTAGAGTAGCCTGGGCTATGCTATGCTAGGTAGAGTAGGCTAGGCTAGACTAGGATACGATAGAGTAGGCTAGGTAGATTAGGCTAGGTAGAGTAGGTTACGCTAGGCTAAGCTAGGTACAGTAGGCTATTATAGGCTAGGATAGGATAGAGTAGGCTAGGTAGAGTAGGCTAGGCTATGCTAGGCTTGGTAGATTAGCCTAGGCTAGGTAGAGTAGGCTAGAGTAGTCTGGGTAGAGTAGGCTAGGCTAGGATAGGATAAGATAGAGTAGGCTAGGTAAAGTAGGCTAGGTTAGGTAGAGTAGGCTAGGCCAGAGTAGGGTAGAGTAGGCTACGTTAGGGTAGGCTAGGCAAGGCTAGGATAGGAAAGAGTAGGTTAGGTAGAGTAGGCTAGGCTAGCAAGAATAGGCTAGGCTAGGTAGTGTAGGGTAGGCTAGGCTAGGTAGAGTGGGCTTGACCAGGCTAGGTAGAGTAGGCTAAGCTAAGGTAGATTAGGCTAAGCTAGGTTACGTAGAGTAGGCTAGGCTAGGTAGAGTAGGCTAGAGTAGGCTAGGCTAGGTAGTGTAGGCTAGGCTAGATAAAGTAGGCTAGGGTAGGCCACGATAGGATAGAGTAGGCTAGGCTAAGGTAGGCGAGGTAGAGTATACTAGAGTAGGCTTGGCTAGGTAGAGAAGGCTAGGCTAGGATAGGATAGAGTAGGCTAGGTAGAGTAGGTCAGGCTAGGCTAGGATAGGATAGAGTAGGCTAGGTAGAGTAGGCTAGGTAGAGTAGGTCAGGCTAGGCTAGGATAGGATAGAGTAGGCTAGGTAGAGTAGGCTAGGCTAGGTAGAATTTACTAGGCTAGGCTAGGCTAGGTAGATTAGGCTAGGTTAGGTAGAATTTGCTAGGCTAGGCTAGGCTATGTAGAGTAGGCTAGAGAATGCTCGGCTAGGTAGAGTAGGCTAGGCTAAGCTAGACTAGGTAGAGTGGGCTACGCTAGCCTAGGTAGAGTAGTCTAGAATAGGCTAGGTACAGTAGGCTAGGCTAGGTAGAGTAGGATAGAGTAGGCTAGGATAGGCTAAGATAGCATAGAGTAGGTTAGGTAGAGTAGGCTAGGCTAGCTAGAGTAGGCTAGGCTAGGCTAGGTAAGGTAGAGTAAGCTAGAGTAGGTTAGGCTAGGTAGAGTAGGCTATGCTAGGAAAGGATAGGATAAAATAGGCTATGTAGAGTAGGCTAAGCTAGGATAGGTAGTGTAGGCTAGAGTAGACTAGTCTAGGAAGGCTAGTCCAGGGTTAGATAGGATAGGATAGAGTAGGTTAGGTAGAGTAGGCTAGGCTAGGCTAGGGTAGGTAGAGTAGGCTAGGCTAGGTAGAGTAGGCTAGGAAGAGTAGGCTAGAGTAGGCTAGGCTAGGCTAGGCTAGGATAGGGTAGAGTAGGCTAGGCTAAGGTAGGCTAGATAGAGTAGGCTAGAGTAGGCTAGGCTAGGTAGAGTAGTCTGGGCTATGCTAGGATATGATAGAGTAGGCTAGGTAGAATAGGCTAGGCTATGTAGAGTAGGCTAGGCATGGCTAGGCTAGGCTAGATTAGGGTAGGTAGAGTAGGGTAGGTAGAGTAGGTTAAAGAAGACTAGGCTAGGTAGAGTAAGCTAGGTTAGGCTAGGATATGAAAAAGTAGGCTAGGCAGAGTAGTCTTGCCTAGGCTAGGCTAGGCTAGGCTAGGTATAGTTTGCTAGGTAAGCTAGAATAGGTTAGTCTAGGATAGAGTAGGCTAGGTAGAGTAGTCTATGATAGGCTACGTATAGTAGGCTAGGCTAGGTTAGGCTAGGTAGAGTAGTCTAAGCTAGGCAGAGTAGGCTAGAGTAGGCTAGGTAAAGTAGGCTAGAGTAGGATAGTCTAGAGTAGGCTAGATAGAGTTAGATAGTCTAGGTAGGCTAGATAGAGTAGGCTAGGTAGGCTAGGTAGGGTAGGCTAGGTAGACTAGAGTAGGAAAGGTAGAGTAGGCTAGGTAGGCTAAGTAGAGTAGGCTAGAGTAGTCTAGGCTAGGCAGAGTAAGCTAGAGTAGGCTAGGCTAGGAAGAGTAGGCTAGCCTAAGCTAGGATAGGATAGAGTAGGCTAGGTAGAATAGGGTAAGCTAGGCTAGGTAGAATGGGCTAGGCTAGGCTAGGCTAGTTAGAGTAGGCTATAGTAGGCTAGGCTAAGATAGGATAGGATAGAGTAGGTTAGGTAGAGTAGGCTAGGCTAGGCTAGGGTAGGTAGAGTAGGCTAGGCTAGGTAGAGTAGGCTAGGAAGGCTAGGCCAGGCTAGGATAGAGTAGGCTAGGTAGAGTAGGCTAGGCTAGGCTGGGCTAGGCTAAGAAGGGTAGGCTAAACTAGGTAGAGTACGCTAGGTCAGGCTAGGCTAGGATACAATAGGCTATATAGAGTAAGTCAGGCTAGGCGTGGCTAGGTAGAGTAGGCTAGGCTAGGCTAAGCTAGGTAGAGTAGGCTAGAGTAGGCTGGAGTAGGTAGAGTAGGCTAAGCTTGGCTAAGATAGGGTAGAGTAGGCTTGGTAGATTAGGCTAGGCTAGGCTATGATAGGATAGAGTAGGCTAGGTAGAGTAGGCTAGGCTAGGCTAGGCTAGGTTGGGTAGATTAGAGTAGGCTAGGCTAGGTAGAGTATGGTAGGTTAGGCTAAGCTAGGTAAAGTAGGCTAGGAGGAGTAGGCTAGGCTAGCCAAGGATAGGATAGAGTAAGCTAAGTAGAGTAGGCTAGGCCAGGCTAGG
>ML778721.1:892358-905251 GCA_009831015.1 Picea engelmannii
AGTAGGCTAGATAGAGTAAGCCATGCTAGCCGTGGCTAGGTAGAGTAGGCTAGGCTAGGCTAAGCTAGGTAGAGTAGGGTAGGCTATAGTACGTAGAGTAGGCTTGGTAAATTAGGCTAGGCTAGGCTAGGATAGGATAGAGTAGGCTAGGTAGAGTAGGCTAGGCTAGGCTAGGTTGGGTAGACTAGAGTAGGCGACGCTAGGGTAGGCTAGGTAGAATAGGCTAGGGTAGGTTAGGCTAGGTAGAGTTGGCAAGGCTAGGCTAGGCTAGGTAGAGTATGTTAGAGTAGGCTGGGCTAGGTAAAGTAGGCTATGTAGAGTAGGCTAGCCTAGGCTAGGCTAGGTAGATTTGGCTAGGCTAGAGAAGGATAGGATAGAGTAGTCTAGGTAGAGTAGGCTAGGCTAGGCTAGGCCAGGTAGAGTAGGGTAGGTTAGGCTAAGCTAAGTAGAGTAGGCTAGGAGGAGTAGGCTAGGCTAGCCTAGAACATGATAGAGTAAGCTAGGTAGAGTAGGCTACGTTAGGCTAGGCTAGGTAGAGTAGGCTAGGCAATGTTAGGCTAGCTATAGTAGGCTAGGCTAGAGTAGGCTAGAGTAGGCTAAGTAGAGTAGGTTAGGCTAGGTAGAGTATGCTAGGCTTAGCTAGGCTAGGTAGAGTAGGCTAGAGAAGGCTAGGCTATAGAGAGTAGGCTAGGTAGAGTAGGCTAAAGTAGGCTAGGTCAGGGTAGACTAGGTTAGACTAGGCTAGGTTAGGCTATGTAGAGTAGGCTAGGTAGAGTACGCTAGAGTAGGCAAGGATAGGTAGAGTAGGTTGGACTAGGATAGGATAGCATAGAGTAGGCTAGGCTAGGTAGAGTAGGCTAGTCTAGGCTAGGGTAGGGTAGGATAGAGTAGGCTAGGTAGAGTAGGCTAGGAAAGGCTAGGCTAGGCTAGACAAGGCTAGGTAGAGTAAGCTAGGCTAGGCTAGACAAGGATAGGATAGAGTACAATAGGTAGAGTAGTCTAGGCTAGGCCAGGCTATGCAAAGAAGAGTACTCTAGGCTAGGCTAGGTTTAGTAGAGTAGGCTAGAGTAAGCTAGGCTAGGTTTAGCTAGGACAGTGCAGGCTAGGTAGAGTAGGCCAGGCTAGGCTAGGCTATCTAGAGTAGGCTAGGGTAGGCTAGCCTAGGTAGAGTAGGCTCGATAGAATAGGCTAGAGTAGGCTAGGCTAGGTAGAGTAGGTTAGGCTAGGATAGGATAGGATAGATTAGGTTAGGCTAGGTAGAGTAGGCTAGGCTAGGCTAGGCTAGGTAGAGTAGGCAAGGCTAGGTAGATTAGGCTAGAGAAGGCTACGCTAGGCTAGGATATGAATCATGATAGAGTAAGCTAGGTGGAGTAGGCTAGGCTAGGTTAGGAAAAGATAGAGTAGGCTAGGCTAGGATAGGTAGAGTAAGCTAGGCTAGGCTAGAATAGGTAGAGTAGGCTAGAGTAGGCTAGGCTAGGTAGAGTAGGCTAAGCTAGGCTAGGCTAGGCTAGGTAGAGTAAGCTAGGTAGAGTGGGCTAGAGTATGGTAGGCTAGGATATGATAGAGTAGTTTAGGTAGAGTAGGCTAGGCTAGACTAGGCAAGGATAGGATAGAGTAGGATAGGTAGAGTAGTCTAGGCTACCACAGGCTATGCAAGTTAGAGTTGGCTAGGCTAGGCTAGGTTTGGTAGAGTAGCCTAGGTAGAGTAGGCTAGAGTAGGCTAGGCTAGGTAGAGTAGGCTAGGCTAGGCTAGGCAAGGACAGTGAAGGCTAGGTAGAGTAGGCCAGGCTAGGCTAGGCTGGCTAGAGTAGGCTAGAATATGATAGCCTAGGTAGAGTAGGCTAGAGTAGGCTAGACTAGTTAGAGTAGGCTAGGCTATGATAGGATAGAGTAGGCTAGGGTAGGCCAGGTAGAGTAATCTAGGCTAGGCTAGGCCAGGTAGAGTAGGGTAGAGTAGGCTAGGCTAGGTAGAGTAGGGTAGGCTAGTCTAGGATAGGATAGATTAGGGTAGACTAGGTAGAGTAGGCTAGGTAGAGAAGGCTAGGCTAGCTAGAGTAGGCTAGGCTAGGCTAGGCTAGGTTGAGTAGGCTAGGCTAGGCTAAGCTAAGTGGAGTAGGCTAGGCTAGGTTAGAAAAAAATAGAGTAGGCTAGGATATGATAGAGTAGGCTAGGTTAGGCTAGACTAGGTAGATTAGGCCAGGCTAAAGTAGGCCAGCCTAGGTAGAGTAGGCTAGGCTAGGCTAGAATAGGACAAAGTAGTCTACGTAGAGTAGACTTGGCTAGGTAGAGTATGCTAGGCTAGGTAGAGTAGGCTATGTTAGGTTAGGATATAATAGAGTAGGCTAGGAAGAGTAGGTTAGGCTTGGATATGATAGGTAGAGTAGGCTAGGCTAGGCTAGGTAGAGTAAGTTAGGCTAGGTAGAGTAGGCTAGGCTATGCTAGGTAGAGTAGGCCAAGTTAGGCTAAGCTAGGTAGAGTAGGCTAGAGTAGGCTAGGCTAGGTAGAATAGGCTAGAGTAAGCTAGGCTAGGCTAGGATAGGATAGAGTAGGCTACGTAGAGTAGGCTAGGCTAGGCTAGGCTAGGTAGAGTAGGCTAGGTATACTAGGCTAGGCTAGGCTAAGCTAGGTAGAGTAGGCTAGAGTAGGTTATGCTAGATAGAGAAGGATAGGATATGATAGAGTAGGCTAGGCTAGGCTAATATAGGATAGAGTAGGTCAGGCTAGTCTAGGCTAGGTAGAGTAGGCTAGGCTAGGAAATGATAGAGTAGGCTAGGCTAGGCTAGGCTAGGTAGAGTAGGCTAAAGTAGGTCAGGCTAGGTAGAGTAGGCTAAGCTAGGATAAGATAGAGTAGGCTAGGTACATTAGGCTAGGCTAGGTAGAATAAGCTAGGCTAGACTAGGCTAGGTAGAGTAGGCTAGATAGAGTAGGCTAGGCTAGGCTAATATAGAATAGAGTAGGCTAGGTAGAGTAGGCTAGACAAGGCTAGGCTATGTAGAGTAAGCTATTCTAGGTAGAGTAGGCTAGGCTAGGTTAAGCTAGGTAGTGTAGGCTAGGCTAGATAGAGTATGGTAGAGTAGGCTAGGCTAGGCTATGCTAGGATAGGATAGAGTAGGCTAGGTAGAATAGGCTAGGCAAGGATAGGTAGAGTAGACTAGGTTAGGATAGACTAGGTAGAGTAGGCTAAAGTAGGCTAGGCTAGGCTATGATAGGATAGAGTATTCTAGGTAAAGTAGACTAGGCTAGGATAGGCTAGGTAGAGTAGGCTAGGCTAGGCTAGGCTACGTAGAGTAGGCTAGGTAGAGTATACTAGAGTAGGCTAGGCTAGGTATAGTAGGGTAGGATATGATAGAGTAGGCTACGTAGACTAGGCTAGGATAGGCTAGGCTAGGTAGAGTAGTCTAGGCAAGGCTAGGCTAAAGTAGGCTAGGCTAGGTAGAGTAGGCTAGGCTAGGATAAAATATGACAGAGTAGGCTATGTAGAATAGGCTAGGCTAGGCAGAGTAGGCTAGGAAGAGTAGGCTAGGCTAGGATAGGATAGAGTAGGATAGGCTAGGCTAGGCTAGGTAGAGTAGGCTAGGGTAGGCTAGGCTAGGTAGAGTAGGCTAGGAGGAGTAGGCTAGGTTAGGTCAGGATAGGATAGAGTAGGCTAGGTAGAATAGGCTAGGCTAGGCTAGGTAGAGTAGGCTAGGCTACTCTAGGGTATGCTAGGCTAGGTAGAGTAGGCTAGAGTATGCTAGGCTAGGTAGAGTAGGCTAGGATAGGCTAGGATAGGATAGAGTAGGCTAAGCCAGGCTAGGTAGAGTAGGCTAGGCTGGGCTAGGCTAGGTAGAATAGGCTAGAGTAGGCTAGGTTAGGCTAGGCTAGCTAGAGTAGGTTAGGATAGGCTAGGCTAGGTAGAGTAGGCTAGAGAAGGCTAGGATATGTAGAGTAGGCTAGGTAGAGTAGGCTAAAGTAGGCTAGGTAGAGTAGGCAAGGCTAGGCTAGGTAGAGTAGGCAAGGCTAGGCTAGGTAGAGTACGCTAGGCTAGCCTAGGCTAGGAAGAGTAGGTTATTTAGAGTAGGCTAGTGTAGGCTAGGCTAGGCTAGGTAGAGTAGGCTAGGATAGGATAGAGTAGGCTATGTAGATTAGGCTAGGTTATGCTAGGCTAGGTAGAGTAGGTAAGGCTAGGCTAGGCTAGGTAGAGTAGTCTTGGCTAGGCTAGAATATGATAGAGTAGGCTACGTAGAGTAGGCTAGCCTAGGCTTGGTGTTTACACCCAATTCGTCACTTGGTGAGCAAATAAAAGGTGCTTACATGCCCAATTGGGTCCTGTTATGCATGACAGCTGTAGAAGAAATGGTTAGAGAAATAAAAACAAAACTATAAGCAAGAATTAAACTAAAACAAACTAAAACTATGAGCATATAAAAAAAACAAATAACAAAGACAACAAGACCAATATCACCAATGTTTTGAGCTGGTCTATTGATGAAATTGTTGGCGTTCAGAGGTCACTCCTGGATTGCTAGCAGGAGCAGAGCCCGAAGCCCATCAGATTTAATGTCACGATTTGTTTTAAGGTTGATCAAATGGAGGGAAACTCGAAACGACACAATTTCAATTTAGAAACCGAACCAGGCATGCATGAACGAGTGAGGTCTTGATAAACTCCAAACAGTGAGTCGTAGTAAAAAGGGTGAGAAGATGGAAGACTTATGCAAGAAAGCGCAGTGGTCTACAATAAACGTTAGGTTCATTACAGATTAGAGAAGAAGTGTGTTCAAACGCAAAATCCTTTTACATTCAAACACATATACCAGAGAATACAAAGATGCCACAACAAATCCTTTATTGCAACAAGATCGTTAAGTCCACGTGAATCCTTCACTGTGAACCCTCTAGCAAAGATGAAACAAAGATGGAAAAGAAGGGAAATTGTTTGTTATAAACCAAGAAGTCTCAAACACAGAGGCATAACCAGGAAACCAGAATGTCGATGAAATTACAGTCGGGAGCTTAGCTCTACCATCGATAGATACGAAAATGGCAAAAATGCCTACATATACTAAAAAACTACAACAACAGCGGAACCGAGAAAATGCATTGAAGGCTTTGCGTCTGCATGGCTTCTGACACTCTGCAGTCGCAATCTTTGAATAACCGTGCAACTTACGGCAGACGCGACCGATCTTCTAACATTTACATCAACGAATCGATGTGCTTTTAATTCCTTGTAGGACGTCCCCATTATGGCGGAGACGATGTCTAACCACCCTCAACTGCCTCCATAACTGCTTCTTGGGATTGATAATGGCCCAACGAACTCAGCACTTCGGGATCTGGATGACTTCTCGCGCTGCCACCTGGAATAACTGGATATCTTGAGAAATGGACATGAAGGCAAGCGCGAAGGACAAAGTAGGCTACGTAGAGTAGGCTAGGCTAGGTAGAGTAGGCTAGGCTAGGATAGGATAGAGTAGGCTAGACTAGGCTAGGCTAGGTAGAGTAGGCTGGGCTAGGCTAGGCTAGGTAGAGTAGGCTAGGCTAGGCTAGGCTAGGTAGAGTAGGCTAGAGTAGGCTAGGCTAGGTAGAGTAGGTTAGCTAAAGTAGGCTAGGCTTGGTATATTAGGCTAGGCTAGGTAGAGTAGGCTAGGTTAGGCTAGGCTAGGTAGACTAGGCTAGGCTAGGCTAGTCTAGGTAGAGTAGGCTAGAGAAGGCTAGGATAGGTAGAGTAGGCTAGGCTAGAGTAGGTTAGGCTAGAGTAGGTTAGGCTAGGTAGGCTAGGCTATGCTAGGCTAGGATGGCATAGAGTAGACTAGGTAGAGTAGGCAAGGCTAGACTAGGTAGAGTAAGCTAGGCTAGCCTAGGCTAGGAAGACTAGGGTAGAGTAGGCTAGGCTAGGCTAGGTAGAGTAGGCTAGGATAGGATAGGTTAGGCTAGGCTAGGTAGAGTAGGCTAGGATAGGATAGGGTTGGCTATGGTAGGTAGAGTAGAATAGGCTAGTCTAAGCTAAGTGTAGTAGGCTAGAGTAGGTTATGCTAGGCAGAGTAGGTTAGGATAGGATAGAGTAGGCTAGGTAGAGTAGTCTAGGCTAGGTAGAGTAGGCTAGAGTTGTCTAGGCTAGGTAGAGTAGGCTATGCTAGGAAGGCTAGGCTAGGCTAGGCTAGGATAGGATAGGATAGATTAGGCTAGATAGAGTAGGCTACGTTAGGCTAGGATAGGTACAGTAGGCTATGCTAGGTAGAGTAGGCTAGGCTAGGATAGAGTAGGATAGGCTAGGTAGATTAGGCTAGGCTAGGGTAGGCTAGGAAGAGTAGGCCAGGTAGAGTAGGGTACAGTAGGTTGGAGTAGGTGGAGTAGGCTAGGCTAGTCTAATATAGGATAGAGTAGGCTAGGCTAGGTTAGGCTAGGCCAGGTAGAGTAGGCTAGACTAGGCTAGGATAGGTAGAGTAGGTAGAGCTAGGCTAGGGTAGGATAGAGTAGGATAAGTAGAGTAGGCTAGTCTAGGTTAGGCTAGGTAGAGTATGCTAGGTAGGCTAGGCTAGGCTAGGTAGAGTAGGCTAGGATAGGACAAAGAAGGCTACGTTGAGTAGGGTAGCCTAGGCTAGGCTATGTAGAGTAGGCTAGGCTAGGTAGAGTTGGCTAGGCTAGGAAAGGATAGGATAAAATTGTCTAGGTAGAGTAGGCTAGGCTAGGCTAGGCAAGGTAGAGTAGGGTAGGGTAGGCTAAGCTAGGTAAAGTAGGCTAGGAGGAGTAGTCTAGGCAAGGATAGGTAGAATATGCTACGTTAGGCCAGGCTAGGTAGAGCAAGCTAGAGTAGGATAGAGTAGGCTAGACTAGGCTAGGCTAGGCTAGGTATAGTAGACTAGGCTAGGTGTAGTAGGCTAGGTAGAGTAGGCTTGTCTAGGCTAGGCTAGGTAGAGTAGGCTAGAGAAGGATAGGATAGGTAGAGTAGGCTAGGTTAGGCTAGACAAGGTTAGAATAGGCTAGACTAGGCTAGGTTAGGCTAGATAGAGTAGGCTAACTAGAGTATGCTAGAGTAGCCTATGTTACGTAGAGTAGGCTAGACTAAGACAGGATAGCATAGAGTAGGCTATTAGGAGTAGGCTTGGCTAGGTAGCTTCGGCTAGGAGTATAGGAAAAAGTAGGCTAGGCTAGGTAGAGTAGGCTAGGCTAGGCTAGGTAGAGTAGGCTAGGCTAGGCTAGGGTAGGGTAGGATAAGCTAGGCTAGGCTAGGTAGAGTAGGCTAGGCTATGCTAGAATAGGATAGAGTAGGCTAGGCAATGATAGGTAGAGTACTCTAGGTTAGGGTAGGCTAGGTAGAGTAGACTAGAGTAGGCTAGGCTAGGCTAGGATAGGATAGAGTATTCTAGGTAAAGTAGGTTAGGCTAGGCTAGGCTAGGTAGAGTAGGCTAGGTAGAGTAGGATAGGCTAGGTAGAGTAGGCTAGGTAGAGTAGGATAGGCTAGGCTAGGTAGAGTAGTCTAGGCAAGGCTAGGCTAGGTAGAGTAGACTAGGCTAGGCTAGAATAGGACAGAGTAGGCTAAGCTAGGCTAGGCTAGGTAGAGTAGGCTAGTCTAGGCTATGCTAGGTAGAGAAGGCTAGGCTAGGTAGAGTAGGCTAGGCTAGGCTAGGATAGGATAGAGTAGGCTAGGTATAATAGGCTAGGCTAGGCTAGGCAAGGATAAGATAGAGTAGGATAGGTAGGGTATGCTAGTCTAGGCTAGGCTAGGTAGAGTAGGCTAGAGTAGGCTAGGCTAGGTAGAGTAGGCTAGGCTAGGATAGGGTAGAGTAGGCTAGGTAGAGTAGGCTAGAGTAGGCTAGGCTAGGTAGAGTAGGCTAGGCTAGGATAGGATAGAGTAGGCTAGGTAGAATAGACTAGGCTAGGCTAGGTAGAGTAGGCTAGGCTGGGTAGAATAGGCTAGGCTAGGCTAGGATATGATAGAGTAGGCTAGGCTACGTAGAGTAGGCTAGGCTAGGCTAGGCTGCATAGAGTAGACTAGGCTAGGCAAGGATAAGATAGAGTAGGCTAGGCTAGGCTAGGCTAGGTAGAGTAGACTAGGATAGACTATGTAGAGTAGTATAGGCTAGGCTAGGGTGAGTAGGCTAGTCTAGGCTAGGCTAGGTAGAGTAGGCTAGGCTAGGTAGAGTATGATAGGATACGATAGGATACGATAGAGTAGGTTAGGTAGAGTAGGCTAGGCTAGGCTAGGCTAGGCTAGGTAGAGTAGGCTATAGTAATTTAGGTTAGGTAGAGTAGGCTAGGTAGAATATGCTCAGCTAGGCTAGGTAGATTAGGGTAGGTAGGCTAGGCTAAGTAGCATAGGGTAGGCTAGGATAGAGTATTCTAGGCTAGGTAGAGTAGGCTAGGCTAGGCTAGGCTAGGTAGAGTAGTCTAAGCTACGTAGAGTAGGCTAGGTACAATAGGCTAGAATAGGCTAAGTGAAGCAAAGCTAGGCTAAGAACGGCTAGGCTAAGCTAGGCTAAGTTACTCTAAGCTAAGCTAGACTAATCTAGGCTAGGCAATGCTAGGCTAGGTAGAGTATGGTAGAGTAGGCTAGGCTATACTAGGATAGGAAAGAGTAGGCTAGGTAAAGTAGGCTAGACTATGCTAGGATAGGAAAGAGTAGGCTAGGCTAGGCTAGGTAGAGTACGCTAGGTTAGGCTAGGCTAGGTAGAGTAGGCTAGAGCAGGCGAGACTAGGCTAGGATAGGATAGAGTAGGCTAGGTAAAGTAGGCTAGGCTAGGTTAAGCTTGGTAGAGTAGGCTAAAGTAGGCTAGGCTAGGTTAGGTAGAGTAGGGTAGGTTAGGATAGAGTAGGCTAGGTTAGGCTAGGCTAAAGTAGGCTAAGCTAAAGTAGGCTAGGCTAGGTAGAGTAAGCTGGGCTAGGATAGGATAGAGTAGGCTATGTAGAGTAGTCTAGGATATGATAGGTACAGTAGGCTAGGCTAGGATAGGTTAGGATAGAGTAGGCTAGGTAGATTAGGCTAGGCTAGGCTAGGCTAGGTAGGCTAGGTAGGGTACCCTAGGCTAGGCTGGGCTAGGTAGAGTAGGCTAGGCTAGGCTGGGCTAGGTAGAGTAGGCTAGTGTAAGCTAAGCTATGAAGGCTAGACTAGGCTAAGAAAGGATAGGATAGAGCAGGTTAGGTAGAGTAGGTTTTGCTAGGTAGATTAGGCTAGGCTAGGTAGAGTAGGTAGGCTAGGCTAGGCTAGGCTAGGTAGAGTAGGCTAGGTAAAGTAAGCTAGAGTAGGCTAGGCTAGGTAGAGTAGGCTAGGTAAAGTAGGCTAGAGTAGGCTAGGCTAGGTAGAGTAGGCTAGGCTAGGATAGGATATGATATAGTAGGCTAGGCTAGGTAGAGTAGGCTAGGCAACACTAGGTAGATTAGGCTAGATTAGGCTAGGCTAGGTAGAGTAGGCTAGAGTAGGCTAGGCTAGGCTAGGCTAGGTAGAGTAGGCTAGAGAAGGATAGGCTAGGTAGAGTAAGCTAGAGTAGCCTAGGTTAGGCTAGACTATGTTAGACTAGGATAGACTAGGCTAGGTTAGGCTAGCTAGAGTAGGCTAGCTAGAGTATGCTAGAGTAGGCTAGGTTAGGCTAGACTGGGCTAGGTAGAGTAGGCTAGAGTAGGCTAGGTTAGGGTAGACTAGGTTAGACTAATCTAGACTAAGCTAGACTAGGCTAGGTTAGGCTAGGTAGAGTAGGCTAGCTAGAGTATGTTAGAGTAGGCAAGGCCAGGTAGAGTATGTTAATTGTGGAGCCTGATTATCTTCCTGATTCATAGGTCCTTGCTTTCAGCCGTGTTTATACCCCATAAAGTATTTACACCCCAGAAGTATGTACACTCTTCCACGCGGGGGAGTGCAGAGGGGGGGTACCCCCTCTACGGGGTCCGGGGGGTCAATCCCCCCGGTTGGGGGGTCTGGCTGAAAGCGGGGGTTCGGGGGCAAAGCCCCCAAAGCAAAAATTGCCTTATAAAAGTATATTGTAATTTCATTGTAAATCTGAACCGTTCATTATAAGGTCGCAGATCTAACGGTAGAGATTATGTTAGGGTTTATGTCCTAGAAGACAACCCTATTTTATGAGGGAAATGTATTGCGGCTATGTACGAGGGTGAATATTGTATTCTGAGAAAGGAGACTGTGAGAGAAAGAAGAGGAAGTTACAACAGTTTTTGTTGTAGGTTGTATCCCTTCATTTGCTGGATAATAATAAAGGAAGGACCTGGCAATTTCTCTAGTGGACGTAGCCCACACTGGGTGAACCACGTAAATCTGTGTCTCTCTTGTATTATGTGTCTTCTGTGTTTTTGTTTCTGCATTTGTTTTATTTTATTGCTCTGTGGTCCTGTTTTCTAACAACTGGTATCAGAGCGTAAGGTAACTCGCAGGAAAAGAGGGTTCCTGGTTCGAGTGGGAGCAATGTCAGAAGATGGAAAGTTTAGGGTCGAGAAATTTAACGGCCAAAACTACCAGTTATGGAAGATGCAGATGGAAGACTATTTATATCAGAAGGATCTATTCCTACCATTGAGTGGAGTAGCAAAGAAGCCGGTGTGTTAGCGATATTTCTTGCTAAGGGGATTAGATATCAAAAGAATGGGTTAAAACCCACCTGTCCTAAGTTTTGGTGCGAATGCGCCCGTGATTAAATGAGAATCAAGTTTGAGCGGCCAGGAATCGCGCACCCAGATCAACGGTGCATGTTGGATTCCGGACCCCCCTTACCTTTCTACCTTTAAGCGAAGGGGAGGGTCCGGAATCGAGGGTGCACCTCTCCAACGGCTCAGATCAGCGCGCCTGGATCAATGGCGATGAAGACCATTCTAGACCCCCCCCGCCTTTCTACCTTTAAGCGGAGGGGGGGGGGGTCCGGAATCCCATATGCAGTTTCCGACGACCATGATCGAGGAGTCCAGATCAACGGCTCAAGCACGACCCCGACTTTCTCAACTGTTCTGTCTTTAACCTGCATGGGTCCGCCTCTTGTCATGTCATCTCTCTACCCGCCTTTCCCTTGCCGACATATGTTACCATTCACCTCTCTCTCACACTTACAGATGGCCTCTCCCTCGTCTCGTCATCCATTTATCACTCGCCACGTACCCTTTCCCTCCATGTCAGCCTTTCACCGCATTAAAATTTCTTCGTCCATTCACCCGCTGCCTCTGTGCACATCCCTAGTGACTCATGTCAATCCCCCGCCACCTCCCTCACCTCTTATCAGCCTTTTTCTTTGCCCTGTCAGTTGAGGCCCTGTCCTCCCATGGCTATACCTCACTTCTCGTGTTGGTCTCTATAGTCGTCCTTCGAACCCATTAGTTATTCCAGGTGGCAGCGCGAGAAGTCATCCATATCTTGAGGTGCTGAGTTGGCTGGGTCGTTCTCAATCCCAAGAAGCAGTTATTAAAGCAGTTGGTGGTGTTTAGATATCGCCTCCGCCTTAATGGGAGAGCACGGCCATGAATTTAAGGCACGTCGATTCGCCGTTGGAACTGTCAAGCAATTCAGATTGCGTCTGACATAAGTTGCACGATCCTTTCGGAAGTTGACTGTCAGAAGCCATGCAGATGCAAAGCTTTCAATGCACTTTCTTGGTTCCGCTGTTGTTGTTGTTTTGAGTATATGTAGGCATTTTTTCCATTTTTGTATCTATCGATGGTAGAGCTAAGCTCCCGACTGTAAAGTTTCATCAAAGACTTCGGTTTCCTGGTTATGCCTCTGTGTTTGAGATTTCTTGGTTTATAACAAACAATTCTCCTTTTTCCATCTGTTTTTCATCTCATGCTTGAGGATTCACAGTTGGGCATCTTGTTACAATAAAGGATTTGTTGTGACGTTGTTGTGCCCTTTGGTATTTGTATTTGAATGTGAAAGGATTTTGTGTTTGAATGCATTCTTCTTCAGTCTGTTGCAAACCGGATGTTTGTGATAGATCTTTGCACCCTTCTTGCATAAGTCTTCCACCTGCTCACCCTTTTACTACGACTCACTGTTTGGAGTTTATCAGGACCTCACTCGTTCATGTGTGCCTGGTCTGGTTTCTGAGTTGACACAATGTTGTTTTGATTTTTCCTCCATTTGATCACCCTTTAAACAAATAGTGACATAAAACTGATGGGCTTCGGGCTCTGCTCCTGCTAGCAATCCAGGAGTGACTTCCGAACGTCAACATTTATGGCGCCGTTGCCGGGGACGAAGTTGAATATTTTACCCGGGATTGAACGACAAAGACCAACTGATTTTTGAAGGTGCATCAGATATCAAAACTTGAAGATTGCTACTGTGCACCTGGCGACTCCACTGTGACGACTCTGCTAGGGAGAACCTGTTCTATCAGTTGTGGCTTCGAGAGGTAGACACACGAGGTCTAATCCACACTTGCCTTTAGCCACACCAGAAGAAGACTTGGAAGCGGTGCACAGAAAGGGAAAGAGATCTGCAGGATAATTTCCCATCGATGAAAAAGGTAATACGCCTTCCCCTTCTGTGAAGACTCCGTTTTCTGATGTTCAGCTTCCTGGTCGTACTTCCTATGAGGTTTCCCGTTTTCTAAACTTTGGGAGTGTTCCTGCTGATTTTTCTCCTCCTGGTCTAGTATCAGAGGGAGATATCCTTGTCACTCCCCCCTCAGGAGGTTTCACTACTCCTCCTTTGATTACTGCTACTGCACAGAGAAAAGTACCTGCATATTCGGGCCCTTTAGACTTTTCTCTGTTTTCCCGTCCTCTCCTGTGAGGACCTCGTTTCCTACCTCACCCGTTCACACTCCATCTCCTCCAAGTTATCCTCCACTCAATGCCCCTATGGCTAGTGCTAATCCCCCTCAGAACAGAATGGATGCTATAGTCGCTGCTAGATATGCTTCTTTGGTCCTGTCTCATCCCATGAACCCTCTCCCTGCCAGAGACTACTTGAA
>ML778721.1:915985-933526 GCA_009831015.1 Picea engelmannii
CACTAGCCAGAATCCTGCAGACATGTTAACAAAGGGAGTAACCAGGGAGAAACTGAGTTCTTGCTCAGTTTTAGTTGGTCTTCAAGAATGAAGATGAAGATGAGAAATTTGCCAGGTCCAAGAAGGTTCAGAGTCCATCATATACAGTAGTAGTGGAGTTGTTGAGATCAGTCTCCAAGTGGGAGATTGTTGGTTGTGAAGCCTGATTATCTTCCTAATTCAGAGGTCCTTGCTTTCAGTCGTGTTTATACCCCATGAAGTATTTACACCCCAGAAGTATGTACACTCTTCCACGCCGGGGAGTGCAGAGGGGGGGTACCCCCTCTGCGGGGTCCGGGGGCTCCATCCCCCCGGCTGGGGGGTCTGGGGGCAAGCGGGCCCCCAGCGGGGGTTTGGGGGCAGCGTCTCCCAATGGGGGTTCGAGGGTGAAGCCCCCGAAGCAAAAATTGCCTTATAAAAGTATATTGTAATTTCATTGTAAATCTGGACAGTTCATTATAAGGTCGCAGATCTAACGATAGAGATTATGTTAGGGTTTTTTCCCTAGAAGGCAACCCTATTTTATGAGGGAAATGTATTGCGGCTATGTATGAGGGTGAATATTGTATTCTGAGAGAGGAGACTGTGAGAGAAAGAAGAGGAAGTTACAATGGATTTTGCTGTAGGTTGTATCCCTTCATTTGTTGGATAATAATAAAGGAAGGACCTGGCAATTTCTCTGGTGGACATAGCCCACACTGGGTGAACCACGTAAATCTGTGTCTCTCTTGTATTGTGTGTCTTCTGTGTTTTTGTTTCTGCATTTGTTTTATTTTATTGCTCTGCGGTCCTGTTTTCTAACAGAGTAGGCTAGACTAGGATAGGATAGCATAGAGTAGGCTATTAGCAGTAGGCTTGGCTAGGTAGAGTAAGCTAGAAGTTTAGGCTAAAGTAGGCTAGGCTAGGCTAGGGTAGGGTAAGATAGAGTAGGCTAGGTAGAGTAGGCTAGGCTAGGTAGAGTAGGCTAGGTAGAGCGGGCCAGAGTATGGTAGGCTATGATAGGATAGAGTAGTCTAGATAGAGTAGGCTAGGCTAGGCAAGGATAGGATATAATAGTATAGGTAAAGTAGTCTAGGCTAGGCCAGGCTATGCAAGGTAGAGTAGGATAGGCTAGGCTAGGTTTGGTAGAGTATCCTAGGTAGAGTAGGCTAGAGTAGACCTTAGCTAGGTAGAGTAGGCTAGGCTAGGAAAGGCTAGGATAGTGTAGGTTAGGTAGAGTAGGCAAGGCTAGGCTAGGTTGGCTAGAGTAGGCCAGGGTAGGCTAGCCTAGGTAGAGTAGGCTAGAGTAGGCTAGACTAGTTAGAGTAGGCTAGGCTAGGCTAGGTAGAGTAGGCTAGGCTAGGCTAGGCTAGGTAGAGTGGGTTAGGCTAGGCTAGTTAGAGTAGGCTAGGCTAGGCTAGGCTATGTAGAGTAGGCTAGGAAGAGTAGGCTAGAGTAGGCTAGGCCAGGTAGAGTAGGTTAGTCTAGGCTAGGATAGGATAGAGTAGGGTAGGCTAGGTAGAGTAAGCTAAGTTAGGCTAGGCTAGGATAGGCTAGGTAGAGTATGCTAGGTAGAGATGGCTAGAGAAGGCTAGGCTAGCTAGAGTAGGCTAGGCTAGGCTAGCATATGAATCATGATAAAGTAGGCTAGGCTAGGCTAGGCTAGGTGGAGTAGGCTAGGCTAGGTTAGGAAAAGATAGAGTAGGCTAGGTAGAGTAGGCTTGGCTAGGCTAGGTAGAGTAAGTTAGGCTAGGCTAGGATAGGTAGAGTAGGCTAGAGTAGGCTAGGCTAGGTAGAGTAGGCTAGGCTAGGATAGGATATGATAGAGCAGGCCAGGTAGAGTAGGCTTGGCTAGGCTAGGTAGAGTAGGCTAGGTTAGGCTAAGCTAAGTAGAGTAGGCCATGCTAGGCATAGTAGGCTTGGTTAGGCTAGGTAGAGTAGGCTAGAGTAGGCTAGGCTAGGCTAGGTAGAGTAGGCCAGGATAGGATAGAGTAGTCTAGGTTAGGAAAAGATAGAGTAGGCTAGGCTAGGCTAGGTAGAGTAAGCTAGGCTAGGCTAGGATAGGTAGAGTAGGTTAGAGTAGGCTAGGCTAGGTAGAGTAGGCTAGGATAGGATAGGATAGGATAGAGCAGGCCAGGTAGAGTAGGTTTGGCTAGGCTAGGCAGAGTAGGCTAGGCTAGGCTAGGCTAAGTAGAGTAGGCCATGCTATGCATAGTAGGCTTGGCTAGGCTAGGTAGAGTAGGCTAGAGTAGGTTAGGCTAGGCTAGGTAGAGTAGGCCAGGATAGGATAGAGTAGTCTAGGTAGAGTAGGCTAGGTTAGGCTAGCCTAGGTAGATTAGGCTAGGCTAAAGTAGGTCAGGCTAGGTAGAGTAGGCTAGGCTAGGCTAGAATCAGACATAGTAATCTATGTAGAGTAGACTTGGCTAGGTAGAGTAGGCTAGGCTAGGTAGAGTAGGCTATGCTAAGTTAAGATAGAATAGAGTAGGCTAGGCTAGGCTAGGTAGAGTAGGCTAGGAGGAGTAGGCTAGGCTAGGCTAAAATAGGATAGAGTAGGCTAGGTAGAGGAGGCTAGGCTAGATAGAGTAGGATATGCCAGGGTAGGTAGAGTAGGCTAGGCTAGGTAGAGTAGGATATGCTAGGCTAGGCTAGGTAGAGTATGTCAGAGTAGGCTAGGCTAGGTAGAGTAGGCTAGGCTAGGCTAGGCTAGGATAGAGTAGGCTAGGTAAAGTAGGCTAGGCTAGGCTAGGTACAGTAGGCTAGGTTAGGCTAGGCTAGGTAGAGTAGGCAAGAGTAGGCTAGGCTAGGTAGAGTAGGTTAGAGTAGGCTAGGCTAGGTATAATAGGCTAGACTATGATAATATAGGATAGAGTAGAGTAGGTAGAATAGGCTAGGCTAGGTAGAGTAGGCTAGGTAAAGTAGCCTGGGCCAGGCTAAGGTAGGTAGAGTAGGCTAGGATAGGTAGAGGTTGCTAGGCAAGGTAGAGTAGGCTAGAGTTGTTTAGGCTAGGTAGAGTAGGCTATGCTAGGAACGCTAGGCTAGGCTAGGCAAGGAAGAGTAGGCCAGGTAGAGTAGGCTACAGTAGGTTGGAGTAGGTAGAGTAGGCTAGGCTAGGTTAATATAGGATAGAGTAGGCTAGGCTAGGTAGAGTAGGCTAGAGTAGGCTAGGCTAGGTAGAGTAGGCAGGGCTAGGCTAGGATATGATAGAGTAGGCTAGGTAGAGTAGTCTAGGCTAGGCTAGGTAAAGTAGGCTATAGTTTGCAAGGCTAGGCTAGGTAGAGTAGGTTAGGCAAGGCAAGGATAGGATATAGTAGGCTAGGTAGACAAGGCTAGGTTAGTCTAGGCTAGGTAGAGTTGGCTAGGCTAGGCTAGGATCGCTAGAGTAGGCTTGGTTAGAATAGGATAGATCAGGCTACGTAGAGTAGGCGAGGCTAGGCTAGGCTAGGTAGAGTAGACTAGAGTAGGCTAATCTAGGTAGAATAGGCTAGGCTAAGCTAGGATAGGATAGAGTAGGCTGGGTAGAGTAGGCTAGTTGAGGATAGGATAGGTAGAGTAGGTTGGGTAGAGTAGGCTAGAGTAGGCCAGGCTAGGTAGAGTAGGAAAGGCTAGGAAAGGATAGAGTAGACTAGGTAGGGTAAGCTAGGCTAGGCTAGGCTAGGCTAGGTTGAGTAGGCCAGGCTAGGTAGAGTTGGCTAGGCTAGTCTAGGATATGATAGAGTAGGCTAGGTAGAGTAGGCTATGCTAGGCTAGGCTATGCTAGGCTAGACTAGGCTAGGTAGAGTAGGTTATGCTAGGCTAGGCTAGGTAGAGAAGGCTAGATCGAGTAGACTAGACCAAGCTAGGCTAGGATAGAGTAGACTAGTTAGAGTAGGCTAGGCTAAGCTAGCCTAGGTAGAGTAGACTAGATCGAGTAAACTAGGTTAAGCTAGGATAGGATAGAGTAGGCTAGTTAGAGTAGGCTAGGCTAAGCTAGGCTAGGTAGAGTAGGCTAGGTAGAGTAGGATAGGCTAGGCTATGCTAGGTAAAGTAGGCTAGGATTGGTAGAGTAGGCTAGACTAGGATAGGATAGGATAGAGAAGGCTAGGTAGAGTAGGCTAGGCTAGGCTAGGATAGAGTAGGTTAGGTAGAGTAGGCTAGGCTAGGTAGAGTAGGCTAGGCTAGGGTAGGTTAGAGTAGGCTAGGCTAGGCTAGGAAATGATAGGATAAAGTAGGCTAGGTAGAGTAGGCTAGGATAACAAGAGTAGGCTAGGCTAGGCTATCCTACGTTAGCATAGAGTAGGAATGGTAGAGTAGGCTAGATAGAGTAGGCCAGGTAGAGAAGGCTAGAGTAGGCTGGACTAGGTAGAGTAGGCTAGGCTAGGCGAAGATAGGATAGACTAGGCCAGGCTAGGCTAGGCTAGGTAGAGTAGGCTAGAGCAGGCTAGGCTAGGTAGAGTAAGCAGGGCTAGGGTAGACTAGGATAGAGTAATATAGACTAGGCCAGGCTAGGCTAGGTAGGGTAGGCTAGAGTAGGCCAGGCTAGGTAGAGTAGGCTAGGATAGGATAGAGGTGGCTAGGTAGAGTAGGCTAGGCTAGGCTAGGCTAGGTAGTATAGGCTAGGCTAGATAGAGTAGGCTAGATAGAGTACACTAGGCTAGGCTAGGATAGGATAGGTTAGGTTAGGTAGAGTAGGCTAGGCTAGTATAGACTAGGTAGAGTAGGCTAGGCTAGGCTAGGGTAGGTAGAGTAGGCTAGGATAGACTAAGCTAGGTAGAGTAGGCTAGGTAGGGTGGGCTAATCTAGGCTACATTATGTAGAGTAGGCTAGAGTAGGCAAGGCTAGGTAGAGTAGGCTAGGCTAGGCTAGAATAGAGTAGGCTAGGTAGAGTAGGCTAGGTTAGGTAGACTAGGCTAGGCTAGGCTTGGTAGAGTAGGTTAGGTTATGCTAGGCTAGGTAGAGTAGGCTAGATTAGGCTAGGCTAGGTATAGTAGGATAGGCTTAGATAGGATAGAATAGAGTAGGCTAGGCTAGGCTAGTCTAGGTAGAGTAGGCTAGGTAGGCTAGGCTAGGCTAGGTAGAGTAGGCTAGGATAGGATAGAGTAGGCTAGGTTAGTCTAGGTTAGGTAGAGTAGGCTAGGCTAGGCTAGGCTAAAGTATTCTATGCTAGGTACGGTAGGCTAGGCTAGGATAGAATAGGACAGAGTAGGCTAGCCTAGGCTAAGCTAGGTAGAGTAGGTTAGGCTAGGTTGAGTTGGCTAGGCTAGGGAAGGATATGATAGAGTAGTCTAGGTAGAGTAGGCTAGGCTAGGTAGAGTAGGCTAGGTAAAGTAGGCTAGAGTAGGCCAGGCTAGGTAGAGTAGGCTAGGCTAGGATAGGATAGGATAGAGTAGGCTAAGCTAGGTAGAGTAGGCTAGGCAAGGCTAGGTAGATTAGGCTAGATTAGGCTAGGCTAGGTAGAGTAGGCTAGAGTAGGCTAGGCTAGGCTAGGTATAGTAGGCTAGGCTAGGCTAGCATAGGATAGAGTAGGCTAGGTAGAGTAGACTAGGCCAGGCTAGGCTAGGTAGAGTATGCTAGGCTAAGCTAGGCTAGGTAGAGTAGGCTAGAGAAGGCTAGGCTAGCTAGAGTAGGCTAGAGTAGGCTAGGTTAGGCTAGAATAGGTTAGACTAGGCTAGACTAGGCTAGGTTAGGCTAGGTAGAGTAGGCTAGCTAGAGTATGCTAGAGTAGGCTAGGTTAGGCTAGGTTAGGCTAGGTAGAGTAGGCTAGAGTAGGCTAGGTTAGGCTAGACTAGGTTAGACTAAGCTAGACTAGGCTAGGTTAGGCTAGGTAGAGTAGGCTAACTAGAGTATGCTAAAGTAGGCCAAGCTAGGTAGAGTAGGCTAGACTAAGATAGGATAGCATAGAGTAAGCTATTAGCAGTAGGCTTGGCTAGGTAGAGTAAGCTAGGAGTTTAAGCTAAAGTAGGTTAGGCTAGGGAGAGTAGGCTAGGATAGGATAGAGTAGGCTAGGTAGAGTAGGCTAGGCTAGGCTAGGCTAGGTAGAGTAGGATAGGTAGAGTGGGCTAGAGTACTGTAGGCTAGGATAGGATAGAGTATCTAGGTAGAGTACGCTAGGCTAGGCTAGGCAAGGATAGGATAGAATAGTATTGGTAAAGTAGTTTAGGCTAGGCCAGGCTATGCAAGGTAGAATAGGATAGTCTAGGCTAGGTTTGGTAGAATATCCTAGGTAGAGTAGGCTAGAGTAGGCCCTAGCTAGGTAGAGTATGTTAGGCTAGGCAAGGCTAGGACAGTGTAGGTTAGGTAGAGTAGGCAAGGCTAGGCTAGGCTGGTTAGAGTATGCCAGGGTAGGCTAGCCTAGGTAGAGTAGGCTAGAGTAGGCTAGACTAGTTAGAGTAGACTAGGCTAGGCTAGGCTAGGCTAGGTAGAGTAGGCTAGGTAGAGTGGGCTAGAGTACGGTAGGCTAGGATATGATAGAGTAGTCTAGGTAGAGTAGGCTAGACTAGGCTAGGCAAGGATAGGATAGAATAGTATAGGTAATGTCGTCTAGGCTAGGCCAGACTATGCAAGGTAGAGTAGGATAGGATAGGCTAGGTTTGATTGAGTAGCCTAGGTAGAGTAGGCTAGAGTAGGCCCTAGCTAGGTAGAGTAGGCTAGGCTAGGATAGTGTAGGTTAGGTAGAGTAGGCAAGGCAAAATTAAAACTCAACCATAGTCATTTAAAAGATCCTACGGATCAAGTGGTATCAGAGCTAGTTGACGTTTGGATTTGAGTTGCATGTTAACCAGGGAAAAGATACAACGTGGTGAAGGTGAGCTTGTTGAAGAGAATCCATTAATTGGATTGAGAAAAAGAGCTTCTTATAAAGAGAAGATGGCATTGGAAGAAGGGATTTCTCAAGAAGAGAAAGAGTTCCGGAAAAGATTCCATGCTATGTCGGAGATGGTGACAGTTTTGTATGAAGATTATTTGGAACGAAAGCGACTAGTTTTGGGTAATTCTTCAAAAGGCAAAAGTGAAGAGGAAGAGGACCATCCTAACATTCCTCATTCACCTCCATCAACACCTCCTTCTTCTCCTTCTTCTTCAAGTTCAAGTTCTAAATCTAATGAGAAGAAAAATGTTCATAAGACTAAACATGAAATGCCATTGTTAAAACTTGACGTAAAATTTGAGTTGCCCATATATGATGGTGAAGTAAATGTAAAAAAACTTGATAACTGGATCAGGTAGATGGAGGTATACTGCAGTGTGCAACAGATCAAGGATGAGGCCACACAAATCAAGTTGGCATCTTTGAGACTTGCAGGTACATCTCTTATCTGGTGGCAAAACAAGCTGCAAAAAGGAACACAAGATGTGGGTAATGTATTTTCATCATGGAAGAATTTCATTTATGTACTTAGGAAACAATTTTATCCTTTGGGTTATAAAGAAAAAACAATCATTGAATGACAATCTTTAAAACTAAGAAAGGGAAAATCAGTGTAAGAATACACCGATGGATTTAGAAAAATGGCATTAATGTTAGACATTCCTTTGCAAACACAATAAACCCTTATGAAGTATATAGGAGGTTTGCCTACGCATATTAGAAACACTGTTTTCATGTTTGGACCCACTAACCTTGATGAGGTTTCTGTTCAAGCTACGTATATTGAAGCAGAGAAAGCAGGTGTGTCAGGGGAATCATCGTTTTCAAAGAAAGATGATAAGAGGAAAAGGCATGGCAATGGCAAGAATGCAAATGTTGTGACAAAGAAGGAAGGAAATCCCTCTTGCAAGAATTGCAAGAAAGAGGGACATGATGGGGACAAATGTTGGCAGTTACATCCCGAGAAGAGGCCAAAGTGGTTCAAAGAAAAGAAGGGAATGCAAACAGTGGCAACAACGACAACAAAGCCTACAGACTTGGGATTGGATTTAGGTGATGAATCTAAGATTTCATTCGTTGGTATGACAGGTAAATTTGGTGAAGACATTGATTGTAGAAGAAAGTTGTTTCATATAAGGGTAATAATGTGACACACTAAAATAGATACATTAATCGATAGTGGATCTCAATCTAATCTAATCTCAGAAGAATTGGTTAAGAAAATGGGATTAAAAACACAAACTCATCATAAGCCTTACACACTTAAATGGATAAATAATCATCATCAGATGCATATAACAAAGCAGTGCACAATCAAATTTGCAATTTCATCTAAGTATGTGGATGAAGTAACTTGTGATGTTGTGTCGTTAAAAGAATGTGGAATGGTCTTAGGTAGTCCCTACTTGTATGATCGTAAGGCAATTTTCTACAGAACAAAGAATCAGTATCAATTCACTAAAGAAGGTCATGATTTTGTGGTTCATGCTCATCGTGTTAAAGCAAGTAAAACACTTCAAACAAGGGAACAATTAACGAAGACAATGCAAGTATGCAACAAACCAATAATTGTTTCAAATGAAGTAATTGATCTTAAGCAAGAACAAGACATGGTTGTTGAGTGGAAAATCAATCATAAGTTGCTTCAAGATAAGCTCATGTCGTGTAGATATTTCAAGTATATCAGTTCATTTGCAGTCGTCTTTTTGATGTTGTTATTAGCAATGTTTTCTACATGGATGATAGTGGATTCAGTAAGATGTAACGGGATTCAAATGGCTAATAATGTACTGTCAGTTGTCATGATTGTGTTACAGTTGATCTTGATGAGACAGGTGCACAGGACAGAGTTCAGAGACAGAGAGCAATCCGGGTGGCCTATCCCGAGCTTGTTGACTGGTCAGTAACCTTTTGGGGACTAAAAGGTCTTTTTGTGGGGAGGTGTGATCCGAAGTCGATTCCAGAAGCCTAATAGGGCTTGAAAAATGCTCAAAAATGAAAGTGCTCAGAATGCGACGAAACCTATGCCATTGGCTCCGTATGGAGAAGATATCACATTCTGTTCGAAAAGTCAAATAGGCAAAACAAATTGATGACTGTGCAGTCTGTACAGTCTGTACGAACGCTGACGTGGCAGGTCTGTACAGCGACACGTGTCAGGACCGTACAACGACACGTGTCAGGACCGTACAAGAGACACGTGGCAGCTCCAGGGAGTGACACGTGGCAGGCAGATTCGAGCGTACAGAGGTACAATTGGACTAATCCCGAGGTGACACATGTCACCACTAGAAGGGTGACACGTGGCACGGGGTGACGTCAGCAACTGATGTGGCAATACGACAATTTGACATGGGTGAATCACAGGTTGACATGTGTCAAGTGATGGTTGGTGTTTAAGGTACCACGTGGCCCAGTCACGGGCTGCCACATGGCACCGTAGGATTGGTTATTGGTTCATGTGTTAAAATTTATGGTTTGGCGTGGCCGGGGGTCGAACCCGTGACCTCCCGGGAGCGAACGGACTGGCAGAACGGGCTAGCCACCCGGGCGACCAGTGGAACTTGTTATGTAAATGGAGAAAATTATATTTGTTTTCATTGTAAAGTTTGAACCGATGGGAAAAGGGCCGGGGCTTAGCCCCAACCCTCGATGTAAATGTGACCACAACCATACATGTAACTGTTACCATAACACATAACCGTAACCATTGCCATGTAATCGGGGGGTCTATAAAAAGGGCGTGGGTTTATTGTTGTAACAAGATTGGCCCGTGGCCCTATTGGATCCCCATAGAACCAGGCAGTTACAAACATATAGCGCGGAGGGTTAGCCACCGGGTCCTATGAAATGTCAATAAGACCTGGAGCAGGCGCGAAAAAGGGGGGCCATCGCCATGGCGCATGGCCATATGGCGCCCATATGACCAACCAGAGGGGGCGCGCACACAGGGTTCAGGGGCTAGCGCCCGAATTAAACCAAAAGTGGGTTTTTAATACTATTTTTGGGTTTTTAATTATTAATGTGCCTATTTTTAGCAGATTCTCTCCATTTTTGGGGGATATTGGGCATTTTTGGAGGCCAAATTCTTGGAGGAAGTTGGAGCTGAGAAACCAACTTCAAGGCTATATAAAACATGCCTGTTTGAGGCCATGAGCAGTCAGTCAGAGCAGAGTTATGCTGAGGAAAAGCCAAGCCAAAGCCATGTTGATGCAGTGAAGCTTTTGAGGAGGAGACGTTGTTGGATCGTTTCTGGGAGCTCCGGACGTCCGTTTTGCGTGTCGTTTTCTCTGCAGGGTTCTAGAGATCTGGGAGAACATTACCAGATTAGTCTTGTAGACATTTGGCATTGCAGTGATGTACTTTTGAGAATTTGAACAGAAATAAAGATGCCTCCCCCATAGAGAAAAGGCCCGGAGACGTAGGCAAAAGTTGTGCCGAACTCCGTTATCAATCTGCGTGTTATGGTTTGTTGTTTATATTTATATTTCAGATCTGCATATGTGTATTTGGTTGTTATAATTCCTCTTCTTTCCTCATTCTTTCGCTAAGTTTCTCAAATGGTTAATTAACACATGCAAAATTAAAACTCAACCATAGTCATTTAAAAGATCCTACGGATCAAGGCTAGGCAAGGATAGGTAGAGTAGGCTAGGTTAGGCTAGGATAGGTAGAGTAGGCTAGAGTAGGCTAGGCTAGGCTAGGATAGGATAGAGTTTTATAGGTAAAGTAGGCAAGGCTAGGCTAGGCTAGGTAGAGTAGGCTAGGCTAGGTAAGGTAGGCTAGGCTAGGCTAGGCAGAGTAGGGTAGGATAGGATAGAGTAGGCTAGGTAGACTAGGTTAGTATAGGCTAGGCTAGGTAGAGTAGTCTAAGAAAGGCTAGGCTAGGTAGAGTAGGCTAGGCTAGGCTAGAATAGGACAGAGTAGGTTAGGCTAGTCTAGGCTAGGTAGAGTAGGCTAGGTAGAGTAGGCTAGGCTAAGATAGGATAGAGTAGGCTAGGCTAGGTAGAGTAGGCTAGGCTAGGCTAAGCTAGGTAGAGTAGGCTAGGAGTAGGCTAGGCTAGGCTAGGATAGGATAGAGTAGGCTAGGTAGAGTAGGCTAGGCTAGGCTAGGCTAGGTAGTCTAGGCTAGGCTAGGCTAGGTAGAGTAGCCTATACGAGGCTAGGCTAGGTAGAGTAGGCTAGGCTGGGTAGAGTAGGCAAGACTAGTTAGTGTAGGCTAGAGTAGGCTAGGCTAGGTAGAGTAGGCTAGGCTAGGCTATGATAGGATAGAGTAGGCTAGGTAGATTAGGCTAAGCCAGGCTAGGTAGAGTAGGCTAGGCTAGGTAGTGTAGGCTAGAGTAGGCTAGGCTAGGTAGAGTAGGTTAGTTAGAGTAGGCTAGGCTAGGTATATTAGGCTAGGCTAGGTAGAGTAGGCTAGGTTAGGCTAGGCTAGGTAGAGTAGGCTAGGCTAGGCTAGGCTAGGTAGAGTAGGCTAGAGAAGGCTAGGATAGGTAGAGTAGGCTAAGTAGAGTAGGCTACACTAGGTAGGCTAGGCTATGCTAGGCTAGGATGGGATAGAGTAGGCTAGGCAGAGTAGGCAAAGCTAGGCTAGGTAGAGTAGGCTAGGCTAGCCTAAGCTAGGAAGAGTAGGCTATTTAGAGTAGGCTAGAGTAGGCTAGGTTAGGCTAGGTAGAGTAGGTAAGGCTAGGCTAGGCTAGGAAGAGTAGGCTTGGCTAGGGTAGAATAGGATAGAGTAGGCTACGTAGAGTAGGCTAGCATAGGCTAGGCTAGGTAGAGTAGGCTAGTCTAGGCTAGGCTATGTAGAGTAGGCTAGGAGGAGTAGGCAAGGCTAGGATAGGATAGGATAGAGTAGGCTAGGCTACGTAGAGTAGGCTAGTCTAGGCTAGGTAGAGTAGGCTAGGCTAGGCTAGGTAGAGTAGGCTAGGCTAGGCTAGGCTAGGTAGAGTAGGCTGTGCTAAACTAGGCTCGTTAGAGTAAGCTATGCTAGGTAGAGTAGGCTAGGCTAGGCTAGGATATGATAGAGTAGGCTAGGTACAGTAGGCTAAGCTAGGCTAGGTAGAGTAGGCTAGGTTAGGCTAGGCTAGGTAGAGTAGGCTAGGCTAGGCTAGGCTAGGCTAGGCTAGGCTAGGATAGGATAGAGTATGCTAGGTAGAGCAGGCTAGGCTAGGTAGAGTAGGCTAGGCTAGGTAGAGTAGGCTAGAGTAGGATAGGCTAGGCTAGGATAGGATAGAGTAGTCCAGGTAGAGTAGGCTATGCTAGGTAGATTACGCTAGGCCAGGCCTGGCTAGGTAGAGTAGGCATGGCTTGGTAGAGTAAGCTAGGCTAGGCTAGGATATGATAGAGTAAGCTAGGCTAGGCTAGGCTAGGTAGACTAGGCTAGGCTAGGTAGAGTAGGCTAGGTTAGGCTAGGATAGGATAGAGTAGGCTAGGTAGAGTAGTTTAGGATAGGCAAGTACAATAGGCAAGGCTAGGTTAGGCTAGGTAGAGTGGGCTAGGTAGAGTAGGCTAGAGTAGGCTAGGATAGGCTAGGATAGGATAGAGTAGGCTAGGTAGAGTAGGCTATGTAGAGTAGGCTAGGCCAGGCTAGTCTAGGTAGAGTAAGCTAGAGTAGGCTAGGGTAGGTAGAGTAGACTAGGCTATGCTAGAATAGGATAGAGAAGGCTAGGTAGAGTATGCTAGGCTCGGCCAAGTATATAGGCTAGGCTAGGTAGAGTAGGCTAGAGTAGGCTAGGTGATCCGAAATCAGATCCAGAAGCCTGACAGGGCTTGAAAAATGCTCAAAAATGAAAGTGCTCGGAATGCGACGAAACCTGTGCCATTGCATCTGTCTCGTCTTTCTGATTCCGGTGGTATATTTACTTTGTCAAACAGACTATGTATGGAGAAGATATCGCATTATGTCCGAAAAGTCAAACAGGTAAAAAAAGGGATGACTGTACAGTCTGTATAGTCCACGTGTCATGCTGACTGTGCAAACCGTACGGTCCATACAACTGACATGGCGATTCCAGAAGGCAACATGTGGCAGCTCCAGAAGGTGACATGTGTCAGGCAGTTTTGGACGTACGGACAGCCAGTTGGACCAATCCAGAGGTGACATGTGTCACCACTGAAAGGGTGACACGTGGCATAGGTGACGTCAGCAGCTTACGTGTCAAATGATAGGGCAGTACGGCAGAGACGCGTGGCAGGTGACATGGAAGAATCGACAAGAGACACGTGGTGGTTTGTAGTTGGTTGGTTGGGTGCCACGTGGCCTAGTCAAGGGCTGCCACGTGGTACCTGGTGATTGGTTCGTTGGTTTATATAAAATTATGTGGTGTGAACGAGAGTCGAACCAGCGACCTCCCCTTCAGTTGTGGACTGGCAGGACTGGGCTAACCACCCGCCCGGCCGGTGATGCTTGTTTACCATTCGGCGCAAAATTTATTTAAGTTTGTTTGAAACTTTGGGCAGAGGCAGAAAGGGCCGGGGCTTAGCCCCAACCCTTTGCATTTGGCGTATTACCATATAACCATGCCACACAGGACTGGGAGTCAATACGATAGAGCGCGCGGGAGGGGGTAAGCCCCAAATCCTGAGAGGTTACCATAAGACCCGGGGCTACAGCTACAAGAGCGCGGGAGGTTACAACTTAACCCGTGGACTTATGCTATAACCGAGAGCCACGACCAGGGGGTTAGCGCCAAAAGGGGGGGCCCAGCGCATAGCGCGTGGCCACATGGCCCCCCATATGACCATGCTGAAGGGTGCACGCACTGATGCAGAGGCCCAATGCCCGTTTTTATAAATATAAAGTGGGTTTTTTATGCCAAGTTTGGGTTTTTATTATTAATGTGCCTATTTTTAATTAATTTTCTTCATTTTTGGGAGTTATTGGGCAGTTTTGGAGCCTAAATTCTTGGAGGAAGTTGGAGATGAGTAACCAACTTCCAAGCTATATAACCCTGGCCATTTTGAGGCCATAGAGGGCATTCAGAGCATAATGATGCTGAAAAGAAGCCAAGCCAAAGCCATTTTGATGTAGAGAAGCTTTTGAGGAGGAGACGCTGTCGGATTATTTCTGGGAGCTCCGGAAGTCCATTTTGCGTGCCATTTTCTTTGCTGAGTTCTAGAGATCTGGACAAACATGACCAGATCAATCTTGTAGCCATTTGRCATTGCAGCGATGTACTTTTGAGCATTTGAACAGAAAATAAAGAAGCCTCTCCCACAGAGAAAAGGCTCGGAGACGTAGACAAAGTTGTGCTGAACTCCGTTATCAATCTGCATGTTATGGTTTGTTGTCTTTTATTTCATTTTAGATTTGCAAATGTATATATGGCTGTCATAATTCCTCTTCTTTCCTCATTCTTCACTAAGTTTTCTCAAATGGTTAATTAACGCATGAAAAATTAAAACTCAACCATAAGTCATAAAAAAAAAATCTGACGGATAGGCTAGGTACAGTAGGCTAGGCTAGGTTAGACTAAGTAGAATAGACTAGGTAGAGTAGGCTAGAGTAGGCTAGGCTAGGTAGAGTAGGCTAGGCTAGGATAGGATAGGATAGAGTAGGCTAGGTAGAGTAGGCTAGGCTACGTAGAGAAGGCTAGGCTAGGTAAAGTAAGCTAGAGAAGGCTAGGGTAGGTAGAGTAGACTAGGTTACGCTAGAATAGGATAGAGAAGGCTAGGTAGAGTAGGCTAGGCTCGGCTAGGTCGATAGGCTAGGCTAGAATAGGCTAGGTAGAGTAGGCTACAGTAGGCTAGGCTAGAAAGGCTAGGTTAGGCTAAGATAGGATAAGATAGAGTAGGTTAGGTAGAGTAGGCTAAGCTAGGCTAGGGTAAGTAGAGTAGGCTAGGCTAGGTAGAGTAGGCTAGGCTAGGTTAGGCTAGGTACAGTAGGCTAGGCTAGAGTAGGCTAGAGTAGTTTAGGATAGGCTAGGTACAATAGGCTAGGCTAGGTTAGGCTAGGCAGAGTGAGCTAGGTAGAGTAGGCTAGAGTAGGCTAGGCTAGGTAGAGTAGGCTAGGATAGGATAGAGTAGACTAGGTAGAGTAGGCTAGGTAGAGTAGGCTAGGCTAGGCTAGGCTAGGTAGAGTAAGCTAGAGTAGGCTAGGGTAGATAGAGTAGACTAGGCTACGCTAGAATAGAATAAAGAAGGATATGTAGAGTAGGCTAGGCTAAGTTAGGCTAGGTAGAGTGGGCTAGGTAGAGTAGGCTAGAGTAGGCTAGGCTAGGTAGAGTAGACTAGGCTACGTAGAGTAGCTAGGCTAGGCTAGGCTAAGTAGAGTAAGCTAGAGTAGGCTAGGGTAGGTAGAGTAGACTAGGCTACACTAGGCTAGAGTAGTTTAGGATAGGCTAGGTACAGTAGGTTAGGCTAGGTAGAGTGGGCTAGGTAGAGTAGGCTAGAGTAGGCTAGGCTAGGTAGAGTAGGCTAGGATAGGATAGACTAGGCTAGCTAGAGTAGGCTAGGCTACGTAGATTTGACTAGGCTAGTCTAGGCTAGGTAGAGTAAGCTAGAGTAGGCTAGGGTAGGTAGAGTAGACTAATCTATGCTAGAATAGGATAGAGAAGGCTAGGTAGAGTGGGCTAGGCTCGGTCAGGTAGATAGACTAGGCTAGGCTAGGCTAGGTAGAGTAGGCTAGAGTAGGCTAGGCTAGGAAGGCTAGGCTAGGCTAAGATAGGATAGGATAGAGTAGGTTAGGTAGAGTAGGCTAGGTTAGGCTAGGGTAGGTAGAGTAGGCTAGGCTAGGTAGAGTAGGATAGGTAGAGTAGGCTAGGCTAGGCTCGGCTAGGATAGGATAGAATAGGCTAGAGTAGTCTAGGCTAGGTAGAGTAGGCTAGGCCAGGTAGAGTAGGCTAGGATAGGTTAGAGTAGGCTAGGCTAGGTAGAGTAGGCTAGAGTAGGCTAGGTTAGGTAGAGTAGGCTAGGCTAGGCAAGGTAGAGTAGGCTAGAGTAGGCTAGGATAGGTATAGTCGGCTAGGCTAGGCAAGGATAGGATAGAGTAGGCTAGGTAGAGTAGTCTAGGCTAGGCTAGGTTAGGCCAGGCTAGGTAAAGTAGGGTAGAGTTGGAAAGGCTAGGCTAGGTAGATTAGGCTAGGCTTAGCTAGGATAGGATAGAGTAGGGTAGGTAGAGTAGGCTAGGCAAGGCAAGGATAGGATAGAGTAGGCTAGGTAGACTAGGCTAGGTTATTTTAGGCTAGGTAGAGTAGGCTGGGCTGGGCTGGGCTAAAGTTTGCTAGGCTCGCTAGAGTAGGCTAGGCTAGGCTAGAATAGGATAGAGCAGGCTACGTAGAGTAGGCGAGGCTAGGCTAGGGTAGGTAGAGTAGGCTAGAGTAGGCTAGGCTAGATAGAGTAGGCTAGGCTAAGCTAGGATATGATAGAGTAGGCTAGGTAGAGTAGGCTAGTCTAGGTAGAGTAGGCTAGGCGAGGATAGGATAGGTAGAGTAGTCTAGGTAGAATAGGCTAAATTAGGCTAGGCTAGGTAGAGTAGGAAAGGTTAGGAAAGGATAGAGTAGGCTAGGTAGAGTAGGCTAGGCTAGGTAGAGTAAGCCAGGCTAGGTAGAGTTGGCTAGGCTAGGCTAGGATAGGATAGAGTAGGCTAGGTAGAGTAGGCTATGCTAGGCTAGGCTAGGCTATGTTAGGCTATGCTAAGCTAGGCTATGCTAGGTAGAGTAGGCTATGCTAGGCTAGGCTAGGTAGAGTAGGCTAGATCGAGTATACTAGGCTAGGCTAGAATAGGATAGAGTAGGCTTGTTAGAGTACGTTAGGCTAGGCTAGGCTAGGTAGAATAGGATAGGCTAGGCTATGCTAGGTAGAGTAGGCTAGGCTTGGTAGAGTAGCCTAGACTAGGCTAGGATAGGATAGAGCAGGTTAGGTAGAATAAAGTAGGCTAGGATAGGATAGAGTAGGCTAGATAGAGTGGGCTAGGCTAGGTATAGTAGGCTAGGCTAGGCTAGGCTACGTAGAGTAGGCTAGGTGTAGTAGGCTAGAGTAGGCTAGGTTACATAGAGTAGTCTAGGCAAGGCTAGGCTAGGTAGAGTATTCTAGGCTAGGTTAGGCTATGCTAGGTAGAGTAGGCTAGGCTAGGATACGTTAGGTAGCGTAGCCTAGGTAGAGTAGGCTAGAGTAGGCTAGGATAGGATAGGATAGGACTTTGTAGACTAGGTAGAGTAGGTCAGGTTAGGCTACTCTGTGTAGAGTAGACTAGGCTAAGCTAAGCTAGGTAGACTAGAGTAGAGTACGCTAGGCTAGTTAGAGTAGGCTAGAGTAGGCTAGGCTAGGTAGAGTAGGCTAGTCAAGGCTATAATAGGATAGAGTAGGCTAGGTAGAATAGGCTAGGCTAGACTAGGCTAGGTAGAGTAGGGTAGAGTAGGCTAAGCTAGGTAGAGTAGGTTAGGCAAGGCTAGGAAAGGATAGAGTAGGCTAGGCTAGGCTAGGCTAGGTAGAGTAGGCCAGGCAAGGTTAGGAAAAGATAGATTAGGCTCGATAGAGTAGGCTAGGCTAGTCTAGGTAGAGTAGGCTAGGCTAGGCTAGGATAGGATAGGTAGAGTAAGCTAGGGTAGGCTAGGCTATGTAGAGTAGCCAAGGCTAGGCTAGGATAGGATAGAGTAGGCTAGGTAGAGTAGGCTAGGCTAGGTAGAGTAGAGTAGGTTAGGTTAGGCTAGGCTAGGTAGAGTAGGCTACGCTAGAATAGA
>ML778721.1:934240-960677 GCA_009831015.1 Picea engelmannii
AGGTTAGGCTAGGCTAGGTAGAGTAGGCTACGCTAGAATAAAATAGGATAGAGTAGGCTAGGTAGAATAGGCTAGGCTAGGCTAGGCTAGGTAGAGTAGGCTAGGCTAGGCTAGGTAGAGTAGGCTAGGCTAGGCTAGTCTAGGTAGAGTAGGCTAGGCTAGGCTAGGCTAGGTAGAGTAGGCTTAGTAGAGTAGGCTAGAGTAGGCTAGGCTAGGCTAGGTAGAGTAGGTTTGGATAGGATAGAGTAGTGTACAATAGAGTAGGCTAGGCCTGGCTCGGCTAAGATAGGATAGAGTAGGCTAGGCTAGGCTAGGCTAGATAGAGTAGGCTAGGCTAGGTCAGGAAAAGATAGAGTAGGCTAGACTAGTCTAGGTAGAGTAGGCTAGGATACTCTAGGATAGGTAGAGTAGGCTAGGCTAGGCTAGGCTATGTAGAGTAGCCAAGACTAGGCTAGGCTAGGATAGAGTAGGCTACGTAGAGTAGGCTAGGTAGAGTAGGCTAGGCTAGATAGAGTAGGCTAGGCTAGGCTACGTAGAGTAGGCTAGGTTAGGCTAAGCTAGGTAGAGTAGGCTACGTTAGAATAGGATAGGATAGAGTAGGCTGGGTAGAGCAGGCTAGGCTAGGCTAGGCTAGGCAGAGTAGTCTAGGCAAGGCTAGGCTAGGTAGAGTAGGCTAGGTAGAATAGGCTAGAGTAGGCTAGGCTAGGCTAGGTAGAGTAGGCTAGGATAGGATATAGTAGGCTATGATAGAGTAGGCTAGGCCAGGCTCAGCTAGGATAGGATAGAGTAGGCTAGGCTAGGCTAGGCTAGGCTAGGTAGAGTAGGCTAGGTAGATTGGGCTAGAGTAGGCTAGGCAAGGATAGGATAGAGTAGGCTAGGTAGAGTAGGCTAGACTAGGCTAGGCTAGGTAGAGTAGTCTAGATAGAGTAGGATAGAGTACGCTAGGCTAGGTAGAGTAGGCTAGGCTAGTATAGGATAGGATAGAGTAGGCTAGGTATATTAATCTAGGCTAGGCTAGGCTAGGCTAGGTTAGGTAGAGTAGAATAGGGTAGGCTAACCTAGGTAGAGTAGGCTAGGCTAAGCTAGGATAGGACATAGTAGGTTAGCTAGAGTAGGCTAGGCTAGACTAGGTTAAGAAGAGTAGGCTAGGCTAGGCTAGCCTAGGTAGAGTAGGCTAGAGTAGGCTAGTCTAGTTAGAGTAGGGTAGGTAGAGTAATCTGTAGTAGGCTAGGCTAGGTAGAGAAGTCTAGGCTAGGCTACGATAGGATAGAGTAGGCTAGGTAGAGTAGGTTAGGCTAGGCTAGGCTAGGTAGAGTGGGCTAGGTAGAGTTGGCTAAAGTAGGCTAGGCTAGGTAGAGTAGGCTACGTCAGGCTAGGATAAGATAGAGTAATCTAGTTAGAGCAGGTTAGAATAGGCTAGGCTAGGTAGAGTAGGCTTGGATAGGTAGACTAGGCTATAGAAGGCTTGACTAGGTAGAGTAGGGTAGGGCAGGGTAGGATATGAATCATGATAGAGTAGGCTAGGTAGATTAGGCTAGGCTAGGCTAGGTAGAGTAGGCTAGGCTAGGCCATGCTAGGTAGAGTAGGGTAGAGTAGGCTAGGCTAGGCTAGGTAACGTAGGCTAGGCTATGTAGAGTAGGCTAGGCTAGGTTAGGCTAGGTAGCGTCGGCTAGGCTATGTAGAGTAGGCTAGGCTAGGCTAGGCTAGGTAGAGTAGGCTAAAGTAGGCTAGGCTAGGTATAGTAGGCTAGGCTAGGCTATGGTAGGATAGGATAGAGTAGGCTAGGCTAAGGTAGGATAGAGTAGGCTAGGCTAAGTAGAGTAGGCTAGAGTAGGGTAGGCTAGGTGGAGTAGGCTAGAGTAGGGTAGGCTAGGTAGAGTAGGCTAATCTAGGAAGAGTAGGCTAGGCTAGGCTAGGATAGTATAAAGTAGGTTAGGTAGAGTAGTCTAGGATAGACTAGGCACAGTAGGCTAGGCTAGGTTAGGCTAGGTAGATCAGGCTAGGTAGAGTAAGATAGAGTAGGCTAGGCTAGGTAGAGTAGGCTATGATAGGCTATGATAGGATAGAATAGGCTAGGTAGAGTAGGCTAGGCTAGGTAGAGTGGGCTAGGCTAGGATAGGCTAGGTTAGGTAGAGTAAGCTAGAGTAGGCTAGGCTATCTAGAGTAGGCTAAGCTAGGTTAGGATATGATAGAGTAGGTTAGGCTAGATAGAGTAAGCTATGCTAGGCTAGGCTAGGCTAGGTAGAGTAGGCTAAAGAAGGCTAGGTAGAGTAGTCTAGGATAGGCTAGGTATAGTAGGCTAGGCTAGCTTAGGCTAGGTAGAGTAGGCTACAATAGGCTAGGCTAGGTAGGCTAGGTTATTCTAGGCTAATATGGGATAGAGTAGGCTAGGTAGAGTAGGCAAGGCTAGGCTAGGTTAGGCTAGGTAGAGTAGGCTAGCTAGAGTAGGGTAGGCTACGTAGAGTAGGCTAGACTAGGATAGGATAGCATAGATTAGGCTAGGCTGATTAAGCTAGGAGTATAGGCTAAAGTTGGCTAAGATAGGTAGCGTAGGGTAGGCTAGGATAGGCCAAGATAGGATAGAGTAGGCTAGGTAGAGTAGGCTAGGTTGGTTGGAGTAGGCTAGGAAGAGTGGACTAGAGTACGTTAGGCTAGGATAGGATAGAGTAGGCTAGGCAAGGCTAGGCTAGGTTAGACTTCGTAGGGTAGGCTAGGTAGAGTAGGGTAAGCTAGGATAGGATAGAGTAGGCTAGGTAGAGTAGTCTAGTCTAGTCTAGGCTATGCTAGGTAGAGTAGGCTAGGCTAGGCTAGGTTAGGCAGTGTAGCCGAGGTAGAGTAGGCTAGAGTAGGCTAGGCTAGGCTAGGCTAGGTAGAGTAGGCTAGGCTAGATAGAATAGGCTAGGTAGAGTATGGTAGAGTAGGCTAGGCTGGGTAGAGTAGGCTAGGCTATGCTAGGATAGGAGAGAGTAGGCTAGGTAGAGTAGGCTAGGCTAGGCTAGGTAGAGTAGGTTAGGTTAGGCTAGGCTAGGTAGAGTAGGCTAGAGCATGCGAGGCTAGGCTATGATAGGATAGAGTAGGCTAGGTAAAGTAGGCTAGGCTAGGCTAGGCTAGGTAGAGTAGGCTAGGCTAGGCTAGATAGAGTAGGGTAGGATAGAATAGAGTAGACTAGGTTAGGCTAGGCTAAAGTAGGCTAGGCTAGGTAGAGTAGGCTAGGCTAGGATAGGATAGAGTAGGCTAGGTAGAGTAGTTTAGGATAGAGTAGGTATAGTAGGCTAGTCTAGGCTAGGCTAGTTAGAGTAGGCTAGGTAGAGAAGGCTAGTCTAGGCTAGGCTAGTTAGAGTAGGCTAGGTAGAGAAGGCTAGGCTAGCTTAGGCTAGGCTAGGCTAGGCTAGGCTAGGTAGAGTAGGCTAGAGTAGTTAGGCTAGGCTAGATAGAGTAGGGTAGGATAGGATAGAGTAGGCTAGGTTAGGCTAGGATAAAGTAGGCTAGGCTAGGTAGAGTAGGCTAGGCTAGGATAGGATAGAGTAGGCTAGGTAGAGTAGTCTAGGATAGAGTAGGTATAGTAGGCTAGGCTAGGCTAGGCTAGGCTAGTTAGAGTAGGCTAGGTAGAGAAGGCTAGGCTAGCTTAGGCTAGACTTGGCTAGGCTAGGCTAGGTAGACTAGGTAGAGTACCCTAGGCTAGGCTAGACTAGGTAGAGTAGGCTAGGCTAGGCTGGGCTAGATGGAGTAGGCTAGGTTGGGCTAGGTAGAGTAGGCTAGGCTAGGTAGAGTAGGCTAGTGTAGGATAGGTTAGGAAGACTAGGCTAGGCTAAGAAAGGATAGGATAGAGTAGGTTAGGTAGAGTAGGCTGGGATAGGTAGAGTAGGCTAGGCTCGGTAGAGTAGGTCGGCTAGGCTAGGATAGGATAGGATAGGATATAGTAGGCTAGGCTAGGTAGGTTAGCCTAGAGTAGGCTAGGGTAGGTAGGCTAGGCTATGCTATGATAAGATATGATAGAGTAGGCTAGGTAGAGTAGATTAGAGTAGTATAGGTTATGTAGAGTAGGCAAGGCTAGTCTAGGTTAGGTTAGAGCAGGCTAAGATAGGCTAAGCTAGGTAGAGTAGGCTAGGATAGGATAGAGTAGGCTATGTAGAGAAGGCTAGGTTAGGTAGAGTAAGCTAGAGTAGACTAGGCTATCTAGAGTAGGCTCAGATAGGTTAGGATATGATAGAGTAGGCTAGAGAAGGCTAGGTAGAGTAGTCTAGGATAGGCTAGGTATAGTAGGCTAGGGTAGCTTAGGTTAGGTAGAGTAGGCTACAGTAGGCTAGGCTAGGTAGGCTAGGTTATTCTAGGCTAATATGGGATAGAGTAGGCTAAGTAGAGTAGGCAAGGCTAGGCTAGGTTAAGCTAGGTAGAGTAGGCTAGCTAGAGTAGGGTAGGCTACATAGAGTAGGCTAGACTAGGATATGATAGCATAGATTAGGCTAGGCTGATTAGGCTAGGAGTATAGGCTAAAGTTGGCTAAGATAGGTAGAGTAGGGTAGGCTAGGATAGGCCAGGATAGGATAGAGTAGGCTAGGTAGAGTAGGCTAGGTTGGTTGGAGTAGGCTAGGAAGAGTGGGCTAGAGTACGTTAGGCTAGGATAGGATAGAGTAGGCTAGGCAAGGCTAGGCTAGGTTAGACTTCGTAGGGTAGGCTAGGTAGAGTAGGGTAGGCTAGGATAAGATAGAGTAGGCTAGGTAGAGTAGTCTAGTCTAGTCTAGGCTATGCTAGGTAGAGTAGGCTAGGCTAGGCTAGGTTAGGCAGTGTAGCCGAGGTAGAGTAGGCTAGGTAGAGTAGGCTAGGCTAGATAGAATAGGTTAGGTAGAGTATGGTAGAGTAGGCTAGGCTGGGTAGAGTAGGCTAGGCTATGCTAGGATAGGAGAGAGTAGGCTAGGTAGAGTAGGCTAGGCTAGGCTAGGTAGAGTAGGTTAGGTTAGGCTAGGCTAGGTAGAGTAGGCTAGAGCAGGGGAGGCTAGGCTATGATAGGATAGAGTAGGCTAGGTAAAGTAGGCTAGGCTAGGCTAGGTAGAGTAGGCTAGAGTAGGCTAGGCTAGGCTAGATAGAGTAGGGTAGGATAGGATAGAGTAGGCTAGGTTAGGCTAGGCTAGGTAGAGTAGGCTAGGCTAGGATAGGATAGAGTAGGCTAGGTAGATTAGTCTAGGATAGAATAGGTATAGTAGGCTAGGCTAGGCTAGGCTAGGCTAGTTAGAGTAGGCTAGGTAGAGAAGGCTAGGCTAGCTTAGGCTAGACTAGGCTAGGCTAGGCTAGGTAGACTAGGTAGAGTACCCTAGGCTAGGCTAGACTAGGTAGAGTAGGCTAGGCTAAGCTGGACTACATGGAGTAGGCTAGGCTGGGCTAGGTAGAGTAGGCTAGGCTAGGTAGAGTAGGCTAGTGTAGGCTAGGCTAGGAAGACTAGGCTAGGCTAAGAAAGGATAGGATAGAGTAGGTTAGGTAGAGTAGGTTGGGATAGGTAGAGTAGGCTAGGCTCGGTAGAGTAGGTCGGCTAGGCTAGGCTAGGATAGGATAGGATATAGTAGGCTAGGCTAGGTAGGTTAGCCTAGAGTAGGCTAGGGTAGGTAGGCTAGGCTATGCTTGGATAGGATATGATAGAGTAGGCTAGGTAGAGTAGATTAGAGTAGTATAGGTTATGTAGAGTAGGCAAGGCTAGGCTAGGTTAGGTTAGAGTAGGATAAGCTAGGTAGAGTAGGATAGGATAGAGTAGGCCAGGCTAGGCTAGGCTAGGTAGAGTAGGGTAGAGTAGGCTAGGTTAGGTAGAGTAGGCTAGGCTAGATTAGTCTAGGCTAGAGTAGGATAGGTAGAGTAGGCAAGGATAGTCTAGGATAGGATAAAGTAGGCTAGGTAGAGTAGGCTAGGATAGGTAGAGTTGGCTAGGCTAGGTAGAGTAGGCAAGGCTAGGCTATGATAGGATAGAGTAGGCTAGGTAAAGTAGGCTAGGCTAGGCTAGGATAGAGTAGACTAGGTAGAGTAGGCTAGAGTAGGCTAGGCTATGAAGGCTAGGCTAGGCTAGGATAGGATAAGATTAAGTAGGCTAGGTAGAGTTGGCTAGGCTAGGCTAGGCTAGGTAGAGTAGGTTAGGCTAGGCTAGGTAGAGGGCGCTAGGTAGGGTAAGCAAGGCTAGGCTAGGCTAGGATAGAGTAGACTAGGTAGAGTAGGGTAGAGTAGGCTAGGATAGGCTAGGATAGGATAGAGTACTCTAGGTAGAGTAGGCTAGGATAGGTAGAGTAGGCTAGATTTGGCTAGGCTAGGTAGAGTAGGCTAGATTTGGCTAGGTTAGGTAGAGTAGGCTAGGCTAGGATAGTGTAGGCTAGGTAGAGTAGGTCAGGCTAGGCTAGGCTGGCTAGAGTAGGCTAGGGTAGGCTAGCCTAGGTAGAGTAGGCTAGAGTAGGCTAGACTAGTTAGAGTAGGCTAGGCTACGATAGGATAGAGTAGGCTATGTAGAGAAGGCTAGGCTAGGCTAGGCTAAGCTAGGTAGAGTAGGCTAGGCTAGGCTAGGCTAGGTAGAGTAGGTTAGGCTAGGCTAGGATAGGATAGAGTAGGGTAGGCTAAGTGTTGCACCTCCTTCGTCACCTTGGTGAGAAGAATTGAGGTGCTTGTATGCTCAGTTGGGTCTGCTGTGCAAAACAACTATAGAGAAAAGAGTTAGAGAAAGAAAAACAAAACTATAACTAAGAATTAGACTAATAGATGCAATAAAAATTAAAATCATGAGCATAGGAAAAAAAGAACAAAAAGACCCATGTCACCAATGTTAGAGGCTGGTCTATTGATGAAAACAGAGCACCAAGAAGAAATGGGACTATGAGTCCCTTCTTCCTCCAAGGGAAGGCTCTTGGACCCTCACTAGTTGGCTCTTTTTACAACAAAGAAAATGAAAATGATGATGAAAGAACTCCTTACAAATCCACTCAATGGTGAGATGGATTGCTCAATGAAATGGTGCCAATGTGCTCTTGTCAAGGATGGAGTCCTTAAAACAATATAGGCAGCATAACATTACTTTGAATTCCTTGAGAAAATGAGGTGCATTCATGGCTTTTTATAGAATTGCTTTGGGTTATTGTGTAACTGTTTTGTAGTGTGAAAATAAGTCATTTAGGGCATTATTAGGTCTTTGACCAGCCCACCAGTCAGATTCAACCCATATTTGAGGGTCAAATCGGCTTGGCAGTTGAACCATAAGTGGTTGGGAGGCCGACCACTTTCATAAATGCGTCGTTTAGCAGGTACACGACTTTTTGCGCTAACAGTCGTGCATCATGCGCTTGTGCGCGTTTTGTATGTTCCTGTTCCGCATATGCGCATGCGTGCCCAATGTATGCAAAGTTCTCTTCAAATTTTCACTACTTTGTATAGTTTTTTGACATTTTTGAATGCTGTGGTATTAATTCAGATTCATGAATGACTTCATTACTGGTTGACGATGTTGAGTTCTTGTAACCATGTGCAGATGAATTTTCAATGATAACAGATGCCCCCTGATGGATGAGGTTAGGAGCATACGTATAGCCGAAATCCATCAATGTTTCTTCTATTGAGAATGTTGTTGTAAGATAGAGCACTAGTGGGATCGTTCAGAGCAATCCGTTGGAGAAAAAAGGAATCAGTAGGACCCGACCTTCTACAAGGTATGTAAAATAGAAAACTTTGTACAAATGAGGCGGGCATTTCCCATGCTCGTGTCATGTAACTCTGAAAAAAGATGATAGAAGTGTTGGTGTAGACAACTGCAGCACCCTCAGGGGCGGTCGTGATAGAGGCAGAAGACAATTCTGCAAATGAACATGCTTTGAATAGTATGCATTGATCGCAAGAATAAGTAACAACGATTATGTGGGCATTGATATCCTAGCTAAGTTCAGAGGTCTTCGGCAACTGATAGAAATAACTGCAATAGTCGCAAAGTAAGACCCACCGTAACACGAGAAAGTGTTGGCATCGAATGTTACGGGGGTCAACGACAGCAGGTAGCAATGGTGTTTCCCCATGTGCCATTCGAGATCTCTCATTGAGTGGAAAATGAGAATCAAGATACTGTCACCCTTCCGAAAAATGGTGTTGATGTCGACAAAAGGGGAATGCGACTCCCAAAAGCAAAGGGCTTCGTGAAATCTACTGATGTGAGGAAGTGGCAGAGGTACATGGATGAAGTCAAGAAGTGGGAAGACTCAAGACTACCCTTGATTGGAGGATGTATGAGGTAAAAAGTGGCCGCAACTGTGTAACTGGGTCGAGTGTCAGGGGGACGACAAGACCGGTGATAAGTTGTGCAAGAGGCGGGACAAGGTGAACAAATTCAAAGGGTAGAGATAAGTAACCTGTGGGGTACTCTAAAGATATGGATGATGCTGGCAAGTGTAGATGATAAGTAATTCTCCAACCAAGGGTGACATGGGTTGCGTTTGGCCAAAAGGAGGGAAGAAGGTCACCAAAGGTGACGACAAAAAAGATAATGTAATGACTGGAAATAAAGGTGTTTGTACAATAAATAACGAATAATTGGGGAGAAATGTACAAATACAGAAACGGGTGCCCCAGTGTGATATCAGTGGCCCATGTAGGGCATAATTTTCTTGGGAAACTAATGAAGGGTGGGGGCCCCATTGGTGAGTTTCTATATGAAGTAGGTAAAATGAAGGTAGGTTTGCAGATGGGCAAACTGATGGTGGATGAAATGGAGGGTTCATGATACTGCAGAGGTGCAGGTAAAAAATAGAACCGTAAAGAGATCTGGGAGTCTGGGTGGGAAAGCTAGCAAAATGAAGAGAAGGATGATGTGGTTGATTCGCGACATGATGAAAGACTATCAAGACTCCCATTCCTAAAGGGTAAGGAAAAATAACATGAGTGTCAAAAAGTGGCAAAAGGTGCGATGCATGGGACAACTCATGTGGGTAAGAATGCTACCGGGTAACAGTACCGAAGATGCAAATGGAGGCATGGGTACCGCAGAGCTGGGAATGGGGATCCTAGAGGCCAATATCAGAGGGTGTGACTGGAAAGGTAAATGCAATACAGCGGGAAAGACTACATGCTAATGCTGAGTATATACCTGAAGGGGTTGTGTCGATGGATGATGATCAAGTACCTGCACACATGAAAACCAAATATCCAAAGTGAACAATATCTAAAGAGAATTAAAGATATGAGCATGTATTTGATAAGTGTGACTATGCATATGCGTACCTGATCATGGTAAAAAAAGGATGCCCCGGGGGCTTATGATGAAAAGAGACCCAGGGACTGTTGTGATGTAGGTGACGAAATGTTGATCCCGTGGCTGAAGACTGATTGAAAAATGGACACCATGGGTTCCCGGAATGGTGAGTGGAAGTTTGGCAAAAAAACCTATATATAGCTGTAAGGCCCACATTGCCACCTCATTTGTACCTGCTGTAATAGTGACTAAACGAGCAGTTTTCAAAGGAGATTGGGAGATTCGAAGAGGACGAGGTAGTTGATTGAGGATCTGCGAGTATCAGGTTAGTGGTATGATCATCCTGCATAGAAATAGGTTTTCAATTTTTGGGCAGGGGCTGTACGGAGGGTCGTACAGAGGTATTTAGGGGGTATGGGCCCCACATGCATGGGCGATCCGGTGATAGGCGCACATACGTGTGCACCTGCCCACCGGATATACGTGCATGTGGGTGCGGTAGAGGGGATTTAAGGCGCACTTGAAGGGCGTGCCTGTAAGTTGAACAGGCGTGCACCAGGGCATGTCTGTGGGTTGAATAAGCGCACACCTCTGCGCGTTTGTATGGTGAATAGGCGTGCATAAAGGTGCACCTGTGAAACAAACAGATGCGCATGGATGCGCATCTGTGTAGTAGACAGGCGTGCATGCATGCGCACCTATATAGTGAACAAGCGCGATGTGTGTGCGCCTGTGGGTAACAAAACCGTGCCTAAGAAGCAAGGTTGGGGTGTATAAAAATGAGTCATTTTGATGTTGTGAATGGTTGCTTGAGCTGATATAGGACTCTGTGTTTTCTGCAGGTGGACGGTGGTGATGATGCCAGTGTGGTGGCGAGAGCGAGATTGGGCTCAGTTGCGAGATGTTGTGGCCATTGAGGAGCCTGGTGTGCGTGTGACTTTGGCAACCTGTGGGTTGCTAAAGTTATTTGAGTGCCCGTTGATATGGGCACAGGAGTATCTGTTACAGTTCTTGATCCAGATGTGGAGTCCGGAGCTGCACTGCTTCCTTGTGCGAGGAGAGCAGATCCCCTTCACTCCGGTGGAGGATGTATATTTCTTGACTGGTCTCCCCTTTCGGGGAACGCCCCTACCAGCGGAGCTGGTGTTGCCTAGGAGTACTTTGCTCGCTGATATTGGCCAGAGATATTGTTTAGGGAAGAAATTTATGTCCGAGACGGTGGTGAGTATATCGACGATAGATTCCTTGGCACATCGCTGTATAGCAGCGATGATTGTGCGGGTATATGGGTCACTGGTGACCCAGAGGATTAGTGGTGGCCAGCTTTTGGTGTTGGAGAGAGTGTTAGCCGGTGATCATTTTTCTTGGGGGCTGACACTGCATGCGAGGATGGTGGCGCAGTTGGACCACTATCGGTCTACTGATGTAGGGGAGTTTTCTTTCGGGTCCATCCTAGTGGCCTGGTTTCTAGAGAGGGTTTCAATGTTGCGCCTGAGGATTCTATTGAGTGTGCCTGGGGCGCGAGAGCCGCAGTTGAGGTGGTGGTCGACTGTATTGCTTCACCATAGTGGTGGAAAAGGGGGCCACTTCTTTTCAGCAGAGGCCATGCAGGTATTGCGGCAGATGTTTCCAGTGATTTTGCGGTACCCCTATGCCGGGGTGGACTTCCGGGATGATCCGGATATGATGCTACCTCCAAGGGAGGTTTTTGATCATCGAGGTATTGTTGATTGATGATGTAGATATGTATGTTTGCATATTTTTTGAGATAGTCATCCATATGTTTATGATATAGATGCTGATACTATATGTTGTTTATTTTTATGTGTAGATGTGACACCTCGCAGGCACAAGGTAGAGTTGCAGAGAGTGTCGGCTCGTCAGGAGCCCGAGATATTTCTGCGGGGAGAGAGACGTCAGCGGGAGGATGCTGCGGGGCGACCAGCTGAGCCAGAGAGGGCAGCGAGGAGGCACCGGTTTGATGACCCTGGTGTGGGGCCATCACACGCTCCTCCGGCAACGGTCGGAGTGGATTTTGATGATATATGTCGTCATCTGGAGACGGTTTTACAGGATGTAATTGAGGGCATGTGGTCGTGCATCCAGGACGAGAGTTTCCTGGAGCAGTGTGTGGGGGTACCTCCACCATGGAGGTCCATAGTGCGATGAGCAGCAGTGGTTACTACTATGACGAGTGTATGCCTGCCGTCGGGGAAGGAGAGTCCTATAGAGGGTGGACCACCACCTCCTGGGGCAGGTGATGGTGGGACACCACCACATTTATACATATTTGAGATCCATATGTTGTCTACATGTTTTTTCTGATGAGTTGATTACGTCCATTCTATATATATGTTTTGACAGGTTTTATGATATGTTTATGTATGTGTAGCTTGATGTGATATATGCCAATCTAACACCATGTTAGCTATGTGATCTGTTATTTGATTCAATTGTCTTGTAATATGTGTAAATGTAATGAAATCAAAATGTTGAGATAACAGCCTAACCTGCAGGTATTTGCGAAAGAGACACGGATCGTGTACGCAGTATACATTGTTGAGCTGGAGAACGACTAGTTGAGAGTCGAGGAAGACGCTTAGGTGACGAATATCATGGTGCTGAGTGTCAGCCAGGAGGCCTATGACAGCAGTATATTCGACTTGGTTGTTGGTCACTGAACCCAAACATATGCCACTCGAATGGAGCATTTCATGTGAGGGGGTGTAAAGAGCCCAATCAGCCGAAGTGAGATTTTGTGTCCAATGGCTGGCGCCATCGGTGTAACCGATGTGGTAGGATGGTGGAGGAAGCATCTGTCAATAGCACAAAGGATAGTTTAGACTAAAGGGGAGGAGAAAAAAGATTAAAAACACTAGAAAAGAAATAACCTAAAGTAGAATGACTACTTTTAAGTATAAAATTTCTTGAGATACAACCCGTTGACGGGTTCTTTGAGAGAGAGGCCTTCAGGAGAGGCCAGGATATATGTGCCTTTGGTGAGTAAATGTTGAATGATGTATGCGCCATGCCAGAGTGAATCAAATTTTCCATGGCCGAAGGTGTCATGAGCGATATCGTAAGCCAGGATGAGGTCGCCTTCGCATAATGATCGAAGGTTGACATGGCGATCAAAGGTAGCCTTGGATCATTTTTTAGCTGCCTCATTGTTCTATAAGGAAGATCGATGATCTTCATCCAGAGACTCCAAGTTCAGCAAGCGCTGCTCCATTAGAGGAGTGTCAGGTAATATCTCAATTGCGGTGCGTAAGGTGGGAATTTCGCACTCAATGGAAAGAGTTGCCTCAACCCCATGGACTAAATGGAATGGTGTGAAACCAGTAGCGGTATTAACAACCATTCGATAAGCCCATAGCGTAGAAAATAAAATATGATTCTAATTGGTTTTATGTTTATTAACCGTGCGTTGTAACATGGTCTTGAGGACTTTGTTAACTGCCTCGACCTGTCCGTTAGATTGAGGGTAATATGGTGAGGCAAACTCGTGAGAGAAGCCTAACCGAGATGAGAGTTCGACGAAGATCTCATTCTCGAAGTGTTTCCCATGGTCAGAAATGAGTTGGAGGGGGACTCCAAAGCGCGATATGATGTGGTTAAAGAAAAAATGCACTGCAGTGTCAGCGGTGTTGTTGAAAGTGGGCATAGTTTCTGCCCATTTGGTGAAGTAATCAACGACGACAACGATGTACTTGTGACCATTGCTGGAAGGGGGATTACAAGTCATGAAGTCGATTCCCCATTTACAAAAGGGGCCGACAGTGATGACAGGGTGAAGAAGAGTGGGGGGAGCTCAGGCTTTGTTGGCGTATAGCTGACATTCCTCACATCGTTTCACGGTATGAATGCAATCATGAAACAAGGTAGGCAAAAAGTAATCGGCTCGGATAATATTTTTAGCAGTGGATATACCTGAAAGATGGCCCCCACATGCGCTGTTGTGGTAGTCATTTAGGACTCTGTCGGCCTCGTCGATAGTTAGGCATCGACGAAGAATGGTGTCGACGCCCCACCGGTATAGAATGTATTCGATGAGAAGGTAACGGGGGGGCTAATGGTGAATACATCGACGATCATCTCGAGAAATATGGTTACCGAAATTTTGAGTTCGGAGGTAGACGAGGAGGTCACCGTACCAAGGATCATCCAAAGTGATGTAAAAGAGATGTTCATCAGGAAAGTCGGTGTTGACGGGGGCACTGTTGGTGTCTGAGGGGAGGGTCGTGACAGGTTCGGCGAGAACGAGGGCCTTCTTACTCTTAGGTGTTGAGAACTTGAGGTTGTACTCCTGAAGGATAACGATCCATTAAGCAAATTTTTCGTTAACTTGCTTACGGCTGAGCAAGTACTGCATAGGGTTGGAATCTACGACGACCTTTGTAGTACGAAGCAGAATGTAATGGCGTAGTTTCTGGACTGCGAGGACAACTGCAAGAGCAAGTTTCTCTTCGTGTTTATACTTCAAGGGTGGCCCTGAGAGGTTTTTACTAACGTAATAAATGGCGTGTTCACGATTGTCATCTCTGAGCTGGACGAGGACGCCGGCTACTGATACAGCTGATGTTGATACGTAGAGGATATAGTCACGATTGTAGTCAGGTGCACTAATTAAAGGTGCATTTGAAAGTGTTGCTTTAAGATCATCAAATGACTGTTGGGCACGGTCATCCTAGTGAAAAGGGATGTCGTGACGTAGTAAGCGAAGGAAACCGTGTGCACGTATGGTGTAATTGGGGACAAAGCGTCTAAGAAAGTTATCTTTGCTCTGTAGACTCTGAAGTTGTTGTAAATTCTGAGGAGGTGGAATTTCGGTGATAGCTTGGACTTTGAGGGGGTCCACGGTAATACTGCTTTGGGAAACAATAAAATCGAGGAGGTGCCTGGCGGTGACACAAAACACACACTTGAGAGGATTCAAGCAGATGTTGTACTGACGACACCGTTGAAAGATGATTCGTAAATCATCGAGATGATGGGTGTGTTTCTTGGATCGAGCTGTGAGGTCATCCAAGTAGGCGAGGATGATATTAGCCAGATCATGAAAGATGTATGTCATCGCTCGATGGAAGGTTGTGCCGACATTCTTTAGGCTGAAAGGCATGACACGATATGAAAAAGTACCCCACGGGGTAGTGAATCCGGTTTTATACTAATCAGTTGGGTGGATTTGAATTTGATTATAGCCAAAGAAACCATCCATAAAGGAGAGAGCCTTGTGGCCAGCGCAGTCGTCGATAATTTGATCGATGAAAGGCGTTGAAAATTGTCTTTGGGACAAGCATGATTGAGATCGTGAAAGTTGGTGAAAACGCGGATAGTGACTTGTTTTTTGTTAATGGGTATAGGGTTGTAAACCCATGAGGTATAGGCGATGGGGTAAATGAAACCGACAGTGCGTAACTTGTCAATTTTGGATTTGATAGCCCCGGATTTGGAGGGGTGTAGCGGTCGTTGTTTTTGGTGAACTGGTGTGATGTCAGGCCAGGTGTCGATGCGATGTTCGACAATCTATGGATCAAGGCCAGGCATTTTCGTGTATGACCAGGCAAAAATATCCCTATATTCCAGGAAGAGGGCTTTATATGCGGCGATTTCCTAAGGAGTACAAGCAGCTCCAATGGTGATTTCTTAGATAATGCCTTTTTTAATGGAAATGTTGATTTTGATGGTGGGGGAAATGTTGGCCATATTGTCGTCTTCAAACGCATCAGGGGTAGGAATGGGATTGTTGAACCAGTTGATAGGCCCGAGGGGGATAAAATCCTTGGTTTCGACCGTGTAAATAGGGTTTTGGTTGGGAGGCATGGGGGTTTCCTGTGGAGAGAAGAGTGTGCGATGGTGTAGTGCATCCCAGGGAGAGTTCAGGTGGTTTATCTCTTCCAGTATTTCCTCATCTCTTTGGAAACGCCGGGAATACAAAGGGTCGTGAGGAGTGATATCAGTGACAGTGTGGTTTCCCGCTGATGAAGAAGTAGGGGGAACAATGCTAGGAGATGGTGAGGGTTCACTCGACATAAACCATTTATTGAAGTACTGAGGGGTACCCATGGTGGTTGGGTGGAGAGTGTCCGTAGGGGAATGGGAAGGAGAGTTGGGGGGGTTGGGGGGTAAATCCTCATATACGTCATCTAAGAACCATGGAGGTGTTGGGAGTGCCTCAGTCTCGGGAGAAATGACATGAAGATCCTCTAGTGACGAGGTAATGTCAATTATCGCTTCGGTGGGTCGATGAAGCAGGGCCAATTGACGTTGCTTGTATGCAAGGATCATAGGACACTGGTATGTAAAATGAGCTAATGAATCGCAGAGAGAGAAAGGGCATCTAATACGTTCATTAACTGAAGTGGTGTCATAACGAATGTCAGTGATATTTTTTGAGGAGGACATAGTAGGGCTGGGGTTGTTCTAGAAGTTCTGGCGTACGACGGCTAATGTCTGCCGAAAGTGTGGTAGTGCTAAGCAATGATGGGTATAATGGCCATACTCTAAACAGATAGCACAAGCGTATTTGGTCCTCAACCCTTTACTACTGGAAGGGTGAGTGGTATTGGTGGGACTAACAGTAGTGGCGGGTGGTGGGGGAGTTTGATTGAGTGGGATAAAATTTCGTAATTCAGATAGTGATGGACAGTTGTTGGTTTGGTGACCCACTTTCTCACATAGTGCGCAAGGTGGTGGGATGCGTGGAGGAAGTGGAGCGGTGGGATCCTTCTTCTTTCTCCTGCCCCCAGCTGTAGCAGGGGGATTAGTGAGTGGGGGGGTGGTGGGGGTAAGGATGGGAATCATCATGGGGATTCCTTCCTGTGGGGGAAGGGATGGTCGAGGGACCATCTCAGGTGGGTGTAAATACCACACTAGGATTGCTAACACCATATTAGGTAGTGTGAGCATTGCAGCTACCTGAAAGGATTTTATACCGGGTGGAGGGTAAAAGAAGGGAATTTGAGTGAGGGGTTGGGGAATTGTCTCCCAAACTAGACTATGTCCTTGGGGAGAGGTGGAATCGTGGACTGATGGGATCGACGAGTGTCCGGGGGGGTTTTGAGGAGGGGTTTATGTGACGACTGGGACATCAGATATGATAGAAGCCTCTGTAGGAGGAAGGGTATCCTCTGTGTGAGTTCCATTAGATGATATGACGCATACTTGATTAGTAGGATGAAGGAGTGGTGGTGCTCCATGGTACGTCCCTAACAAGGATGCATCTTTAAAAATCCCAGGACCCATCTCGACGAGTGGATATGCGTCTTGGTTTGTGTGGATGAGAGGAAGAATGTTATTATCGAGGTTGGAAGATGGGTTAGGCTCATAATGTGAGACTTGGTCGATGGTCACGATCTTCCCATTGTGGGGGAACATCATTGTCCAAAAGACGGAAGATGCCACTGCCTTCATAGCGTACATGTAGCTACGACCGAACAAGATATTATAATCGAGTGGGGCATCGATAACTTCGATATCGATGAGAATAGTCTTGCCCTTAAGTTCAATAGGGACATTTTGGAAGAGCCCTTCAGGAGAGGAAGGTCATCCTTCATAAGCTCGTAATGTGATGGTAGAGGGTATGAGTTCTAGGGAACCAAGTTTCTGCCATACTGTTTTGGACATGATGCACGTAGATGCACCTTCATCGATGATACACCGATGAACTATGATGTTCTATATTTTTACTAGTATTTGAAAAGTGATCAAGGCGAGAAGACGAGGTTCTCCGCTATCAAGATCAAAGGTGATGAGTCGAGTATCTACTGGGTCGACTGTCCCCAAGGAGAAAAGTAGTGATTTCCGCTGAGTAGGACAAGTCTAGAGAACTTCCAAGACTGACATGGCAGCCGGGGATTGTGCTAAGTTATCTACCAAACTATAGTTATGAGCTGCTCGGGCCTGTGGGTTGTGGACATTCCTGTGCAATGGGATGCGAGGGATGTGAAGTGGGGGTTCGACGGAAGGGTGAGGGATCACCAATGGAGTCACCGTCAATGTAGGGTTTGTCTCTGGAGGAATGGGAGTAGACTCAGCGGGGGTATGATACTGACGATTACGCGTTTGCAGAAGGATTTCTTCCTCACTGGTGAGGAGAATTGTACGCTCGGCTGGGTTGTTGGGGTTGAGGTATTGTCCCATCTGAGGTGGGGGGTGTTGTGTGTCCTGTTGGGTGTTTATCACACCTTGATGTGGAATAGGATTTTGCAGCATGGTGGGAGGGGGTTGTTGCACATATTGTTGTGGTGCCTGCTGAGGGGCAGGTTGTGCAGGAGAATGGGGAAGACTACCAAAGTCTTTCAACCTTTTGAAATCAGCGATCTAGGGGCAATGATGAGTGTAATGGTCGAACTCACCACAAAGGGCATAAGGGAAGATGGTTTTAACATTATTTCTCCCTTGGCATTTATTATTATTATTGCCCCCTTGAGGGTTTTGGTTCCCTTGGTTCTGGTTGCCCCCAGTTGGTTGGTGTTGTGGGGGTTGATTCCCGCCTTGACCTGGGTTGTTGTTATTCTTGTTCCATCCTTTCTTATTGGCATTGTTTGATGGATGAGTTGGGTTGGATCTATTCAACTGTTCAAAACTTTGGTATTGTTGAGTAGTAGAGGGTTGAACAAAATTTACCCCCGCATGTGGATGTGGGGGAGCCATGGGTTGTGGAGGACCAGGAAATGGGAAGTACGGATTTTGTGGTGGTACCAATCCATAAGGTATATAGGAAGGCAGAGTGCTTTCACTAGTACTATAAGCTGATGTTGAGGGAGTACCACTATTTGTGGGAATAGGTGGATGTATGGGAGGTGTCGGTGGTGGTCCACTAATGGGTGGTGGTATAGCAACAGGGTATGGCTATTGATAAGGGGATGGGGGGTAATAAGGAGTGCCCCTGTATGTCGGTGGATATTGAGGTGTTCCATACATCAGTGGTGGTTGGGGTTGTGGACCATGGTGTGTGGTGGAACCTATTAGTCGGTCTGCTGAGTGAGACATCCCAGGTTTGTCTTGGCCAAATGGCACAGGTTTTGGAATATTAGGAAGTAACGTATATAAGTACCCTGATTGTGCATAGATGAGGTAATATTGTTGGGCCTTACTGATGGCTTCCTCTTTGGATTGAGGGAAGGTGGAAGCTACATCTTTTCCAAGGAGAGAGACAAGTGATCTAAGAAACCAGTCGAGACATTGTTGCTTGGTGGTTTCTACTTTACACAAACTATGTCGCCTACGTCACTCGTGAATGTGGTTAGTGATGTGTGTGGTTAAGGTTTGTTTGAAATTAGAAAGTAGTTCTAGACCATTGTCGTGGTGGATGGGTACTTGTAAAAAGGTCAAGAATGCTTTGGCCAATGACTCAAAAGTTGCGTGGGACCCTAATTTTTCTTCAACATACCATTTAGCCGATGGGCCAGTGAGTGTGTGTTGAAATAATCGCAGTCTGATGGAATCATCCATAATGCTGTTGGAGGAGCACCATAGGTGAAAGGTCATGACATGGTTGGCAGGGTCATCCCTTGCCTTTCCTTCAAACTTTGGTATGTCTGAAGGTAGTTTGGTTGGCATTGCAGGCCATGTGGGATCATGCAATATAGGATCATTGGTGAGTTTAGTGAGATCCTGTATGTTGAGAGAGGCCAAGTATGGCATCTGTGGTGGGGGAGGAGGATTAGCTCCGGCCATCATGTGTTGTGAACCTGACCCTTGAGGGGGGCTAGGTGGGTTGGTGCTCCCTCCTTGAGAGGAAGTGGGTCCCCCGCTTCCGTGTAAAGGAGAGCGAGTGAACGGATGACCTTGGGAAGTTGACCCAAGTAATGTAGAACCAAGCAAAGATGATCCTAAGATAGTAGCACTCACAGGAGTGTGTGAAGGAGATGTCGATGAGTGGGCACGACCAGATACTCCCCCTAAGATAGGAGGGAGGTTGAGCAAGTGTCATGAACGACGAGGGTTCTGTGGTTCCCCTATGATGTCAGACTAGCTGTGTGAATATGTGCAAAAAGTGGTGAGAGAAATATAGAAACAAGAGCCTTTGCATTGACTGTTTACACAATATATATATTCAAATTAAACTGTAATCAGATGTGCATCATACATAAAGTGAGAAAGAAGCATATATGTGGGTAAGTGGGTTTTGTCCGCGTGGGGGAATCAAAAGAAAGAAAATGCTTGTGTCCTAGAAGACATAGCGTCCTTCCTCTCAAATAGCACTGGACCTTCCAATAGTACTCAACAGTGGGGTCTGAAGTCACTGGAAGATAAACTAGTGAAGGATGAAATAATTGGTTATAATGAGGGGTAAAGGGGGCATATCCTGAAAGAGATGGTGATATTTCCTAATAGCCACACAAAATCCAATCAAGGTGCAATTGCAGCCCACAATTTCCACCTGGGTAGATGTCCTAAAGTTGGTCACTAGGTACCTCGGTCAAAGTGTAGCATTTAGATTTTCAGCCTAAGAAATGGGTCACGGGCTGGATCCCATCCAAGAGGTGGGTGCCTCAAGGGGGAATGCACAGAACAACCAGACCTCGGCCTTCAACCCTTCACGGGTATCTCCCTACCTTATGGTGATTGGAACACTTGACTTGGAGGATTTTCAGTTCCCTATTTGACAACCTCTATGTTTTGACAATGTGAGAACCAGATAACAGGGAGTTATTTGGATGCCTATCCCCGAAATCCTACCTAAACTAAAAATTTCTTTTGGCACCTCTTGTGGAGGAAAACTTAGTGAGTTTTTTAGAAAGATTTTAGATGTAGTTGTTTTGGGAGGTTGGGGGTGCAAACCAACCTCGTTGATTAAAAATGGGAGTGGATAGCCTAGTCAAGAAAAGATGGGGTGTTTTCGGAATCCCTTTGGAGGAAACTTACTTTGACCTCCACGTTTCAAGAAGAAGCTATGTGAGTGATAAGTGACTTTTGTATGTGAGTGAAAGTGTGCCAATTTTTAGTGAATTAGATGTCACCTTGCTGCATGTGGACTTCGCTTGGTCCTTACAAGAGTTTGATTACCTAATTAACTAAGTGCTTTTGGTACAACCTTGCGTAATTCAAAAGCCCTAGGAAGCTAGCATGTGGACATGTGGGTCCGTTACTATCCTTTAACTCCCTATTTGTGATGTAATCTAAGAAAAGATTTGAAACTATCATAGATTGAACATGTGAACATGTATGAGCCCGTTACAAACCTTTAAACTTCCCTAGTGTTTTGATCTAAGAAAAAAAAAATCAAACACTATCCTATCTTTGTAGCATGTGGGCATGTATGGGCCCGTTACAATATTAAGATGTGTTTGAAAAAGAAAACTAAGAGCGGTCTCGAGAAGAGCCGTTTCCTCTCCTAAAGGTTTTAATGTTCTTTAAGGGAGATGAGATCGTTTCACAATCTTTTTTTGATTCTCAAGGTCGTTTGAATGCATGAGAGAATAGCATACTAAGCAATTGTAATTCAACTTCTAGTCCCAATGTAAGTTAGATGTGATTAAAAATGATTTCCACCTTATATTGTAAGTCAAAACAAGCCATCCATGTGGCAAAAAGCAAAGAAGGGAAATTGATTTTATCCTCCTAAATGCCTATGTATGTTTGACTAACCCCTTTATATGATGAGGGGACTAAGTGTGGTGCAGCTTTAAAACATGTTTGACATCATTTTTAAGAGGGAAGATGGCCTTCCCCACATCTCAACAATCTTACAATGTGAAATTTTGCACAGGTGTGGTGCGCGCTTTGTACGTTCCTGTTCCACTCATGCGCGCGCGCTCAATGTATTCAAAGCGCTCTTCAATTTTTCACTACTTTGTATAGTTTTTTGACCTTTTTAAACGCTGTGGTATTAATTCAGATTCATGAATGACTTCATTACTGGCTGACGATGTTGAGTTCTTGTAACCATGTGCGGACGAATTTTCAGTGATAACACTAAGTAGAGTAGGCTAGGCTAGGTAGAGTAGGCTAGAGAAGGCTAGACTAGCTAGAGTAGGCTAGGCTAGGCTAGGATATGAATCATGATAGAGTAGGCTAGGTTAGGCTAGGCTAGGTGGAGTAGGCTAAGCTAGGTTAGGAAAAGACAGAGTAGGCTAGGCTAGGTAGAGTAGGCTAGGCTAGGCTGGGATAGGTAGAGTAGGCTAGAGTAGGCTAGGCTAGGTAGAGTAGGCTTGGCTAGGCTAGGATAGGATAGAGCAGGATAGGTAGAGTAGGCTAGGCTAGGCTAGGTAGAGTAGGCTAGGCTAGGCTAGGCTAGGTAGAGTACGCTAGGTTAGGCTAGGCTAGGTAGAGTTGGCCAGGCTAGGTATAGTAGGCTAGGCTAGGCTAGGTAGAGTAGGCTAGAGTAGGCTAGGCTAGGCTAGGTAGAGTAAGCTAGGATAGGATAGAGTAGGCTAGGTAGAGTAGGCTAGGTTAGGCTAGGCTAGGTAGATTAGGCTAGGCTAAAGTAGGCCATGCTAGGTAGAGTAGGCTAGTCTAGGCTAGAATAGGACAGAATAGTCTACGTAGAGTAGGCTTGGCTATGTAGAGTAGGCTAGGCTAGGTAGAGTAGGATATGCTAGGTTATGATAGAATAGAGTAGGCTAGGCTAGGCTAGTCTAGGTAGAGTAGGCTAGGCTAGGCTAGGCTAGGTAGAGTAGGCTAGGAGGAGGAGGCTGGGCTAGGCTAGGCTAGGATAGAGTAGGCTAGGCAGGGCTATGCTAGGTAGAGTAGGCTAGGTTAGGCTAGGCTAGGTAGAATAGGCAAGAATAAGCTAGGCTAGGTAGAGTAGGCTAGAGTAGGCTAGGCTAGGTATAGTAGGCTAGGCTAGGATAGGATAGGATAGAGTAGGCTAGGCTAGGCTAAGCTAAGTAGAGTAGGCTAGAGAAGGTTATTCTAGGTAGAGTAGGTTAGGATAGGATAGAGTAGGCTAGGTAGAGTAGGCCAGGCTAGGTAGAGTAGGCTAGAGTTGTCTAAGCTAGGTAGAGTAGACTAGGTAGAGTAGGCTATGCGAGGAAGGCTAGGCTAGGCTAAGATAGGATAGGATAGATTAGGCTAGGTAGAGTAGGCTAGGCTAGGTAGAATAGTCTATGTTAGGCTAGGATAGGTAGAATAGGCTAGGCTAGGATAGAGTAGACTAGGTAGAGTAGGCTAGGCTAGGTAGATTAGGCAAGGCTAGGCTAGGCTAGGAAGAGTAGGCCAGGTAGAGTAGGCTACGGTAGGTTGGAGTAGGTAGAGTAGGCTAGGCTAGGCTAATATAGGATAGAGTAGGCTAGGCTAGGCTAGGTAGAGTAGGCTACGTAGAGTAGGCTAGCCTAGACTAGGATAGGTAGAGTAGGCTAGGCTAGGTAGAGTTGGCTAGGCTAGGGAAGGATAGCATAGAGTAGTCTAGGTAGACTAGGCTAGGCTAGGCTAGGCTAGGTAGAGTAGGGTAGGGAAGGCTAAGCTAGGTAGAGTAGGCTAGGACGAGTAGGCTAGGCTAGGCTAGGATATGATGGAGTAGGGTAGGTAGAGTAGGCTAGGCTAGGCTAGGCTAGGTAGAGTAGGCTAGGTAGAGTAGGTTACGCTAGGTAGAGTAGGCTAGGTAAAGTAGGCTAGAGTAGGCTAGCCTAGGTAGAGTAGGCTAGGCTAGGCTAGGATAGGATAGAGTAGGCTAGGTAGAGTAGGCTAAGCAAAGCTAGGTAGAGTAAGCTAGAGTAGGATAGAGTAGGCTAGGCTAGACTAGGCTAGGTAGAGTATGCTAGGCTAGGCTAGGCTAGGTAGAGTAAGCTAGAGAAGGCAAGCCTAGGTGGAGTAGGCTAGAGTAGGCTAGGTTAGGCTAGACTAGGTTAGACTAGGTTAGACTAGGCTAGGTTAGGCTAGCTAGAGTAGGCTAGCTAGAGTATGCTAGAGTAGGCCAGGTTAGGTAGAGTAGGCTAGACTAGGATATGATAGCATAGAGTAGGCTATTAGGAGTAGTCTTGGCTAGGTAGAGTAGGCTAGGAGTATAGGCTAAAGTAGTCTAGGCTAGGGTAGGGTAGGATAGAGTAGGCTAGGTAGAGTAGGCTAGGCTAGGCTAGGTAGAGTAGGCTAGGTAGAGTGGGCTAGAGTACGGTAGGCTAGGATAGGATAGAGTAGTCTAGGTAGAGTATGCTAGGCTAGGATACGATAGAGTAGGATAGGTAGAGTAGTCTAGGCTAGGCTAGGCTATGCAAGGTAAAGTAGGCTAGGTTAGGTAGAGTAGGCTAGAGTAGGCTAGGCTAGGTAGAGTAGACTAGGCTAGGCTAGGTAGAGTAGACTAGGCTAGGCTAGGCTAGGACTGTGTAGGCTAGGTAGAGTAAGCCACGTTAGGCTAGGCTGGCTAGAGTGGGTTAGGGTAGGCTAGCCTAGGTAGAGTAGGCTAGAGTAAGCTAGGATATGACAGGATAGAGTAGGCTAGGTTGAGTAGGCTCGGCTAGGCTAGGCTAGGTTGAGTAGGCTAAACTAGGCTATTCTAGGTAGAGTAGGCTAGGCTAGGTAGAGTAGCTTAGGCTAGGCTAGGATAGGATAGAGTAGGGTAGGCTAGGTAGAGTAGGCTAAGCTAGGCTAGGCTAGGCAAGGTAGAGTAGGCTAGAGAAGGCTAGACTAGCTAGAGTAGGCAAGGATATGAATCATGATAGAGTAGGCTAGGCTAGGCTAGGTTAGGAAAAGATAGAGTAGGATAGGTAGAGTAGGCTAGGCTAGGCTAGGTAGAGTAAGCTAGGTTAGGCTAGGAGAGGTAGAGCATGCTAGAGTAGGCTAGGTTAGGTATAGTAGGCTAGGCTAGGATAGGATAGGATAGAGCATGCTAGGTAGAGTAGGTTAGGCTAGGTAGAGTAAGCTAGGCTAGGCTAGGTAGAGTAGGCTAGGTTGGGCTAGGCTAGGTAGAGTAGGAAAGGCTAGGTATAGTAGGCTAGGCTAGGCTAGGTAGAGTACGCTAGGATAGGATAGAGTAGGCTAGGTAGAGTAGGCTATGTTAGGCCAGGGTAGGTAGATTAGACTAGGCTAAAGTAGGCCAGGCTAGGTAGAGTAGGCTAGAATAGGACATAGTAGTCTACATAGAGTAGGCTTGGCTAGGTAGAGTAGGCTAGGCTAGGTAGAGTAGGCTATGCTAGGTTAGGATAGAATAGAGTAGGCTAGGTAGAGTAGGCTAGGCTGGGTAGAGTAGGCTAGGAGGAGTAGGCTAGGCTAGGATAGGATAGGATAGAGTAGGCTATGTAGAGTAGGCTAGGCAAGGCTATAATTGGTAGAGTAGGCTAGGCTAGGCTAAGCTAGGTAGAGTAGGCTATGCTAGGCCAGGCTAGGTAAAGTACGCCAGAGTAGGCTAGGCTAGGTAGAGTAGGCTAGGCTAGAGTAGGCTAGGTAAAGTAGGCTAGGCTATGCTAAGTAGAGTAGGCTAGGTAGAGTAGGCTAGAATAGGCTAGGCTAGGTAGTCTGGGCTAGGTAGAGTAGGCTAGAGTAGAGTAGGCTAGGTATAGTAAGCTAGGATATGATAGGATATGATAGAGTAGGCTAGGTAGAGTAGGCTAGGTAGAGTAGGCTAGGCTAGGCTAAGCTAGGTAGAGAAGGCTAGAGTAGGTTATGCTAGGTAGAGTAGGCTAGGATAGGATAGAGTAGACTAGATAGAGTAGGCTAGGTTAGGTAGAGTAGGCTAGAGTTGTCTAGGCTAGGTAGAGTAGGCTATGATAGGAAGGCTAGGCTAGGCTAGGATATGATAGGATAGATTAGGCAAGGTAGAGTAGGCTAGGCTAGGATAGAGTAGGCTAGGTAGAGTAGGCTAGGCTTGGTAGATTAGGCTAGGCTAGGCTAGGCTAGACAGAGTAGGCCAGGTAGAGTAGGCTACAGTAGGTTGGAGTAGGTAGAGTAGGCTAGGCTAGGCTAATATAGGATAGTGTAGGCTTGGCTACGCTAGGCTAGGTAGAGTAGGCTAGGCTAGGAAATGATAGAGTAGGCTAGGTAGAGTAGGCTAGGCTAGGCTAGGCTAGGTAGAGTAGGCTAGAGTAGGCTAGGTTAGGTAGAGTAGGCTAGGCTAGGCTAGGATATGATAGAGTAGGCTAGGATAGATTAGGCTAGGTAAAGTAGTTAAGGTAAGGCTAGACTAAAGTAGGCTAGGCTAGGTAGAGTAGGCTAGGCTAGGCTAGGTTAGGTAGAGTAGGCTAGGTAGAGTAGACTAGGCTAGGATAGCATAGAGTAGGCTAGGCTAGGCTAGGCTAGGTAGAGTAGGCTGGGAGGAGTAGGCTAGTCTAGGCTAGAGAAGGTAGAGTAGGCTAGGTAGAGTAGGCTAAAGTAGGCTAAGCTAGGTACAGTAGTCTAGGCTATGCTAGGATAGGATAGAGTAGGGTAGGTTTTGTAGAGTACGCTAGGCTAGGTTAGGCTAGTTAGAGTAGGCTAAGTAGAGTAGGTTAGAGAAGGCTAAGCTAGGTAGATTAGGCTAGGCTAGGCTAGGATATGATAGAGTAGGCTAGGTAGAGTAAGCTAGGATTGGGTAGGGTAGGTAGAGTAGGCTAGGCTAGGTTAGGTAGGTAGAGTAGGCTAGGGTAGGTAGAGTAGGATAGAGTAGGTTAGGTACAGTAGTCTAGGATAGGCCAGGTATAGTAGGCTAAGCTAGGTTAGGCTAGGTAGAGTTTGCTAGAGTAGGCTAGGCTAGGTATAATAGGCTAGGATAGGATAGAGTAGGCTAGGTAGAGTAAGCTAGGCTAGACTAGGCTAGGTAGAGTAAGCTAGAGTAGGCTAGGCTAGTCTCAACTAGGCTAGGCTAGGCTAGGCTAGGTAGAGTAGGCAAGGCAAGGATAGGCTAGAATAGGCTAGGCTAGGATAGGATAGGTAGAGTAGGCTAGAGTAGGCTAGGCTAGGCTAGGCTAGGTAGAGTAGGCTAGGAGTATATGCTAAAGTAGGCTAGGCTAGGTAGAGTAGGCTAGGAGAGGCTAGGATAGGATATGATAGAGTAGGCTACGCTAGGCTAGGCAGAGTAGGCAAGGCTAGGCTAATCTAGGTAGAGTTGGCTAGAGTAGATTAGGCTAGGTAGAGTAGGCTAGGATAGGATAGAGTAGGCTAGGTAGTGTAGTCCAGGCTAGGTAGAGTAGGCTAGGCTAGGATATGATAGAATAGAGTAGGCTAGGTTAGGCTAGGATAGAGTAGGCTAGGCTAGGTAGAGTAGGCTAGGCTAAGAAGGCTAGGCTAGGCTAGGATAGGATAGGATAGATTAGGTTAGGCAGAATAGGCTAGTCTAGGTAAAGTAGGTTATGCTAGGCTAGGCTAGGATAGGTAGAGTAGGCTAGG
>ML778721.1:986143-1026677 GCA_009831015.1 Picea engelmannii
AATCCCAGTATGGTATTTACATCCACTCGAAATGGTCCCTCACCCACAGGAAGGCCTCCCCATGACGATTCATGTCCTCACCCCCAGCCCCCCCACTACCCCCATACTCCCTACCCCCCTTGCTACAGTTGGGGGCAGGAGAAAGAAGAAGGAGCATGCAGCTCCACTTCCTCTGCGCATTCCACCACCTTGCGCATTATGTGAGAAAGAGGGCCACCAAACCAACAATTTCCCATCCCTACCTAAATTACGGAATTTGATTTCCCCCAATCCCACTCCATCAACACCCGTCACTACTGCAAGTACCACTACCACCAACCCTTCCAGTAGTAAAGGGTTGAGGACTAAATTTGTGTGTGCTATATGTTCAGAATATGGCCATTACACTCACCATTGCCTAGCACTACCATGCTTTCGGCAAACATTAGCGGTTGTACGCCAGAACTTCCAGAACAACCCACACCCTGCCACGTCCTCTTCAAACATCACTGACATTCGCTATGTCACCACTACAGTCAATGAACGTATGAGATTCCCTTGCTCTCTCTACGATTCATTAACTCATTTTACATACCAATGTCCTATGATGCTTGCCTAAAGGCAACGTCAAGTGGCCCTGCGTCACCAACCCACAGAGGCGAGAATTGACATTACTTCACCACTCGAGGATCATCATGTCATTGCTCCAAAGCCCGAGGCACTCCCATCACCTCCATGGTTCTTACATGACGTCGCTGAGGATCTACCCCACAACCCCCCCAACTCTCCTGTTCAGATGGCGACCCTCCACCCAACCACCACAGGTACCCCTCAGTACTTCAACATATGGTTCATGTCGAGCGAACCCTCACCCTCTGCTCGTACCCCTCCCCTTGCTTTTTCAGCAGGGGGCAATCACACTAGCACTGAAATCACTCATCACGACCCCTTATATTCCCGTCGTTTCCAAAACGATGAGGAAATACTGGAAGAGCTACACAACCCAGACTCTCCCTGGGACGCACTACACCATCGTGCACTCTTCCTCCCATAGGAATCCCTCATGCCTCCTAATCAAAACCCCGTGTACGCGGTCGAAACCAAAGATTTTATCCCATCTAGGCCTATCGATTGGTTCAAAAATCCCATTCCTGCCCCTGACGCATTCGAAGAAGGCAACATGGCTAACATTTTCCCCACCATCAAAATTGACATTTCCATTAAAAACGACGTCGTCGAAGAAATCATCATTGGAGCTGCTTGCACTCCTCAAGAAATTGCCGCATATAAAGCCCTCTTCCAGGAATACCGGGACATTTTTGCCTGGTCATACATGGAAATGCCTGGTCTTGACCCATCTATTGTCGAGCATCGCATCGACACCTGGCCTGACATCACACCAGTTCGCTAGAAACAGCGACCGCTACACCCTTCCAAGGTCGCGGCTATCAAATCCGAAATTGACAAATTACGTACGGCCAGATTTATTTATCCCATCGCTTACACTTCATGGGTTTCCAACCTTGTACCCGTGGATAAAAAACAGAGCACTATCCGCGTTTGCACAGACTTTCGCGATCTCAATAATGCATGTCCAAAAGACAAATTCCCAACGCCTTTCATCGACTAGATTATCGATGACTGCGCTGGCCACGAGGCTCTCTCCTTTATGGACAAATTCTCTAGATATAACCAAATTCAAATCCACCCAGTCGTTCAATACAAAACCGCATTCATTACCCCGTGAGGTACTTTCGCATATCGTGTCATGCCTTTCGGCTTAAAAAATGCCAGCGCAACCTTCCAGCGGGCGATGACATACATATTTCACGATCTGACTGAAATCATCCTCGCCTACTTGGATGACCTCACAACTCGCTCCAAGAAATGCACCCAACATCTTGAGGATTTACGAATCATTGTTCAACAGTGTCGTCAGTATAACATCCGCTTGAATCCTCTCAAGTGTGTATTCTATGTCACCATTGGACGTCTCCTCAGTTTCATCGTTTCCCAGAGTGGCATTACTATGGACCCCCTCAAAGTCAAATCCATCACCGAAATTACACCTCCACGGAATTTACGACAACTGCAGAGTCTACAGGGAAAAGCTAACTTCCTCAGACGCTTTGTTCTTGATTACGCCATACGTGCACATGGTTTCCTTCGCTTACTACATCACGACATCCCCTTTCATTGGGACGATTATGCCCAGTAGTCATTTGACGATCTCAAAATAGCACTTTCAAATGCACCTTTGATTAGTGCACCGGACTATAATCGTGACTACATCCTCTACGTATCAGCATCAGCTGTATCAGTAGTCGGCGTCCTCGTCCAGCTCGGAGATGACAATCGTGAACATGTCATTTACTACGTTAGTAAGAACCTCTCAGGACCACCCTTGAAGTACAAACATGAAGAGAAACTTGCTCTCGCAGTCGTCCTCGCAGTCCAGAAACTACGCCATTACATTCTGCTTCGGACCACCAATGTCATCGCAGACTCCAACCCTATGCAATACTTTCTCAGTTGTCGACAAGTTAACGGAAAATTCGCTCGATGGATCGTTATCCTACAGGAATACGATCTTGAATTCTCAACACCTAAGAGTAAGAAGGCCCTCATTCTCACCGAACTTGTCACGGCCCTTCCCTCTGACACCACCAGTGCCCCCGTCAACACCAACTTCCGTGACGAACATCTCTTTTACATCGCCTCAGATGATCCTTGGTATGGTGACCTTCTCATCTACCTACGAACTCAGAAGTTCGGTCAGCACCTTTCACGAGATGATTGTCGGCGTATTCGCCATCAGGCCCCCCGCTATCTCCTCATCGGAGACATCCTATATCGACGGGGCGTTGACACTATTCTTCGTCGTTGCTTGACTATTGACGAGGCCGACAGAGTCTTAAACAACTGCCACAGTAGTGCATGTGGGGGCCATCTCTCGGGTATATCCACGGCTCAGAAGATTATCCAAGCCGATTAATTTTGGCCTACTTTGTTTCATGATTGCATTCACACCGTGAAACGTTGTGAGCAATGTCAGCTCTATGCCAACAAAGCCCGAGCTCCCCCCGCTCTTCTTCACCCTGTCATTACCGCAGGTCCTTTTTGTAAATGGGGCATCGACTTTATGACTTGTAATCCTCCCTCCAGCAATGGTCACAAATACATTGTAGTCGTCGTTGATTACTTCACCAAATGGGCCGAAGCTATGCCCACTTTCAACAACACCGCTGACACTGCAGCGCGTTTTTTATTTAACCACGTCATATCCCATTTTGGAGTACCACTCCAACTCGTTTCCGACCATGGAAAACATTTCGAGAATGAGATCTTCGTCGAACTCTCATCTCAGTTAGGCTTCTCTCATGAGTTTTCCTCACCATATTACCCCCAGTCAAACGGACAAGTCGAGGCAGTAAACAAAGTCCTCAAGACCATGTTACAGCGCATGGTTAATAAACACAAAACCAACTGGCATCACATGTTATTTTCCGCACTATGGGCTTATCAGATGGCAGTAAAAACTGCAACGGGTTTTACGCCATTCCATTTAGTCCATGGGGTTGAAGCAACTCTTCCCATCGAGTGCGAAATTCCCACCTTACGCACCGCAATTGAGCTATTACCTGACACTGCTCCAATGGAGCAGCGCTTGCTGAACTTGGAGTCGCTGGATGAAGATCGTCAATCTTCATTACAGAACAATGAGGCAGCTAAAAAACGATCCAAAGCTACCTTTGATCGCCATGTCAACCTTCGTTCATTCCGAGAAGGCGACCTCGTCTTGGCCTATGATATCGCCCATGATACCTTTGGCCATGACAAATTCGAATCACTCTGGCATGGCCCTTACATCATCCAACATTGCCTCACAAAAGGTGCATACATCCTGGCCTCCCCCGAAGGCCTCTCACTCAAGGAACCCATCAATGGGTTATACCTCAAGAAGTTTTATGCTTAAAAGTAGTCACACTACTTTAGGTCATTTTCTTTTTTCTAGTGTTTTTAATCTTTTTTCTCTCACCCCTCTCGTCTAAACTACCCTTTGTGCTATTGACAGATTCTTCCTTCACCAGCTTACCACATTGGTTACGCCGATGGCGTCAGCCGTTGGACACAAAATCTCGCTTCGACGGCTTGGGCTTTATATACCCCCTCACATGAAATGCTACATTCCAGCGGCATCTGTTTGGGACCAGCAACCAACAACCAAGTCGAATACACTGTGGTCATTGGCCTCCTGTCTAATGCCCAGCATCATCATATTCGTCACCTTAGCGTCTTCCTCGACTCTCAACTAGTCGTTCTCCAGCTCAACAATGTTTACCGTGTACACAATCTGTGCCTCTTTCGCAAATACCTGTAGGTTAGACTGTTATCTCGACATTTTGATTCCATTACATTTACACATATTCCAAGACAATTGAATCAAAAAACAGATGAAATAGCTAGCATGGTGTTAGATTGGCATATATCACATCAAAATACACATACATAACACATCTCATACACCCTGTCACAGCATATAGATAAGATAGACATCATCATCATTATCGACAAAAAACATATGTAAACAATACCAGGATCCCAAAAATGATGTATACTCATATATATATATATATATATATCAAGGCCTATCAGGCCATCCGAATGTTTACATACAAAAAATACATGTGTCCGCAGGCCAGTGCCACACCTCGGTACAAAATCGGCTCACCAGCCTATATACGATAAAAAAAGTATACAGTATACATCTATCAGGGGGCCTCTATCGCACCCCCAGCTTCTCCTCCCTCAGGAGGAGGTGGTGGCCCACCCCCACCTGCCCCAGGCGGTGGTGGTGGAACACCTGCAGGGCCCTTCTACCCTGGTGGTAGGCATCTACTAGTCATGGCAACAAGCACAGCTGCCCGTCACATGATCGACCGCCATGGTGGCAGTAACCCTATGCACTGCTCTAGGAACCCCTCGTCCTGGATGCGGATCCACATGTCCTCAGGCACATCTTGTAACACCGTCTCCAAATGATGGTGTATATCATCAAAATCACCTTCGACCGCCGCTGGAGGAGCGTGTGATGGCCCCGCACCAGGGTCATCAAATCGGTGCCTCCTCGTTGGTCTCTCAGGCTCTGCTGGTGCCCCCACGGCCTCATCCCGCTGACGTCTCCCTCCACGCGGTGGTCTCTCCAGCTCTCGCTGAGCCGACACTCTTTGGAACTCCACCTCACGCCCGTGAGGTGCCAAATCTGCACATGCACAAAACAACCAACACACGATCGTATCAGTATCTATCATCATACATATGAACTGGTATATCAAAAAATAACATAAATCAAAATATATACAAAACAAAAACATACCTCAGTGATCAAAAACCTCCCCAGGAGGCAGTACCATATCCAGATCATCCCAGAAGTCCACCCCATCATAGGGGTAGCGAAGTATGACCTGCGGCATCTGCCGCCATATCTGCGCCACCTGCACCGTAAAGTAATGCCCACCTTCACCACCACTGTGGCGAACCAAAACTGATGACGAACACCTCAAGTGGGGCTCTCGCACCCCTGGCGCCTCCAGTAGAACCCTCGAGTGTAGCATCAGCACCCTCTCCAGAAACCAGGCTACCAGGATAGAGCCGAACGCAAACTCCCTGGTACCTGTGGATCGACAATGGTCCAGTTGCACGATCATCCATGCATGCAGTGTCAAAACCCAGGTGAACTTCTCACGACCCACCACCACCCTCTCCATCACCAGCAGTTGGCCACCACTGATCCATTGGGTCGCCAGTGACCCATACACCCGAACAATCATCGCCGCTATGCAACGATGCAGCAGTAAATCTAGACCACTGATACTCACTACAGTCCCCGACATGTAGTTCTCACCAGAGCAATATCGTCGGGCGACATCAGCCAAGTGAGTATCCCTCGGCAGCACAGGCTCTGCCGACAGCGGTGTCCCCCGAAAAGGGAGCTAGTCAAGAAATAGATATCCTCCATCGCAGTGAAGGGGATCTGCTCTCCTCGCACGAGGAAGCAGCGCAGATCTAGGCTCCACATCTGGAGAAGGAACTGGAGTAATTACTCATGTACCCATATATACGGGCACTCAAAAAACTTTAGCAACCCACTGGTTGCTAAAGCTGCTCTAACCGCAGGCCCTGCGTTGGCCACATCATCTCGCAATTGTGACCAGTCTCGCTCACGCCACTGGATGTCCATAATCACTGCTAGCCACCTGCACACAACACAGAGTCCTATATCAGCTTATGCAACCATTCAATGCATCAAAAAGACTCATTCTTTACCCCGTAAAACTTGTCTCAAAGGCACGTTTTATTTACCCACAGGCGCGCACATATGTGCGCCTGTTCACTACACAGGCGCGCATATCTGCGCACCTTTTCATTCAATAGGCGTGCTCGCAAGCATGCCTGTTCATTGCACAGGCGCGCTCTTAAGTGTGCCTGTCCAAGTTACAGTCGCGCACTAGTGCGTGACTGTCCACCCCAGAGGCGTGCCTCTCGGGCGCGCCTTAAATTTCTACTCACGCGCACCAATGCGCATCAATTATGTGGACAGGCGCGCACGTATGTGCGCCTTCCACTAAATCACCTGCACATGCGAGCCCACATCCTATGAAAAAACCCCTTAAACCCCATGTACGACCCCCTGTACCTACCCTACCCAAAAATTGGAAACCTATTTCTATGCAGGATGATCATACCACTAACCTGATACTCGCACACCGTCGATCGGACACCCCGTGCTCCCTGAAACTCCAAATCTCCTCTGCAATCTGCTCGTCCAGTCACTGTAGCAGCAGGTACAAATGAGATGGCAATGTGGACCCTACAGCTATATATAGGCCTTTTTCCAAACTTCCACTCAACATTCCAGGAGCCCAAGGTGTCCATTTTTCAAACCATCTTCAACCACAGGATCAGCATCCCGTCGCCTACATCACGGTTGTCCTTGGGTCACTTTTCGTCCGAAGCCCCCAAGGCACCTTTTTTTCATATCATGGTCAGGTACACATGTGCATGGTCACATTTGTCAAATACATGCTCATATATTTGATTCTCTTCAGATATTGTTCACTTTGGGTATTTGGTTGCTATGTGCATAGGTACTTTCTCATCGGTCATCGACATCATCCCTTCAGGTATATATTCAGCACTGGCATGTAGTCTATCCCACTGTATTGCATTTACATTTCCAGTCACACCCTCTGATATTGGCCTTTAGGACCCTCATTCCCGGCTCTGCAATACCCACACCTCCATTTGCATCTTCAGTACTGTAACCCGGTAGAATTCTCACCCACATGAGTTGTCCCATTCATAGCACCCTTTGGCACTTTTTGACACTCATGTTGTTTTTCATTACCCTTTAGGGATGGGAATCCCGATAGTCTTTCATCATTTCATGAATCAGCCACATACTCTTTCTCTTCATTTTGCTAACTTTCCCACATGGACTCTCGGATTATCTCTTTATGGTTCTATTTTTTACCTGCACCTCCGCAGGATCATGAGCCCTTCATTTCATCCACACTCAGTTTGCCCATCTGCGAACCTTCCCTCATTTCACCTACCTCATACAGAAACTCACCAATGGGCCCCCCACCCTTCATCAGTTTCCCAAGACAATTCTGCCCTCCTTGGGGCACGCATTTCACACCAGGGCACCGATTTCTGTATTTGTATTTTTTTTCCCCAAAATTATTTATTATTTATTGTACAAACACCTTTATTTCTAGTCATTACATTCTTTGTCGTCACCGTTGGCGACTTGCTTTCTTTTGGCCACACGCAACCCATGTCACCCTTGGTTGAAGCATTACTTATCATTTACCCTTGTCGGCATCGTCCATACCTTCAGAGTACTCCACAGGTCAGTTACCTCTACCCTCTAAATTTGTTCACCTTGTCCCGCCTCTGGCACAACTTAGCACCGGTCTTGTCGTCCCCCTGACACTCGACCTTGTTCCACAGTTGCGACCACTATTTCTCTCATACATCCTCCAGACAAGGGCAATCTTGAGTCATCCCACTCTTTGACTTCGTCCATGTACCTACGCCACTTCCTCACCTCAGTAGATTCCACAGATCCCTTTGCTTCTAGGAGTCGCGTCCTCCTTTTGTCGACATCAGCACACTTTTCCAGAAGGGCGACAGTATCTTGATTATCATTCTCTATTTTAATGAGAGATCTCGGACGGCACAGGGTGAAACACCATTGCTCCCTGTTGTCGTTGGCCCCCATAACATTCGACACCAACACTCTCTCATGTTACGGTGGGTCTTACTTTGTGACTATTGCAGTTATTTTTGTCATTTGTCGAAGACCTCTGAACTTGGTAGGGCCATCAATGCCCACATCATCGTCGCAGCTTATTACCACGATCATTTCCTATTAGTCAGAGTATGTTCCCTTGCAAAATTTTCTTCTGCCTTTATCATTACCGCCCCCGAGGGCGTTGTAGTTGTCTACACCAACACTTTCGTCATCTTTTTTCAGAGTTACATAAAATGAGCATGGGGCATGCCCGCCTCGTTTGTACACAGTTGTATATTTTTTCCGAACGTCTCTCAGAAGGTTGAGATACCAGTTCCTTTTTTCTCCAACGGATTTCTCTGAACGGTCCCACTATTGCTTTCCCTTACAAACAACATTCTCAGTAGAAGAAACATTGATGGATTTCGGCTATACGTATGCTCCTAACCTCACCCATCAGGGGGCATCTGTTATCACTGAAATTTCGTTCGCACATGGCGACAAGAACTCTGCATCATCAAAACAGCAATGAAGTCATTCATGGCACTGAATTAATTTCACAGCATTCCAGAAGGGTCAAAAACTATACAAAGTAACAAAAATTGAAGGGCGCTTCACAGTAGTTTGGTGCGCACGCACATGCGCAGGACAAGAACGTACTCTGCGCGCATGCGCGCACGACGTGCGGCTGTCAACGAAAAAACCCACGCACCTGCTAAAATGGCACATTTATGAATTGGCCGGCCTCTCAACCACTTACGGACCAGCTCCCAATCTGATTTGACTCCCAAATCTGAGCTGAATCCACAGGGTAGGCGGGTTAATGATCTAATGAAGCCTTAAAGAGCCCCTTTTCACACTTTGAAGAGGTTACATAATCGCTCGGTGATCTGCTATAAAAAATCCATGAAGGAACATTGTTTTCACAAGGAATTCTAGGTAGTTTTATGCTGCTAAGATTTTCAAGGGCTCATTCTTTGACGATAACACATCGGCAACATTTCATAGAGCCATTCGCCTCTCCATTGAGCGGGTGTGCTGGGAGTTCTTTCACTATCAGTCTTATTTCTTTGCATTGTAAGGAAAGCAAGTTCGTGAGGGCCTCAAGAGCCTTACTTTTGGGGAAGAAGGAACCACAGTTCCCTTCCTTCATCGTGCTCTGATTTCATCAATAGACCAGTTCAAAACCATTGGTGATATCGGTGTCTTTTTGTGTTTATTGTTTCTTTATCCGTATGTTCACAGTCTAGTTTGTTTCTGTTTAATTCTTGCTTGTAGTTTGTTTTGTTTCCTCTAACCCTTTCCTCCATAGCTGTCATGCTCTGCAAGACCCAACAGGGCATGTAAGCACCCTCGATTTTCTCACCAGGTGACGAATTGGGTGCGAACACTAACCCTAACCCACGATAGACCTTCTCTCTGCCGTGTAGGAAATGAATAAAACAAAAATATATATAGCCATAGAGCCATCCTACTCTATTCTAACCTACTCTACCTAGCCTCACCTACTCTACCTAGCCTAGCCTAGCATAGCCTACTCTATCCTAGCCTAGCATAGCCTACTCTATCCTAGCCTAGCCTACTCTATCCTAGCCTACACTACCTAGCCTAGCCTAGCCTATCCTAGACTACTCTACCTAGCCTAACCTAGCCTAGCCTACTCTATCATAGCCTACTCTACCTAGCCTAGCCTACTCTATCCTATCCTAGCCTACTCTACCTAGCCTAGCTTAGCCTACTCTACCTAGCCTAGCCTAGCCTACTCTATCCTAGCCTACTCTACCTAGCCTAGCCTTGCCTAGCCTACTCTACCTAGCCTAGCCTAGCCTAGCCTACTCTATCCTATCCTAGCCTAGCCTACTCTAGCCTACTCTACCTAGCCTAGCCTACTCTAGCCTACTCTACCTAGCCTACCCTACTCTACCTAGCCTAGCCTGCTCTATCCTATCCTATCCTATCCTAGCCTAATCTAGCGTACTCTACCTAGCCTACTCTATGATCCGTCAGGATTTTTCGAATGACTTATGGTTGAGTTTTTTTTATTTGCATGCATTAAATGACCATTGGGAAACTTAACGAAAGAGCAAGAAAAGAAAAGAAATTATACAACCATTAACATATTTGCATGTCTAAAATGCAATGAAAAACAACAAACCATAATGCATAGGTTGATAACGGAGTTCGACACAACTTTGCCTACGTCTCCGGGCCTTTTCTCTGTGAGGGAGGATTCTTTATTTCTGTTCGAAAGATTAATAGTACATATTTACAATGTCGAATGGTTTCCAGACTAATCTGGTCATGTTCGCCCAGATCTCTATAATCGTGAACAACTTACGGCACCTGAAACGGATGTCCCGAGCTCTCAGAAATCGTCCGACAGCATCTCCTCCTCAACAGGGTCCTTGCATCAATTCGCTTTGACTTGGCTTTGCCTCAGCATCTCTACTCTCCAAAACCGTCCAAAAGCTCTCCAAAATCTCTCCCCTTGGCCTCAAAATGGCCTTGGTTAAATAGTGGAGAAGTTGGTTATCCATCTCCAACTTCCTCCCAAAAATTAGGCTCTAAAAAAGCACAATAACCCCCAATTACATTAAAAAAGGAGTTAATTACATTTAAAATAATAAAAGTGGTTATGAAACCAACTTTAAAACTATATATTATAGTTATAAACCCATTTTTGAACTAATTCGGGAGTTAGCCCCTAGTCCTGGGCGTGGCCCCTTTTGGCAAGGTCGTATGGGGTGGCCATGTGGCCAAGCGCTATGCGCTGACCCCCTTTGGTACTAACCCCCCGGTCGTATGGCAGCTATAACATAACCACGGGCGTAACAAACCATATTACAAACGCGCGCATAAATAAAAAAATGTGGGTCATATGTAATACTGTCGCGACCAAGGGATGGGGCTAAGCCCCGGCCCGGTCGTGGCCCGAACCCAACCATAGTCAATTTTAAATTAATATGAAATCATTCCATATTAAGATTCAATACGGTGGCACGTTGGCAATCGAAATCTTTGTTAAGGCATGGATGGAGGTGGAGGTCCGGGGTTCGAATCCCCTGGGCCCCAAAAACTTTTGACATAGCCCTCATTTGCTAAACCCGGGGTGCCATGTGGCAGCCCGTGATTGGGCCACGTGGCACCCTCACATCCAATCGATGCATGCCATGTGTCGATCGATGATTCGTTCACGTCATCCAACCAGAAGATGCCATGTGTCCATCACTAATTCACCCACGTCACCTGCCATGTCGGCATCCATACCTTGCCACGTCACTTGTCATATGCCCAGTCAACACTGCCACATCATCGCTGACGTCACCTGTGCCACGTGTCACCCTTCCAGTGGTGACACGTGTCACTTCAGGATTGGTCCAACTGCGCGCCAAAAATGCCAAATCAGCCTGACACGTGTCACACTCTGGAGCCGCCACATGTCATGTACAAAATCTACCACATGTTAGCATACAGACCTTCCATGTGTCTTGTACGGACTGACACATGTCCTGTATGGACTGTACGGACAGGTACAGTCAGCATCCAAAATTTTGCTTGTTTGGCTTGGCGGACAGAATGCGATATCTTCTTCATACGGACTCTGTTTGACAAAAAACATTATACCATCGGAATCAGGAAGACGAGACGGACGCAATGGTGTTGTTTTCGTCAGATTCTGAGCACTTTCATTTTTGAGCATTTTTCATGCCCTGTCAGGCTTCTAAATCCGATTTCGGATCACACCTCCCAACAATAAGACCTTTTGGTCCCCAAAAGGTTACTGACCACTCGACAAGCTCAGGATAGGATACCTGGCTTTCTCTTTGTCTCTGAAAGATGATTACATCAGGGGAAGCAAAACACAATGAAGTTGAGACATCCACTTCTGGCAGAACCAAGTGACTGCTTTCTTTCCTTCATGGTGTTCTTCTTTCTTCGTTGGTAATCCTTCCTCCTTCATGGGTGCATGCAAAGTCCTTTTTTCCTTCCTGGGACGAAGCTCCGGATTAAGCTTCCAACAGCTAGCCTTTTGATGTCCACTCTTGTTGCAAAACGTACAACGAGTCTTCGGCATCCAGACCTGCTTAACCTTCTCCTTCTTCCGTTGTGGACTTGAGCCTTTACGTCGTGTTTCCTTCCTGGATGACATAGGTTTCCTGTACAAAGTTTGTCTCTTCCAACACTTGGCAACACAATGCTTAGTTGATTGACAATAAGTACATGGATAAAGTTTCCACAAGTTCTGGTTTACTTGATTATGCTTGTTATAATCAAAAGGAGAATTAGTAAAAACATGACCATTATACCTTCCATGCTGATCTTCACCTTTCTTTGGAGATGACTTGCATTCACTACCGCAACCCTGAAGTGATGCGCCATTTCCCTTTGTGAAGTGTTCTTGCAATGTCTTAAGTTGGCCATTCGAAGCATCACTTGCTTCCGAAGTTTTGGAACCCATCTTGGAAGACTCTCCAAGGTCCCCTCTTTTATATCCCAATCCTAAGTATCGAGGCCTTTCCTCAACCTCAATAGTATTTACAATGCCTTGACCTCTACATCCAAGGCCCTTTCCTTTTTCATAACCCATCTTGGTTAATATTCTCAAACCTACACCTTTTGTGTGTTTTTTGAATTCACCAAAATCAACTTGATGAGAATGAGGAAAATTTGATGAGGAACCTTCACTGCATACCTCAAATATGTTTTCTGAAACAGATGTAGAAGGCACTTCCTTCAATGCTTATTTTCCTTTGTTGTTCTTTGAAGCTTTCGCTTGAACCATGCTCTTTCATTCCAAGTAGTCTTCATACAACACCTTCACCATCTCGGCCATGGAAAACACCTAATCTCTGAACTCCTTCTCATCTTGAGAAAGTCCTCTTGTAGATGCCATTTTCCTCCTTGAGATGTGCTCTTCCCTGGCTAACATGCAAAACTCAAATCCAAACGTCAACTAGCTCTGATACCACTTGATCCGTCAAGATTTTTCGAATGACTTATGGTTGAGTTTTTTTTATTTGCATGCATTAAATGACCATTGGGAAACTTAACAAAAGAGGGAGAAAAGAAAATAAATTATACATCCATTAACATATTTGCAGATCTGAAATGCAATGAAAAACAGCAAACCATAATGCATAGGTTGATAACGGAGTTCGGCACAACTTTGCCTACGTCTCCGGGCCTTTTCTCTATGAGGGAGGCTTCTTTATTTCTATTTGAAAGCTTAATAGTACATCTTTACAATGTCGAATGGCTTCCAAACTGATCTGATCATGTTTTCCCAGATCTCTAGAATCTTGCACAACTTACGGCACCTGAAATGGATGTCCCGAGCTCTCAGAAATCGTCCGACAACATCTCCTCCTCAACAGCTTCCCTGCCTCAATTGGCTTTGACTTGGCTTTGCCTCAGCATATCTTCTCTCCAAAACCATCCAAAAGCTCTCCAAAATCTCTCCCCTTGGCCTCAAAATGGCATTGGTTAAATAGTGAGGAAGTTGGTTATCCATCTCCAACTTCCTCCCAAAAATTAGGCTCTAAAAAAGCCTAATAACCCCCAATTACATTAAAAAATGAGTTAATTACATTTAAAATAATAAAAGTGGTTATGAAACCAACTTTAAAACTATATATTATAGTTATAAACCCATTTTTGAACTAATTCGGGCGCTATCCCCTAGTCCTGGGCGCGGCCCCTCTTGGCAAGGTCGTATGGGGTGGCCATGTGGTCGAGCGTTATGCGCTGACCCCCTTTGGTACTAACCCCCTGGTCATATGGCAGCTATAACATAACCACGGGCGTAACAAACCATATTACAAACGCGCACATAAATAACAAAATGTGGGTCATATGTAATACTGCCGCGACCAAGGGCTGGGGCTAAGCCCCGGCCCGGTCATGGCCCAAACCCAACCATAGTCAATTTTAAATTAATATGAAATCATTCCATATTAAAATTCAATACGGTGGCGCGTTGGCAATCGAAAGCTTTGTTAAGGCATGGACGGAGGTGGAGGTCTGGGGTTCGAATCCCCCGGGCCCTAAAATTTTTTGACATAGCCCTCATTGGCTAAACCCGAGGTGCCACGTGGAAGCTCGTGATTGGGCCACGTGGCACCCTCACATCCAATCGATGCATGCCATGTGTCGACCGATGATTCGTTCACGTCATCCAACCAGAAGATGCCACGTGTCCATTGCTGATTTGCCCACATCACCTGCCACATCAGCGTCCGTACCTTGCTACGTCACTTGCCATACGCCCAGTCAGCACTACCACATCATCTCTGACATCATCTGTACCACGTGTTACCCTTCCAGTGGTGACACATGTCACTTCAGGATTGGTCCAACTATGCGTCAAAAATGCCAAATCAGCCTGACACGTGTCATGCTCTGGATCCGCCACATGTCTTGTACGGAATCTGCCACATGTCAGCGTACGGACCTACCACGTGTCCTGTACGGACTGTATGGACAGGTACAGTCAGCATCCAAAATTTTCCCTATTTGGCTTAGCGGACAGAATGTGATATCTTCTTCATACGGACTTTGTTTCACAAAAACAATTATACCACCGAAATCAAGAAGACGAGATGGACACAATGGTGTTGTTTTCGTCGGATTCCGAGCATTTTCATTTTTGAGCATTTTTCATGCCCTGTCAGGCTTCTAAATCCGATTTCGGATCACTCTACCTAGCCTGGCCTACTCTACCTAGCCTAGCCTAGCATACTCTACCTAGCTTAGCCTACCCTACTCTACCAAGCCTAGCCTAGCCTACTCTACCTAGCCTAGCCTACTCTACTTAGGTTAACCTACTCTATTATAATCTATCCTAGCCTAGCCTACTCTACCTAGCCTAGCCTAATCTATCCTAACCTAGCCTAGCCTAATCTATCATAACCTAGCCTAGCCTAATCTATCCTAACCTAGCCTAGCCTACTTTACTTAGCTTAGTCTAGCTCATCCTAGCTCAGCCTAGCTCAGCTTAGCTTAGCCTAGCTCAGCCAAGCTCAGCCTAGCTTAGCCTAGCTTAGCTTAGCTTAGCCTAGCTTAGCCTAGCTTAGTCGAGTCTAGCTTTGCTTTGCCCAGCTTATCCTAGCTTTGCCTTGCTTATCTTAGCCTATCTTAACCTAGCCTAGCTTAGCCTATCCTGGCCTAGCTTAGCTTCGCCTAGCTTTTCCTTCGCTTAGCATAGCTTAGCTTAGTCTAGCTTTGCCTCGCCTAGCTTAGCCTAGCTTAGCCTAGCCTAGCCTAGCTTTGCTTAGCCTAGATTTTCCAAGCTTAGCCTAGCTTTGCTTAGCCTAGCTTTGCCTAGCTTTGCCTTGCCTATCTTAGCTTAGTCTAGCTTAGCTTAACCTAGCTTAGCCTAGACTAGCTTAGCTGAGCTTAGTTGAGTCTACTCTACCTAGCCTAGCCTACTCTAGTCTACTCTACCTAACCTAGCCTAGCCTAGCCTACTCTATCCTATCCTAGCCTAGCCTAGTCTCCTCTACCTAGCTTAAGCTAGCCTACTCTAGCCTACTCTACCTAACCTCCTCTATCTTATCCTAGCCTGGCCTAGCCTACTCTACCTAGCCTAGCCTACTCTTGCCTACTTTAACTAGCCTACTCTTCCTAGTCTAGCCTACTCTACCTAACCTAGCATAGCCTAGCCTACTCTACCTAGCCTAACATAGATTAGCATAGCTTTGCCTTTACTAGCATGGACTACTCTATCCTAGCCTAGCCTACTCTACCTAGCCTAGCCAAGGCTAGCCTACTCTACCTAGCCTAGCCTTGAGGGCCTACTATACCTAGCCTACTCTACCTAGCCTAGCCTAGCCTTTCCTACTCTACCTAGCCTCACCTATACTAGCTTAGACTACTCTACTTAGCCTAGCCTACTCTACCTAGTCTAGCCTACTCTATCCTAGCCTAACCTAGCCAACTCTATCCTAGCCTACTCTACCTAGCTCAGCCTAGCTCATCCTAGCTTAGCCTAGCTCATCTTAGCTTAGCCTAGCTAAGCCTAGCTTAGCCTAGCTTAGCCTAGCTTAGTTTAGCCTAGCTTAGCCTAGCTTAGCTAAGCCTAGCTTTGTTTCTCTTAGCCTGGCCTAGCCTAGCTTTACCTAGCCTAGCTTAGCCTAGCCTAGCCTAGCCTACTCTACTTAGCCTACTCTATCATGTCCTAGCCTTGCCTAGCCTACTCTACCTAGCCTACTCTATCATATCCTAGCCTATCCTAGCCTACTCTACCTAGCGTAGCCTAGCCTATCCTACTCTACCTAGCCTAGCCAAGCCTAGCCGACTCTACCTAGCCTAGCCTACTCTATCCTAGCCTAGCCTAGACTAGCCTACTCTACCTAGCCTAGCCTACTCTACATAACCTACTCTACCTAGCCTAACCTACTCTACCTAGCCTAGCCTAGCATAGCCTACTCTACCTATCCTACTCTATCTTATTTTAGCCTAGCCTAGCGTACTTTACCTAACCTAACCTACTTTAGCCTACTCTACCTAGCCTAGCCTATCCTAGCCTAATCTACCTAGGCTAGCCTAGCCAACACTACCTAGCCTACTCTATCCTATCATAGCCTAGCCTAGCCTAGTCTACTCTACCTAGCCTAGCCTACTCTAGCCTAGTCTACCTAGCTTACTCTACCTAGCCTAGCCTAGACTAGCCTAGCCTACTCTATCATATCCTAGACTAGCCTAGCCTACTCTACCTAGCCTAGCCTATTGTAGCCTACTCTACCTAGCCTAGCCTAGCCTAGCCTATTCTATCTAGCCTAACCTAGCCTAACCTACTTTATCCTAGCCTAGCCTAGCCTATCCTAACCTAGCCTACTCTACTTAGCCTAGCCTCATCTAGCCTACTCTACCTAGCCTAGCCTAGACTAGCCTACTATACCTAGCATAGCCTACCGTACTCTACCTAGCCTAGCCTAGTCTAGCCTACTATACCTAGTCTAGCCTAGCCTACTCTACCTAGCATAGCCTACTCTATCATATCCTAGCCTAACCTACTCTACCTAGCCTAGCCTACTCTAGCCTACTCTACCTAGCTTACTCTACCGAGCCTAGCCTAACCTAGCCTACTCTACCTAGCCTAGCTTGGTCTGTCTTACTCTACCTAGCCTAGCCTAGCATAGCCCACTCTACCTATCCTACTCTATCCTATCTTAGCCTAGCCTAGCTTAGCCTATCCTAGCTTAGCTTAGCTTAGCGTAGCTTGGACTAACCTAGCTTTGCTTTTCTTAGCTTAGCTTAGCTTTGCCTAGCTTAGCTTTGCCTAGCTTAGCTTAGCCTAGTTTAACCTAGCCTATCATAGCCTAGCCTAGCCTAACTTAGCCTAGCCTAGCCTCGCTTAGCCTAGCCTAGCTTAGCTTAGCCTAGCTTATCCTAGCTTAGCTTCACTTAGCCTAGTTTAGCTTTGCCTCGCTTGGCTTAGTCTAGCTTAGCCTAGCCTAACTTAGCTTAGCCTATACTAGGGTAGACTAGCTTAGCCTAGCTTAGCCTAGCTTAGCCTAGCATTTACTAGCTTTGTTTCGCTTAGCTTAGCCTAGACTAGCTTTGCCTAGCCTTGCTTTGCCTAGTTTAGCTCAGCTTAGCTTAACCTAGCCTAGCCTAGCCGAACTTAGCCTAGCCTAGCCTAGCCTATGCTAACCTAGCCTATGCTAGCCTAGCCTATGCTATCCTAGCCTACTCTACCTATCCTAGCCTACTCTATCCAAGTCTAGGCTAGCCTACTATATCCTAGCTTACTCTACCTAACATAGCCTAGCTCAGCCTAGCTTAGCCTAGCTCAGCCAAGCTCAACTTAGCTTAGCCTAGCTTAGCTTAGCTTAGCGTAGCCTTGCTTAGCCTAGCCCAGCTGAGCCTATCTTTGTTTCGCTTAGCCTAGCCTAGCTTTTCCTAGCCTAGCTTTGCCTTGCCTAGCTTAGCCTAGACTAGCCTACTCTACCTAGCCTAGACTACTTTATTCTAGCCTAGCCTACTTTAACTAGCCTAGCCTAGCCTAGCGTACCCTACTTAGCCTACTCTACCTCGCCTAGCCTAGCCTAGCCAAGCCTACTCTACCTAGCCTACTCAACTTAGCCTAGCCTAGCCTACTTTACCTAGCCTAGCCTAGCCTAGCCTAGCTTAGCCTAGCTTAGACTAGACTAGCCTAGCCTAGCTGAGCCTAGCTTAGTCTGGCTTTGTTTCACATATCCTAGCCTACTCTACCCAGCCTACTCTACATAGCCTAGACTATTCTACCTAGCCTAGCCTAGAATATTATGCCTAGCCTACTCTATCATATCCTAGCCTAGCCTAGCCTACTCTACCTAGGCTAGCCTACTCATGCCTACTCTACCTAGCCTAGTCTACCTAGCCTAGCCTACTCTACCTAGTCTAGCCTAGCCAAGCCTACTCTATCCTATCCTAGCCTAACCTAGCCTAGTCGACTCTACCTTAATCTACTTAGAATACTCTACCTAGCCTAGCCTAGCCTAGCCTACTCTATCCTATCCTAGACTTAACTAGCCTACTCTACCTAGCCTAGCCTACTCTACCTTCGCTACTCTACCTAACCTAGCCTACTCTTCCTAGACTAGCCTACTCTACCTAGCCTACCCTACTCTAACCTACTCTACCTATCCTAGCCTAGCCTAGCCCACTTTACCTAGCTTAGCCTAGCCTGTCCTACTCTATCCTATCCTAGCCTAGACTAGCCTACTCTACCTAGCCTAACCTACTCTATCTTACTCTACCTAGCCTACTCTACCTAGACTAGCCTAGCTTAGCCTACTCTATCCTATCCTAGCCTAGCCTACTCTACCTAGCCTAGTTTACTCTAGCCTACTCTACCTAGCCTACTCTACCAAGCCTAGGCTAGCCTAGCCTACTCTAGCCTAATCTACCTAACATACTCTACCTAGCCTAGCCTAGACTAGCCTAGTCTATTCTATAGCCTACTCTACCTAGCCTACTCTATCATTTCATGTCCTTGCCTAGCCTACTCTACCTAGCCTAGCCTAGCCTAGCTCATTCTAGCTTAGCATAGCTCAGCGTAGCTCATCCCAGCTCAGCCTAGCTTAGATTAGCCTAACTTAGCCTAGCTTAGCTAAGCCTAGCTTTGCTTCGCTTAGCCTAGACTAGCGTAGCCTGGCCTAGCTTTGCTTAGCCTAGCTTTGCCTAGCTTAGGTTAGCCTAGCTTAGCGTATACAAGCTTAGCTTAGCTTAGCCTAGCTTAGCCTAACTTAACCTAGCCTAGCCTAGCCTAGCCTAGCTTAGCCTAGCATACTTTACCTAGCCTACTCTATTATATCCTAGCCTAGCCTAGCCTACTCTACCTAGCCTAGCCTAGCCTAGCCTACTCTATCATATCCTAACCTAGCATAACCTACTCTACCAAGCCTAGCCTACTCTAACCAACTCTACCTAGCCTACTCTACCTAGCTTAGCCTAGCCTAGCCTACTCTACCTAGCCTACTCTATCATATCCTAGCCTAGCCTACTCTACCTAGCCTAGCCTACTCTAGCCTACTTTACCTAGCCTAACCTACTCTAGCCTACTCTACCTAGTCTAGCCTACTCTACCTAGCCTAGCCTGCTTTATCAAATCCTAGCCTAGCCTAATCTAGCCTACTCTACCCAGACTAGCTTAGCCTACTTTGCCTAGCCTAGACAAGCCTACTCTACCTAGCCTAGCCTAGACTAGTTTAGCCTACTCTACTTAGCCTAGCCTACTCTATCCTAGCCTATGCTAGCCTAGTCTACTTTACCTAGCCTAGCGTACTCTATCTTAGCCTAGGCTAGCCTACTATATTCTAGCCTACTCTACCTAACTTAGCCTAGCTCAGCCTAGCTTAGCCAAGCTCAGCCTAGCTTAGCCTAGCTTAGCCTTTCTTAGCTTAGCTTAGCTTAGCCTAGCTTTGCTTCGCTTAACTTAGTCTAGCTATGCCTAGCCTAGCTTTGCCTTACTTAGCTTAGCCTATCCTAGCCTAACCTAGCTTATCCTAGCTTAGCTTAGCCTAGCTTAGCCTAGCTTAGCTTAGCCTAGCTTATCCTAGCCTGGCTTAGCCTAGCTTATCCTAGCCTAGCTTAGCCTAGCCTAGCTTAGCCTAGCCTAGCCTACTTTAGCTTAGCCTAGGATAGCCTAGCTTAGCCTAGCTTTGCCTAACTTAGCCTAGCTTTGCTTAGCCTAGCTTATACTAGCTTTGCCTTGCCTAACTTAGCTTAGTCTAGCTTAGCTTAGCTTAGCCTAGCCTAGCTTAGCTTAGCCTAGCCTAGCCTAGCTTAGCTTAGCCTAGCCTAGCTTAGCCTAGCTTAGCTTAGTCTAGATTTGCTTCACTTAGCCTATCCTAGCCTACTCTACCTAGCCTAGACTAATTTATTCTAGCCCAGCCTACTCTAACTACCTTAGCCTAGCCTAGCGTACCCTACCTAGCCTACTCTACCTAGCCTAACCTAGCCAAGCCTACTCTACCTAGCCTACTCAACCTAGCCTAGCCTAACCTACTCTACCTAGCCTAGCCTTGACTAGCCTAGCGTAGCATAGCCTAGCCTAGCTTAGCCTAGCTTATCCAAGACTAGCCTAGCCTAGCCTAGCCGAGCCTAGCTTAGCCTAGCTTTGTTTCACTTAGCCTAGCCTACTCTACCCAGCCTACTCTACATAGCCTAGACTATTCTACCTAACCTAGCATAGCCTACTCTACTTAGCCTAGCCTAGTCTAGAATACTATACCTAGCCTACTTTATCTTATCCTAACCTAGCCTAGCCTACTCTACCTAGCCTAGCCTACTCTAGCCTACTCTACCTAGCCTAGCCTAGCCTAGCCTAGCCTAGTCTAGCCTACTCTACCTAGCCTACTGTATCATATCCTAGCCTAGCCTAGCCTAGCCTACTCTAGCTTAATCTACTTAGACTACTCTACCTAGCCTAGCCTAGCCTACTCTACCAAGCCTAGCCTACTCTATCCTACCCTAGACTTAACTCGCCTACTCTACCTAGCCTAGCCTACTCTAGCCAACTCTACCTAGCCTACTCTGCCTAGACTAGCCTACTTTACTTAGCCTACCCTACTCTAGCCTACTCTTCCTATCCTAGCCCAGCCTAGCCTATTCTACCTACCCTAGCCTAGCCTAGCCTACTCTACCTAGCCTAGTCTAGCCTATAGCCTACTCTACCTAGCCTACTCTATCATTTCCTATCCTTGCCTATCCTACTCTACCTAGCCTAGCCTAGCCTAACCTACTCTATCCTAGTCTAGCCTATCCTAGCTCAGCCTAGCTTAGCCTAGCTCAGCCTAGCTTAGCTTAGCTCATCCCAGCTCAGCTTAACTTAGATTAGCCTAACTTAGCCTAGCGTAGGTAAGCCTAGTTTTGCTTCGCTTAGCCTACCCTATCCTACCGTGCGATAGGTTTGCTTAGCCTAGCTTTGCCTAACCTTGCCTAGCTTAGGTTAGCCTAGCTTAACCTATACTAGCTTAGCCTAGCTTAGCTTAGCCTAGCTTAGCCTAGCCTAGCTTAACCTAGCCTAGCTTAGCCTAGCATACTCTACCTAGCCTACTCTATCCTATCCTAGCCTAGCCTAGCCTACTCTACCTAGCCTAGCCTACTCTAGCCAACTCTACTTAGCCTACTCTACCTAGCCTAGCCTTGCCTAGCCTACTCTACCTAGCCTAGCCTAGCCTAGCCTAGCCTACTCTACCTAGCCTACTCTATCATATCCTATCCTAGCCTACTCTACCTAGTCTAGCCTACTCTAGCCTACTCTACCTAGCCTAACCTACTCTAGCCTACTCTACCTAGCCTAGCCTACTCTACCTAGCCTAGCCTGCTCTATCAAATCTGAGCCTAGCCTAGCCTAATCTACCCTACTCTACCTAGCATATCCTAGCCTACTTTGCCTAGCCTCGACAAGCCTACTCTACCTAGCCTAGCCTAGACTAGTTTAGCCTACTCTACCAAGCCTAGCCTACTCTATCCTAGCCTATGCTAGCCTAGCTTACTCTACTTAGCCTCGCCTACTCTACCTAACTTAGCCTAGCATAGCCTAGCTCAGCCCAGCTTAGTCTAGCTTAGCCTAGCTTAGCCAAGCTCAGCCTAGCTTAGCCTATTTTAGCTTAGCTTAGCTTAGCCTAGCCTAGTTGAGCCTAGCTTTTCTTCGCTTAGCTTAGCCTAGCTTTGCCTTGCTTAGCTTAGCCTATCATAGCCTAACCTAGCTTATCCTAGCTTAGCTTATCTTAGCTTAGCCTAGCTTATTCTAGCCTAGCTTAGCCTACCCTAGCCTAGCTTAGCTTATCTTAGTCGAGCCTAGCTTAGCCTAGCTTTGCCTAGCTTTGCCTAGCCTAGCTTTGCCTAGCTTAGCCTAGCTTAGACTAGATTTTCCTTGCCTAGCTTAGCTTAGTCTAGCTTAGCTTAGCCTAGCTTAACCTAGCTTAGCTCAGTCCAGCTTAAACTAGCTTTGCTTCACTTAGCCTAGCCTAGCCTACTCTACCTAGCATAGACTACTAAATCCTAGCCTAGCCTACTCTAACTAGCCTAGCCTAGCCTAGCGTACCCTACCTAGCCTACTCTACCTAGCCTAGCCTAGCCAAGCCTACTCAACCTAGCCTAGCCTAGCCTAATCTACCTAGCCTAGCCTTGACTAGCCTAGCCTAGCCTAGCCTAGCCTTGCTTAACCTAGCTTAGCCGAGCCTAGATTAGCCTAGCTTAGCCTAGCTTTGTTTCATTTAGCCTAGCATATGCCACCCAGCCTACTCTACATAGCCTAGACTATTCTACCTAGCCTAGCCTAGCCTACTCTACCTAGCCTAGCCTAGCCTAGAATACTCTACCTAGCCTACTCTATTCTATCCTAGCCTACCCTACCCTACTCTATCTAGGCTAGCCTACTCTAGCCTACTCTACCTAGCCTAGCCCAGCCTAGCCTACTCTACCTAGCCTACCCTAGCCTAGCCTACTCTACCTAGCCTACTCTATCATATCCTATCCTAGCCTAGCCTAGCCTACTCTAGCTTAGTCTACTTAGACTACTCTACCTAGCCTATCCTAGCCTAGCCTACTCTACCAAGCCTAGCCTACTCTATCATATCCTAGACTTAACTAGCCTACTCTACCTAGCCTAGCCTACTCTAGCCTACTATACCTAGCCTAGCCTACTCTGCCTAGACTAGCCTACTCTACCTAGCCTACCCTACTCTAGCCTACTCTACCTATCCTGGCCTAGCCTAGCCTACTCTATCCTATCCTAGCCTAGACTAGCCTATTCTACCTAGCCTAGCCTACTCTATCCTACTCTACCTAGCCTATCCTAGCTTATCCTACTCTATCATATCCTAGCCTAGCCTACTCTACCTAGCCTAGCCTACTCTAGCCTACTCTACCTGGCTTACTCTACCAAGCTTAGTCTAGCCTAGCCTACTCTAGCCTAATCTACCTAGCATACTCTACCTAGCCTAGGCTAGACTAGCCTAGTCTAGCCTATAGCCTACTCTACCTAGCCTACTCTACCTAGCTTAGCCTACTCTACCTAGCCTAGCCTAGCCTAGCCTACTCTATCCTATCCTATCCTAGCCTAGCCTACTCTACTCTATCCTAGCCTAACCTACTCTATCCTAGCCTAGCCTAGCCTAGCGTATTCTACGTAGCTTAGCCTACTCTATCTTATACTAGCCTAGCCTAGCCTACTCTAGCCTACTCTACCTATCCTAGCCTAGCCTAGCCTAATCTACCTAGCCTAACCTACTCTACGTATCCAAGCCTAGCCTAGCTTACTCTATCCTATCCTAGCCCAGACTAGCCTACTCTACCTATCATAGCCAACTCTAGCCTAGTCTAGCCTAGCCTACTCTACCTAGCCTAGCCTAGCATAGCTTAGTCTATCTTATCCTAGCCTAGCCTAATCTACTCTAGCCTACTCTTCCTAGCCTACTCTACCGAGCCTAGCCTAGCCTAGCCTACTCTACCTAGCCTAGCCTAACCTAGCCTACTCTACCTATTATACTCTACCTAGCCTAGCCTAACCTACTCTACCTAGTCTAGCCTAGACTAGCCTAGCCTACTCTACTTAGTCTAGCCTACTCTATCCTAGCCTAACCTAGCCTATCCTACACTACCTAGCCTAGCCTTGCCTACTCTATCCCAGCCTAGCCTAGCCTAGCCTACTCTACCTAGCCTAGCCTACTCTATCCTAGCCTACTCTATCTTAGCCTAGCCTAGCCTACTCTATCTTAGTCTACTCTACCTAGCTCAACCTAGCTTAGCTTAGCTTAGCGTAGCCTAGCTTAGTGTAGCTTAGCCTAGCCTAGCTTTGCTTCGCTTAGCTTAGCCTGGCTTTGCCTTGCCTAGATTTGCTTAGCTTAGCTTAACCTAGCCTATCTTAGCCTAGCCTAGCCTAACTTAACATAGCCTAGCCTCTCTTAGCCTAGTCTAGCTTAGCTTAGCCTAGCTTATCCTAGCTTAGCTTCGCTTAACTTAGCCTAGCTTAGCCTAGCTCAACCTGACTCAGCCTAGCTTAGCCTAGCTAAGTTTAACCTAGTTATCCTAGCCTAGCTCAGCCTAGCTTAGCCTAGCTCACCCTAGCTTATCCTAACTAAGTTTAGTCTAGCTTAACCTAGCCTAGCTAAGCCTATCTTTGCTTCGCTTTGCCTAGCCTAGCCTAGCTTTGCCTAGCCTAGCTTAGCCTAGCCTAGCCTAGCCTACTCTACCTAGCCTACTCTATCATATCGTAAACTTGCCTAGTCTACCTTACCTAGCCTACTCTATCATATCCTAAACTTGCCTACTCTACCTTACCTAGCCTACCCTAGCCTAGCCTAGCCTAGCCTACTCTACCTAGCCTAGCCTAGCCTATCCTACTCTACCTAGCCTAGCCTAGCCTAGCCGACTCTTCCTAGCCTAGCCTACTCTATCCTAGCCTAGCCTAGACTAGCCTACTCTACCTAGCCTAGCCTACTCTACCTAGCCTACTCTATCCTACCTTAGCCTAGCCTAGCGTACTTTACCTAGCCTAACCTACTCTAGCCTACTCTACCTAGCTTAGCCCACTCTATCATATCCTAGACTAACCTAGCCTACTCTACCTAGCCTAGCCCACTCTAGCCTACTCTAACTAGCCTAGACTACTCTACGTAAACTAGCCTACTCTATCATATCCTAGCCTAACCTAGCCTAGCCTACTCTACCTAGCCTAGCCTACTCTAGCCTAATCTACCTAGCCTACTCTACCTAGCCTAGCCTAGACTATCCTAGCCTACTCTATCCTTTCCTAGCCTAGCTTAACCTACTCTACCTAGCCTAGCCTACTCTTGCCTACTCTACATATTCTAGCCTAGCTTAGCCTAGTCTACTTAGCCTAGCCTACTCTACGTAGAATAGCCTAGCCTAGCCTACTCTACCTAGCTTACTCTACCTAGCCTACCCTACTTTATCCTATCCTAGCCTAGCCTACTCTACCTAGCCTAGCCTAATCTAGCCTACTCTACCTAGCTTACTCTACCGAGCCTAGCCTAGCCTAGTCTTCTCTACCTAGCCTAGCATAGCCCACTCTACCTAGCCTAGTCTATTGGGATACATTAAGGCCCTCCTGTGACGAGTCTTTTCATGTCGACTTCAACTCATTATCCAGGAATTAGACTTAGAAACCAATTGGTACCTTGGAACTTGCATGCCTCAATGGATGAGTTCCTCACTTTCGACAGTGGGTTTTCATTATCAACCCCTGATCAAGAGATTCCATCGAGTGTTCAGCCTCAACTCATTGATTCACATTCGTTGGATTGTACCATAGTACCTTGGGAGTCATTGACATTAATGGTGATTTCCCTCGCACTTGTTAACGGTATACACTAATGACCGATAATCAAGTGGTTTCTACTATGTTCGACTTCAACACATGTATTCGCATGGTTAGATTTGTACTATAGAGTGATAGAGATGAAGACCCTGGATATTTTCCTGACAGATCCAGGTTGCGTTGGAGTATATTCAGTGTACTATTGCATAGATCCACATTGTATGTCTAGTGGCTATGTTCAAATTTGAGTCTTTAACACATAGCTCCACAGTGTATTTTTGGTGGCTATGTTCAGATTTGAGTCATATTGGCATGGATCCACAGTGTATGTTTGGTGGCCATGACCTGTCTTACTTGACATGGATCTTCGTATGTCGACATTTATGCTTTGAGTCATTTGTACTCTGAGTATGGGAATGACTACCTCATTGATGATATATTATTGTACTATATTTCCTTGTTTGTTGGCAGGTTTCTGACCCACTGTTTCTTGTTCCCTACACACACTCGACAAAGTATTTAGGCTATCACTTTGTTCTAACTTCATACTTTGGGAGGCTCTTTGTTACACATTATTTTCGTCATCTCTATGACCGTTAATGATGTAAACCTATCAGTTGCCTTCAGAGGGATCAGTGGCCTGAGTTCCTGAAGAGAGAAGGGAGAAGAACTTTTCCTGAGAAAAGAAGTTGCATTTTCCCTTGTAAAAACCCTGTAAAAAGGAAGTTCGTAGGTTGTTATATAGGCAGGGTGCGAGAATGCATGATTCTCGCAGATTGCACCATAGCTAGGGTGCGAGATGTTCGTAGGTTTCTCTATAGGCAGGGTGCGATAATGCTTCCATGTGGAAAAAACAAGCGTTTTCTCGAATCTAGCCTAGCCTAGCCTACTCTACTCTAGCTAAGCTTAGCCTGGACTAGCCTACTCTAGCATAGTCTAGCCTAACCTAGCCTAGCTTACCCTAGCTTAGACTAACCTGGCCTGGCCTAGCCTAGCTTAGCTTACTCTAGCCTAACCTATCTCAGCCTCCTTTATCGTATCCTAGTCTACTCTACTCTAGCCTATCCTACCTTAGCCTAGCCTAGCCTATCCTACTCTAGCCCAGCCTATCCTATCCTACTCTAGCCTTCCCTACCCTAGCCTAGCTTATCCTACTCTAGCCTACCCTGGCCTACTCTTGCCTATTATAGCTTACTATAGACTAACTTATTCTAGCCTAACCTAACATACCCTACTCTAGCCTAACCTACTCTATCTACACCAATCTAGACTAACCTTGCCTACTCTAGTGTAGCCTACTCTAGTCTAGCCTACTTTATCCTAGCCTAGCCTAGCTTAGCCTAGCATTCTCTAACCTAGGCTAGCCTAGAACTACCTATCCTAACGTAACATATCTTGCCTAGCCTAACTTACTCTTACCTACCATAGCCTACTCTAGCCTAGCATAGCCTATCCTAGTCTAGCTTAGCCTACTCCAGTCTTTAGCCTACTCCACCCTAACCTAGCTCAACCTAGCTTATCTTAGCCTAGCTTAGCCTAGCCTAGCCTAGCCTAGCTTTGCTTCGCTTCGCTTAGCTTAGCCTAGCTTAGCTTTGCCTAGCTTAGCTTAGCCTAGCTTAGCCTAGACTAGCCTAGCCTAGCTTAGCCTAGGCTAGCCTAGCCTAGCCTAGCTAAGCCTAACTTAGCTTAGCCTAGTTTATCATAACTTAGCTTCGCTTAGCTTTGCCTAGCTTTGCCTCGCTTAGCTTAGCCTAGCTTATCCTAGCCTAGTCTAGCTTAGCTTAGCTTAACCTAGCTTTGCTTAGCCTAGCTTAGCCTAGCTTAGCCTACTCCAGCCTTTAGCCTACTCCACCCTAGCCTAGCTCAACCTAGCTCAGCCTAGCTTAGCTTAGCCTAGCTTAGCCTAGCCTAGCCTAGCCTAGCTTTGCTTTGCTTCGCTTAGCTTAGCCTAGCCTAGCTTTGCCTAGCCTAGCCTAGCTTTGCCTAGCTTAGCTTAGCCTAGCTTAGCCTAGACTAGCCTAGCCTAGTTTAGCCTAGCCTAGCCTAGCCTAGCCTAGCTAAGCCTAACTTAGCTTAGCCTAGTTTATCATAGCTTAGCTTGGCTTAGCTTGGCTTAGCTTAGCCTAGCTTTGCCTCGCTTAGCTTAGCCTAGCTTATCCTAGCCTAGCCTAGCTTAGCTTAGTTTAGCCTAGCTTTACTTAGCCTCGCTTAGCCTTGCTTAGCCTAGCTTTGCTTAGCCTAGCTTAGCCTAGCTTTGTCTAGCCTAGCTTAACTTACCCTAGCTTAGCTTAGCTTAGCTTAGCCTAGCCTAGCTTAGCCTAGCATAGCTTAGCTTAACTTAGCTTAGCCTAGCTTAGCCTAGCTTTGCTTCACTTAGCTTAGCCTAGCTTTGTCTCGCTTAGCATAGATTAGATTAGCTTAGCCTTGCTTAGCCTAGCTTAGCCTTGCTTAGCCTAGCTTAGCTTAGTCTAGCTTAGTGTAGCCTAGCTTAGCCTAGCTTAGCTAAGCCTAGTCTAGCTTAGCCTAGCTTAGCCTTGCTTAGCCTAGCCTAGCCTAGCCTAGCCTACTATACCTAACCTAACTTACTCTACATAGCCTAGCCTACTCTACCTAGCCTAGCCTAATCTAACCTAGCCTAGCGTACTCTATCCTGGCCTAGCCTAGCCTACTCTATCCTAGCCTACTCTACCTAGCCTAGACTATCCTAGCCTACTCTACCTAGCCTAGCCTAGCCTAGTCTACTCTATGATAGCCTACTCTACCTAGCCTAGCCTACTCTATGTAGCCTAGCGTACTCGATCCTATCCTAGCCTGGCCTACTCTACCTAGCCTAGCCTACTCTATCCTAGCTTACTCTACCTAGCCTAGCCTACTCTATCCTAGCCTACTCTAGCCTAGCCTAGCTAAGCTTAGTCTGGACTAGCCTACTATAACACAGTCTAGCCTAACCTAGCCTAGCCTAAATCTATCCTACTCTATCCTAGCCTAGCCTAGCCTACTCTATCCTAGTCTACTCTACCTAACCTAGACTATCCTAGCCTACTCTACCTAACTTAGCCTAGCCTAGCCTACTCTATCATAGCCTACTCTACCTAGCCTAGCCTTCTCTACGTAGCCTAGCCTACTCGATCCTATCCTAGCCTAACCTACTCTATCCTAGCCTACTCTACCTAGCCTAGCCTACTCTAGCTTACTCTACCTAGCCTAGCCTAGCCTAACCTAGCATATCCTAGCCAACTCTACCTAGCCTAGCCTAGCCTAGCCTAGCCTAGCCTACTCCACCTAGCCTGCACTATCGTGCCTAGCCTAGCATATTCTACTCTACCTAGCATACTCTACCTAGCCTATCCTAGCCTAGCCTAGACTACTCTACCTAGCCTAACCTAGCCTAGCCTAGCCTACTCTATCCTAGCCTACTCTATCTAGCCTAGACTACTCTACCTAGCCTAGCCTACTCTAGCCTACTGTACCTACCCTAGCCTAGCCTAGCCTATTCTACCTAGCCTAGCCTAGCTTAACCTACTCTAATTAGCCTAGCCTACTCTATCCTAGCCTACTCTACCTAGCCTCGCCTACTCTATCCTAGACTACTCTACCTAGCCTAGCCTACTCCATCCTAGCCTAGCCTACTCTATCTAGCCTACCCTAACATAGCCTACTCTGCCTAGCCTAGCCTAGCCTAGACTAGACTACTCTACCTAGCCTAGTCCAGCCTAGCCTACTCTATCCTAGTCTATCCTAGCCTACTCTACCTAGCCTACTCCACTTAGCCTAGCGTACTCTGCCTACTCTATCCTAGTCTAGCCTAGCCTACTCTATCCTAGCCTACTCTACCTAGCCTACTCCATCTAGCTTTGCGTACTCTACCTATTCTAACCTAGCCTACTCTACCTAGCCTAGCCTAGCCTACTCTACTTATCCTAGCTTACTCTATCCTAGCCTAGCTTCCTCTATCCTAGCCTAGCTTACTCTATCCTAGCCTAGCCTAGCCTACTCTATCATAGCCTAATCTACCTAGCCTAGCCTAGCCTAGCCTAGACTAGCCTACTCTATCCTAGCCTACTTTACCTATCCTAGCCTACTCTATCCAAGCCTACTCTACCTAGCCTACTCTACCTAGCCTAGCCTACTCTATCCCAACCTACTCTACCAGGCCTAGACTACTCTATCCTAGCTTAGCCTACTCTACCTAGCCTAGCCTACTCTATCCTAGTCTAGCATAGCCTACTCTATCCTAGCCTACTCCACCTAACTTAGCGTACTCTGCCTACTCTATCCTAGTTTAGCCTAGCCTACTCTATCCTAGCCTACTCTACCTAGCCTACTCCACCTAGCCTAGCGTACTCTGCCTATTCTAGCCTAGCCTACTCTACCTAGCCTAGCCTAGCCTACTCTACTTAGCCTAGCCTACTCTACTTAGCCTAGCTTACTCTATCCTAGCGTAGCTTACTCTATCATAGCCTAGCCTAGCCTACTCTATCCTAGCCTAATCTACCTAGCCTAGCCTAGACTAGCCTACTCTATCCTAGCCTACTTTACCTAGCCTAGCCTACTCTATCCAAGCCTACTCTACTTAGCCAACTCTACTTAGCCTAGACTAGCCTAGCCTACTCTACCTAGCCTACTCTACTTAGCCTTAGCCTACTCTATCCTATCCTACTCTACCTAGCCTATCCTAGCCTAGCCTAGACTACTCTACATAGCCTAGCCTAGCCTAGCCTAGCCTACTATATCCTAGCCTACTCTATCTAGCCTAGACTACTCTACCTAGCCTAGCCTACTCTAGCCTCATGTACGTACCCTAGCCTAGCCTAGCCTATTCTACCTAGCCTAGCCTAGCCTAACCTACTCTAATTAGCCTAGCCTATTCTATCCTAGCCTACTCTACCTAGCCTCGCCTACTCTATCCTAGCCTACTCTACCTAGCCTAGCCTACTCCATCCTAGCCTAGCCTACTCTATCTAGCCTACCCTACCCTAGCCTAGTCTACTTAGCCTAGCCTAGCCTAGCCTAGCCTACTCTATCCCAACCTACTCTACCAGGCCTAGACTACTCTATCCTAGCTTAGCCTACTCTATCTAGCCTAGCCTACTCTATCCTAGTCTAGCCTAGCCTACTCTATCCTAGCCTACTCTACCTAGCCTACTCCACCTAGCCTAGCGTACTCTGCCTACTCTATCCTATTCTAGCCTAGCCTACTCTATCCTAGCCTAATCTACCTAGCCTACTCCACCTAGCCTAGCGTACTCTGCCTATTCTAGCCTAGCCTACTCTATCTAGCCTAGCCTAGCCTACTCTACTTAGCCTAGCTTACTCTATCCTAGCCTAGCTTACTCTATCCTAGCCTAGCCTAGACTACTCTATCCTAGCCTAATCTACCTAGCCTAGCTTAGCCTAGCCTAGACTAGCCTACTCTATCCTAGCCTACTTTACCTAGCCTAGCCTACTCTATCCAAGCCTACTCTACCTAGCCTACTCTACTTAGTCTTAGCCTACTCTATCCTAGCCTACTCTACCTAGCCTATCCTAGCCTAGCCTAGACTACTCTACCTAGCCTAGCCTAGCCTAGCCTAGCCTACTCTATCCTAGCCTACTCTATCTAGCCTAGACTACTCTACCTAGCCTAGCCTACTCTAGCCTCCTATACCTACCCTAGCCTAGCCTAGCCTATTCTACCTAGCCTAGCCTAGCCTAACCTACTCTAATTAGCCTAGCCTACTCTATCATAGCCTACTCTACCTAGCCTCGCCTACTCTATCCTAGCCTACTCTACCTAGCCTAGCCTACTCCATCCTAGCCTAGCCTACTCTATCTAGCCTACCCTAGCCTAGCCTAGTCTACCTGGCCTAGCCTAGCCTAGCCTACTCTATCCCAACATACTCTACCAGGCCTAGACTACTCTATCCTAGCTTAGCCTACTCTACCTAGCCTAGCCTACTCTATCCTAGTCTAGCCTAGCCTACTCTATCCTAGCCTACTCTACCTAGCCTACTCCACCTAGCCTAGCGTACTCTGCTTACTCTATCCTAGTCTAGCCTAACCTACTCTATCCTAGCCTACTCTACCTAGCCTACTCCACCTAGCCTAGCGTACTTTGCCTATTCTAGCCTAGCCTACTCTACCTAGCCTATCCTAGCCTACTCTACTTAGCCTAGCTTACTCTATCCTAGCCTAGCTTACTCTATCCTAGCCTAGCCTAGCCCACTCTATCCTAGCCTAATCTACCTACCCTAGCCTAGCCTAGCCTAGACTAGCCTACTTTACCTAGCCTAGCCTACTCTATCCAAGCCTACTCTACCTAGTCAACTCTACCTAGCCTACTCAACCTAGCCTAGCTTAGCCTAGCCTACTCTATCCCAACCTACTCTACCAGGCCTAGACTACTCTATCCTAGCTTAGCCTACTCTACCTAGCCTAGCCTACTCTATCCTAGTCTAGCTTAGCCTACTCTATCCTAGTCTACTCTACCTAGCCTACTCCACCTAGCCTAGCATACTTTGCCTACTCTATCCTAGTCTAGCCTAGCCTGCTCTATCCTAGCTTACTCTACCTAGCCTACTCCACCTAGCCTAGCATACTCTGCCTATTCTAGCCTAGTCTACTCTACCTAGCCTGGCGTAGCCTACTCTACTTAGCCTAGCTTACTCTATCCTAGTCTAGCTTACTATATCTTAGCCTAGCCTAGCCTACTCTATCATAACCTAATCTACATAGCCTAGCCTAGCCTAGACTAGCCTACTCTATCCTAGCCTACTTTACCTAGCCTAGCCTACTCTATCCAAGCCTACTCTACCTAGCCAACTCTACCTAGCCTAGCCTACTCTACCTAGCCTACTCTACTTAGCCTTAGCCTACTCTATCCTAGCCTACTCTATCCAAGCCTACTCTACCTAGCCAACTCTACCTAGCCTAGCCTAGCCTAGCCTACTCTACCTAGCCTACTCTACTTAGCCTTAGCCTACTCTATCCTAGCCTACTCTACCTATCATCGCCTACTCTATCCTAGCCTACTCTACCTAACCTAGCCTAGCCTAGCCTAGCCTACTCTAGCCTATCCTAGCCTAGCCTACTCTAGCTTAGTCTACTCTACCTAGCCTAGCCTAGATACGACAAAGCACGTGAACTTGAACTCTATATGTCATCTGCAAGTTGTAGAGAACCGTGAGTGTGATAATACTAATCATGAGCTCCATCTTGGACAATATGTCATGGAAGTAGTTCTCGAAACGCTATCTCTTGAGAAGAGCAAGGGAGCGATAGCCCTTTTTTTATCCTAGAAAGAGAGATTTTCTTTGACCAAATCTAGATCTTGAAAACTGAACGCCCAAATATGTGTAAGCATTAGTGATCTTCAACTTCAACCCTTGGAAGAAATATTCAAAGTTTACAACAACGACCTTCTACAACATTAATTACACAGTGCTGAACTTAAAACAGTCCTCACAAACACATTTATTTCTATGCCAAAACCCCACAAAATCTGCAACATAAATCTACCTCGAAAATCATGCCAGGATTCAGCAGTACGACTTGTACTGTATGGTCTTCAAAATCAGCATAAACTGCTCGATATTTGTGCACAGTAACAACACTAAAAACAGACTATATAGACCAAAAACTCAACAAAATTAGAACCTAGGAATATGTGCCATTTGCAACCTCGATTTTTGTACATACACAATTGTACGGCCCTCAAATCCGTACTATATGGCCTAATACTCAGTTGTACAAAACAAGTAATAAATGTTGCCTTTGTCTTGGGAATCGTGCCTTCACTTCTCCTTGGAAGGTGCATCCACTTGTTGGTGCTACTTCCTTTCTCTTCAACTCAATCTCTCTTTGTCTTGGAATGCATGCCTCTTCGTCTCCCTCAAGCTCTCATCCAATCTCACTTAGGGTGACCTTTCATCTTCCATGACCTTTGATCTTCTAAGACGAATGTGAGTTTTTCCCTCATTGAGATGACTAAGTCACTCAAATATCATAAAGTCACTTTTCCCCTTAAAATAATAAAAGCCCCAACTTAACTTTATAAACTCACTTTATAAAGTCACTTTATAAATACATTTTATAAAGTTATTAAAGAGAGACATTTGCTCGGACTTCTTCTTAGGCACAATAATGCAGAAGTACCTCCGAGCTACAAAAAGATAACACTCCTTCTTAGCGAGGGAGGTACTTTTGGATCCCCCACCTAGAACTGTCTCTAACCCCATCATGTCCTCTATTGTTGTAGTCACTCCTGCTGCATTGGAAGCCTCTGCTCCCTCTAACTCGAAGGATCTCTAGCTACCTGCACTAAAATCTGATCAAGATACCTACTCATCCAAGGTCCTCTCTCTAAAGCCTCACCACTGTCAGAGTCAAGCTCCAACAATCCCCTAGATCCAACTACATGTTGACCAAGCACTCTGTACAATCTCTCTGATCGAACACCAAGCAACACACATGGGTTAGAAGAGATTCCCTCTAGATATAGGTATGCCAGTCCTTGAGAGAACACAATCCCACATCCATCTATCTCAAAAGAAGACACAGAGAGCAAGTTAACCGATAGTTCAAAAACATATAATACCTCATCCAACTCCAAATACCCTCATGAATCCAGTTGGAATCTAACACTTCCAACTCCCTCCATAGCTAGAACATGTATAGTGCTCACCCCACACCCCACATAGCTGCCTGAGCCAATCTCTGAAAAACTGAGGAATATAGACCTCATCCCTGTCAAGTGTCGAGAGGCCCCATTGTCAAAAAACCATGCAAGAGTGCATGTACATTCTAGGCACACAATACCTACAAGACAAGCCATCAAGGAAAACTCCTTCTCGAACTTTTCCATGAATTCAACAACTTTAGCTAATGCTAAACCTCTGGCTCATGCTTCTTCTTCTTCATGTTCAGACATTGGCCTGCATAATGTCCCAACTCACGACATGCATAGCATCTCACCTTACTCATGTCCTTCTTCTTTCCATGAGAAGACATCTCATCCTTCTTCTTTGTTGATACAAGGGAAACATTCTCCTCATTCTCCTCACCCTTTGACTATGTGCTACAAAGATCCTCCTCACAAGTCTCTTCCTATATGAAGTCATCTCACAATCTCTCCTGGTTGCGACGATTCTCCTTGGAGACAACACCTTTAACAAAGGTGTTTCACTTCTCTAAAAAACTATTCAGAGCACTCCTAACCAATTCTCCAACTGATATAACCTCTCCAACTGCGCCAAGTTCATCACGAACTTGAGTTATTCTGGTGAGATATCGGGACACTTTTTCAGTCTCGGTCATCTTCATGTTTCTCTCTCAATACCATGTTTTGATCCTCATTGAAACTTTGGTATAGCTTGGTCAAAGATGCCCACACCTCATAGGTATTTTCCTTTCCTACAAGATGGGAAATAATATGGTCCTTGATTGCATCAAGAATCATCCTCTTGGCCTTCACGTTCTTCTTCTAGAAAGCTGCCAAAATAGTTACATTTGTAGGAACAGTGACGTGATTCCATTGTGTGGTGTTCACAATGTCCCATAACTTAGCTTCCTCTAGCAACAAAACAATCCTCTCCTTCCAAGGACTAAAGTTAGCTACCCCATCCAACCTATCTTCGAACCTCAAGCTACAAGCCATGACCTTCTCAACTGAAACTCAATTCTTCCCCTTCCTTCTTTCAGGAAAAACCCCTCTGCACTCACTGCAAACCAAGTGTCAAATCTCTTGTCTGTTGAACCTTAGAGCTCCTGAGATGATACCATGTTGAAAATTGATCTCAAACACTTAGCCAACACAAGATTTCAACCTCCTATAGTTATTCACCAATAAAGCAATGGAGACACATGCATTTACTGTAACTATGAGCAAAAATACAAGAGACTAAGCAATTTGAAAATATAGTAATGGAAATGTTAGATTATGTTGCTCGGGCAAGTACTTCCACACTAGGGGTGTCTAATAGTGTGGAAGGGGCCCCCATGATGTCTAGATAACTTAATGTTGGTGGGAATCACTTAAGTCAACATGAGATTAAGTCACAACCGTTAGATGTGACTTAAGTTGTTTCAATGCTTGATTAAGTCCCCACTGTCATATCTAGATATTGAGATGAAGATCTAAGGGCCAGGATTGAATGAGAGAAGGGCTAGGGTTATAATACACCAATAAGGCCTCATTTCTCATTTTATCTCAAGAGAAGTTAGCCAGCTAAGTGAGAGTGGTTCTTCAAGAGAGATCAAGCGACAGGTTGAGTCGAACCAATCAGGAGAGGGCCGAGTAGGGTCAAGCAGAGGGTCACATAGGGTCGAGAAGAGGTCGAGATAGGATGAGAAAGAAGAGAAAGGGGGCTAAGTAAGAGCCCAATAGGTCTCCAATGATAAAAATTTGAGCTAGAGAGGGCGTATTCAGGTTGCAAAGAAAGGGAATGAAGTTACCAGAATTTGCAGCAAGCAGAAGAGAGGCCATATGAATCGTACAGATTGGTGAGTGAGGCTGAGGGAGGGTCGTGCCAGCAAGTTGAGAGATAAAGGGGATAAATATACTAATATTAAGAGTTGTGCGACCACCACCAGCAAAGAGAATAGGAACCTGAGCCATAACAGGGGTTCCATACAGTCGTACGGTCGCCCAGCAAAAGAACTTGGAACTGTATGGAGTCGTAGAGACAGTACGGCTTCCCATATTGTCAGCATTGTTTGGTTCTCTGTATGTATCTTTGGCTGAAGCATTTTAATAAGGCTTTTCCCGAGAGTGGGATTTTCAAACATTTGTCTTGATAATATTTTTTGTTGCTGCTCATTATATTTTTCTGTTAATGGTTATTGGATAAAATGTGTGCTTTCAGCCAGTCATTTAGATCTGAAACTTATTGTGCCTGCATATGAGTTTATGCTATTTTGTTTTACAGGAAATAACATTGAACAGTAGACAAAATCACCACATTTGACACTTAGGATTTCTAGGCAATGCCCCTGGAAAAACCCAACATGGGAAAACCAGTCCAAGAGAGTCTTATTTATTGAGCTTTGCAAAGAAATACTCATATTTTACAACAACAGTCTTCTACAACATTAATTACCCAGAGTTGAACTTAAAGCAGTGCTCATGAACACATTTATTTTTGTGCCAAAAACCCACAAAATATGCAACATAAATCTACCTCGAAAGGTGTGCCATGATTCAACATTATGATCTGTATTGTACAGTCTTCAACATCAGAAGAAACTCCTCGGTATTTATGCACAATAACAACACTCTAAAAACAGACTATATGGACCAAAAACTCAGCAAATTCAGCACCTAGAAATTTGTGCCATCTGCAGCTTTGATTTCTGTGCATACACAACTATACGACCCTCTTCAAATCCATACTGTACGTCCTGTTACTCAGCAGTACGGACCAGATAACAAATGTTGCCTTTATTTTGGGAATCATGCCTTCACTTCTCCTTGGAAGGTGCATCCACTTGCTGTTGCTACTTCTCCTTTCTCTTCAACTCTCTCTCTCTCTCTCTCTCTCTCTCTCTCTCTCTCTCTTGGAATGTGTACCTCTTCGTCTCCCTCAATCTCTCATCCAAGTTCACCTTGAAATGTGTGCCCTACTCTCCTCAATGGTTTATTTTAATGACTCATTTAGGGTGATATTTCATCTTCCTTGACCTTTGATCTTCTAAGACAAATGTGACTTTTTCCCTCATTGAGATGACTTAAGTCACTCAAATATCATAAAGTCACTTTTCCCCCTAAAATAATAAAATCCTCAACTTAACTTTATAAATACATTTTACAAAGTTACTTAAGAGATACATTTTCTCAGACTTCTGCCTAGGCACTGTTATCCCCACATTTTAGGGATAAATAGGAGATCATGTCTTGAGGCCCACAGGTCCTAGACATAGAGTATCGAGAGCAGGATTGACCTGATCATGGCCTTGGAGGGCCCTACCTTTTCTTCAATCATCATTTTTGTCTTGTCAACTACAGCAACATCCATCACCATCGACTTGATCATGTATCAGAAGAGGTTCTTGCTCCATGAGGTAATTGGTCCAGGTATCATGGTATGTGTCACTTTTGATCATTGAAACCTTTAAATATATGCACCTGATTCCTTTTATCTCTAACAAGTGCTTGGATTTTACATTATCCCACTTGACCATGCTTGGGGAAATTGACAGGGTGCCCTAGCAAGCCTATGCCCATAGGTCTTGGTTTTCCACTGGGGGGATTTCTGAAAAGCCATCATCCGCTCCCATCATAGCACTATTGTTTCATCTTATCTCCCGCTCATTTATCCCATTCCCCTTGTCCGGGCATTGGGTTGACCTATTTGAAGTATTGCACCTTATCTCATGGGAAGAAGGGGCTAAAGGCCTAGAAGGTAAAAATAGTTGTTAAAAGACAAAATCCTAGAAATAAAACCTCAAGATGCTTCACCTAGGGAACCTCAAGAAGGCAGTAAAAGGTCTCTCAGCAGGAAACAAGAGGGACCCGAAAAATAAAAAAACAAGACCTAGTCAGAGGATAGGGGGTCTCATCACGAGCCAGCCTATTAGGTCCATGGGTACCTAACAATATGACATTGCCACCATCTGATTACCACGCCAGTGTAGTGACCTTTGGTTGCATGGCCAAGGGAAATGGCGTCTCATCACGAGCCAACCTTCTCATCTCTGTGAAAGTACTTGTGGGTAACATTGTCATCTCTGGTCACCATGCCAAGGAAGTGTCCCCTGGTTAGTTCTTGAATAAAAAGAAAAATAAGAAGAAAAGCAAATAAAAGAATAAAACAAGAAAAATAATAAAGGCAAGAATGGGCTTGGAAAAAATGCATCCATGACAGGTACATCTCGCCTTCTACAAAGGCACCCACATGTAACATTTATGCATCCTTACCCCTCATTGCACCCACATGTTTGGACATCCCCTAGCCACATCACCTCATTTACATGGCTTGGATGAGATCTTCCTGGAAACTTTCATTTTCTTGTGGACACTAGCCCAATAGGATGCCTTGTCCTTTTCTCCAATCTTGTATTGCAGGTTTTTGTAATGTCTTTGAGCTATTGACTGATGTACTAGGGGTTTTATGCATATGTTTAATAATATTGATGATGATATGTGACTAACATTGCTATGATCCCTGTGACTAATGAGCCCATGGAGGGCGTAGCTTTTGATGTGCAGGACCATGCCCAACGGATAGGTACCATTTGGACCGGTACACATGGGGAGATGACCAGTTCGGACCTCCATGGGGAAAAAGCACCCAGTAGATGGATGTTGTGACCCCATCAAGGGGCAGAGACAGGACAGAGCTTGATTAGGAGTTTTGCACCTAAGAGGAAGAGGACGTTCCACCAGAGACACTCTGATAGGACTAGACCTAGGGGGAATGACCCCTTTTCAGTGGAACGCTAACCTTGGAAGGCTTAGGACGTCCCCATATTCACCATGATGTCATCCAGCTTCATGGATGCTTTTGGAGGCAGACTGGGCAACAGTGGCATGTATGGCATGTGGGAGAGGCCCCTAGGGGGCTAACATTTTGCTCCTGGATGTTCCATTTTTCCTAGAAAGGGCTAGCGCCTCCTTTGAAGGGGATTTTACTCTCTTTTCTACTTAATTAGGGTTTTTACTTAGAATTTAATGTAAAAATAGTATGATTTTGACATTATGGCCTTGTCGAGCTTTTTACGACCTAAAAAAGTAAAATTAGGTCATTGATACAGTATATATTGAGGATTTTGATCCTCATTTTATCATCACAACTTACTCACTCATAGTGAGGTCTGATTTTTTGTGCCCTATTTGGGTTATTGGCTGAATTGAGGAAGGCACACTTGTTGAAGGAATATATTTTTGGCATTCTATGGTGTTTTTCTTGAAGGAAGGTGTTACAACTAGGGTTTGCATGGTTATTTTTGATGAATTGTAAGTATTTTTCTGCAAAACTTCTTGATTGAATGGTTGTAGTCTTATTTCTTAAATGTATTTATAATTTGCTGAATAAAAATCCTAGGTGACAAGCACATAAGTAGTTCCTTGTCTCATGTCCCCTGATAGAAAATCTTTTAGCCATTGAAGAAGAATAAGAGAGCCTAGCCATAGCTACACTCCTTTTTCCTCTTCCCTTTAGCTAGCCATACCTTTTTTACTTCAAGAGGAAGAGGACATCCCAGGCCTAGGTTATCTACACCTAGGGTCGTTTTATTTTAGGGTTTGATGAAAGAGCCTTGCCTTAGCAACACTCTCCCTCTTTAAGCCATCTTGTCTTGACTTTGTATTTCATTTGAGCTAGTTGTTTGCTAGTGTTATCACTGAAATTTCGTCCGCACAGGGCGACAAGAACTCTGCATCATCAACACAGAAAAACAGTCGTTCATGGCACAAGGATTAACTCCACAGCATAGCAAAAGGGTCAAAACTATGCAAAAATGGCCAAAAAATTAAAAAGCGCGATGCACCCACTGGGCGCACGCGCACG
>ML778721.1:1041082-1093663 GCA_009831015.1 Picea engelmannii
TGTCATGACTAGCAGAGCCCAACTAGGCATGTAAGCACTCACTTTTTGCTCACACATCGACGAAAAGAGTGCAAACAGCTGGGAAGGAGGAGAGAGCACGAGGCCTTGCTTTAGAAACACCAGAGTGAGTCTCTCTCCCCTAGGGTTACAATTTTGAAGCCCTGCTTTAGCAGCACTTCAAGACTTATCCATCTAGTCCTTTAAGTCTCATCTCCTTCAACTCTTGCGTCCTTCATAATTGGCTCCATTTAACCCTAAGGCATTGATCCTAAGACCTCCAGCGTTGAAGTAAGACTTTGATTCAAACACTCTCAAAACTTGAACTTAAAAACCTTAACTGCACTAACCCTAACCTACTAACCCTAAGTTGTTGACGTCACTCTTGGTTATTTCATCTCAATGCAGTAACATTTTACTTTATGAGCAATTAAATGATGGTTTAAAGTGTTTGCTTAATAAAGTATTGATTGATCCCATTGAATGCCACATCGTTCTAGTATTTATTGGCGAAGTGACATTATCTTTTCATTGCTATTGTGTAAACATAGACTTCGTCAACATTTACTTTCAAAATTGCTTATATTGAATATCAAATAGTTCTTGATTGATATGAAGTACTAACCCATTGAAATAATCTTGCAAATATCAGTTTGTTGTTGTCTTGTTCCAGGCATTGGGTTTTACTTTATTATTGGTTGTTTAGCAGGAACTTATGATTGGTGGTGATCTGTGAAAGGGGGAAAAAACTTATCTTCGTCCTATTAACCTCTTTCCTTTTCAAAACCCCTAGTCACTGGGGACATCTCCCTTGGGCCTAACCTCCCTAAAGAGAAAGAACCTACCCATCGTGGTGACATTGGGTGGGATAGGTTCCTGTTACGCCAGTTTGGATTTCTACCTTATAGCCTTTACTCCTAGCTACAAACTGTGTGATAACATTTTGGCACCGTTTTCAGGGAACACTGAGTCAATTCTCCTCAAACGACACTTTTCGGTAAGCCTTGCCTCTAGATGCCTTATCTTACAAGCTTACCTGGCGACTCCACTAGGTTGTTTTCCCTTATCTTTTGATAGTTTCAAGAAAATTATCCGGTGACTCCATTGATGACGAAGCCAACAATGACTTCACAATGGGACCCCAGGAATTACAAGCCTTTAGACATGATAAAAATCCCGGGATACCCACGAAAAATGCCCCCGATGAAAGAAAGATGGCTCCCTAGATTCATTGGTAGCGATGGGGAAAGAGTTGACTTTCATGCAGACAAATTCTATTCTTATTTTGGATTCCATCCTGTCGATGATGATGCCGAAGATGTAGTGATGAAAATTTTTCCCACCATTCTTCACGGGAATGATAAAAAATGGTATGATGATCTTCTCGATGCTAGCATCACCTCCATGAACTAGCTAGAAGAAGTCTTTCTCAAAGAATGGGGCATAAGATTGGGAGACATCTCAGTACTACTAAAAATATTCTAGCGTATAAAACAAACTGAGAATGAAACCCTATTTGACTTCCAGAGTAGGTTTGAGGGCACTCTATTTTAGATTCCTAGAAGCCATTGTCCTGAAGAAAATTATGTTGTCCATTTCTACACCCATGCGATCTTGGCACACCTCGGTTTACCCCTCAGTAAAAGGGACCCAAGGACGCTCAATGAAGCTTATGGCATGGCTACAAGAATTGAACGAAACATCTCCTTATCCAAGATAAAAGACCTCTTCACCTTAGGTACTCTTAGTATGGAAAGTTTTTTTTCCCATGAAAACTTCATTGATGATTTCCAAGAAGAAGGGGAACAAACCATCTTTCAACATGGGATTGTTGAATACATAGTTGAGGAGATGGAACCTAAGCAAAATGATGAAGTATCAACCTATGCCCCTCCCTCCGATGAAGCAATCCAAGAGCCTTTTTCTCCTGCACAACAAAAGGAAGATGAGGTTAGTTTCTTTCCATTTCAGAATTCCGATGACACCTTGTCACATGATTCAGAAAATGAAGGAGGAATGGAATTCCCGAAAGAATTAGACCTTCTGTGCTGAACAACTGAGGAAGAAGGGGTAATTCCTAAGGATGAGACCGTAATGCATGCTGAAAACACCAAAGTCCTCGAAGTTCTTGCACAACAAGAAACAGTGAGTTACCCTCCTCCCCAATATTTTGATACTTCTTTACTTTATTATGGGGGGGAGAAGGAGAAAGTAAATGAGTCCTTGAATTTTTTGAAACCCGCATGTTATGACACAGATAGTGACAAAGTTGATAACATTGATGAGTTCATATGTGTTGGGAGATGTAGGTGGGATATAGTTGTTTATGACATGGATCCCATCTATGACATTGAGAATCATTTCCAAGTGTTTCCCTTAGAATTATCACAGTGGGTTACTTTTGACCAGTGGCAACAAGGAGATGAGATTTTTACCCGTACTTTTCAAAAAACCAAGGATGACCTAGTATCTTGTTTTCTTGATGATTTTCAGTCTTACCTTGAGATTTTTTATGAGTACCCTTCTGAGCACTTGGATTCTCTCCATGAAAATGATTACCAACCACCACTGTGCTCGGATTTTGATACAAGTAAGAACATTGTTTGCCTAAAGAAGGATTCTCATGACTTCTCACTCCAGACACCTATTATTACTTTACCTTTCTTTTCCATTAAAGGTGTAGTTGTGAAGTATATCTTTTATATAAATTTTCCCCTTAGGAAAACCCTAGAGTCCAAGGGTTGGTTAAATATTACAAGCTTAAGTGTATCTTCTCATTTTTTCAACTATCCCTTGAGAATTTGTCAGTCGTCTAGTACATCCTTGTCAATCCCTTCCTAGACTTCATAGTATGAGAACGTCTTAGGTAGCCAGTGTGTTGACCTTTTGAGTCAATGTTTTGAACCTTGGACTTTTCTTGACCCTTTCCTGAAGTGGATTGAGTACTTTCCTCAGAGATGGACTTGGCAAGATTTTATCCCTCCCACCCGCCTTCATGAGTTAGACTTTGAAATTTACGATGATGTGATATATATTCTAACTCATAACATTTTTGAGCTTGATTTATCACTATTTTGGTTTATTATGAATCACAAAGGCAGGTATCGTGGGACATTGTTGGATTGGCTACACTAGTCATTTGACTACATCGAACATCCAGCCAACAGGTAAGTAAAGGTAGATACTTTGCTTTACATTCGCATATTGATTGTTTTACTTTAGTATATATATACATCTATAGGTATGTTGGGGTGGCATTACTGCCCCAATTTTGTTATTGATACCCCTATCAAGATTGAGTAGGTCTGCAAGTTATGCCAGAGATGTTGAGGTTCTCATGTGCTCTACAATGAGAACATGTCCCCGAGTTGGAGCCAGATGTTATCCCCACTTTTTAGGGATAACTAGGAGATCATGTCTTGAGGCCCACAGGTCCTAGACAAGGAGTATTAAGAGAAGGATTGACCTGAGCATGGCCCTGGATGGCCCCACCTTTTCTTCACTCATCATTTTTGTCTTGTCAACAACAACAACATCCATCACCATCGACTTGATCCTGTATCAGAAGAGGTTCTTGCTCCATGAGGTAATTGGTCCAGGTATCATGGTATGTGTCACTTTTGATCATTGAAACCTTTAAATATATACATATGATTCCTTTTATATCTAACAAGTGCTTGGATCTTACATTATCCCACTTGACCATGCTTGGGGAAATTGACAGGGTGCCCTAGCAAGCCTGTGCCCATAGGCCTTGGTTTACCACTGGGGGGATTTCTGAAAAGCCATCGTCCACTCCCATCATAGTGTTGATGTTTGGACAACATTGGGAATACATTCTTATATATATATATATATATATATATATATATATGACATAATAGTTATAATACAACGTATAAATATACTTAGTAAATAAATAGTTACTTATTATCCAAGTGACACATCCTTTCATGGATGGTCACCATATGNATATATATATATATATATATATATATATATATATATATATATATATATATATATATATGAAACTCTCATCATTGTAATAACATCAATTTAATATAATCATTTTCTATTGTACTTGTGTCTCTGTGCATGGTTATTCTTCTTGTGATCTTGGTTATTACTGTTGCTATTGTTCATGGTTTATGCTTCAGTTCAAGTAAACTTATAAAGTAACTGAATGTAATTGAACAACATTAAAATCTAACATGGTATCAGAGAAATGTTCTTGAAAGAAGACTATTGCACATGCATTGACCTTGTACAACAACTCGTCGTACCTTTCCTGCAATTCATTGTTTTGTTGCAACTGCAACTCAGGCTAAAATTTCTGCACTCTTCCAACAACCATGGTGAACCGTATTTTGGTGGAAGATAGGCTTGATGGAACAACCAACTTCAGTTCTTGGAAATCTAGATTTTTCATCACTCTAGAAGAGAGTGAACTAATGAAGTGCGTTGAAGAAGTTGTACCAAAATCAGTCGATGATGCAGAAAAATCACAATGGAGGAAGAATGATGCAAAATCCAAAAAAATCATCATCTATTCCATGAGAGACCATTTAATCCCTCACATCTCCAACTTGAAGACAACTAAGCATATGTACGATGCCTTGAATAAGTTGTTTGAGAGTAACAACACCAACAGAGCACTTGTCTTAAGACACCAACTTCAAAATCTCAAGATGACGAAGTATGATACAGTTGCCACCTTCTTCATGAAGATTTTAGAGACCATAGGTCAGTTGGGTGTTATTGGTGAAATCATATATGATAGAGAACTTGTCATGATTACCCTTAATGGTCTTCCAAGCCATTGGGAGCCATTCATTCAAAGTATCAGTGGACAATCCAAATTTCCCAAGTTTGATAGTTTATTTGTAGACTATACTCAAGAGGAGACTAGACTTGCAGCTAGAGGCATGCAATGTTCCATCATGATGAAAATCAAGCCCTTACCACTCGTGCAAATAAAAGCAAAGGAAAAAGAAGAGGTTTCGACAAAACCTTTAAAGGAAGGAAGTTAGCACCAACTTTTGAGCACAAAAAGAAGGACATGTCAAAGGTTCAATGCTTCAGATGTGACAAGTATGGCCACTATGTGAAAAATTGTCCTACATGGAAGAAAGGAAAACAACATGCTTCCACTGCTAATGTTGATTTAGAACCACCTCAGAGAAAGTCAAGGAATGCAAACATGAACGATGAAGAGTTCTTCTTCATTTCATCCCTCTCAAGTATGGTTCCTACTAGTAATGATGTTTGGTTGATTGACAGTGGTGCTTCCAGACATATGACTGGATAGAGAGAGCACCTTACAGATCTAGTAGAGAAAGAATCTCGTTTGCATGTTGTACTTGGTGATGATGCAAGATATACTGTGAAGGGATTTGGATCCACCTCCTTACAATTGGATTCTAGCACCCCACTTCATTTGAGCAATGTATTATTTGTACCTGGGATGAGACGGAACCTTGTCTCTATTTCATCCTTAGAGAACAAAGTCTACAAGGTTGCTTTCTCTGATGGAAATTTTTTTGCATGGAACAAGAACTCTAGTATTAATTATGCCCGGGTGATTGGTGTTCGAGAGGACAAATTGTACAGATTGATTGTTCGACCAATTCAGGCCCTAGTACATGATTCTATTAGTTTGAGTGAACTATGGCATATGAGACTTGCTCATTTACATTATAGATCTCTTCCCACTCTAGGGAATATGGTGACAGGCCTTCCAAATATCCATGTTGAACACAATGGAATTTGCAGAGGTTGTGCTCTTGGAAAGAATGCCAAGAGGTCCTTTCCGAGCAGCGACAGTAGATCCAAGGGGATCTTAGACTTGATTCATATAGATTTATGTGGACCCATGATAGTTCCTTCCTTAAGTGGATACCTATACTATGTGATCTTCATTGATGACCACTCTCAGAAGACTTGGATTTACTTATTGAAAACCAAGGATGGAGTCCTTGCTAGATTTCAGGAGTACAAAGCACATGTCGAAAACCTGACCTAAAATAAGATTAATCTTTTGAGATAAGATAATGGAGAAGAATACATCTCCAAGGATTTCGGTGATTTCTCCATTGAGGCAGGGATCAAGAGGGAGTACATTGTTCCTTACAACCCTCAACAAAATGGGGTTGCAGAGAGGAAGAACAGATCTATTATCAAGGCAGTCAAGGAAATGATTCATGATCAACATTTACCTATGTTTTTGTGGGCAGAAGCATCCATGACTGGAKTATATGTTCATAACATAAGTCTTCATAAGACTATAAGGAACATGACTCCTGAGGAGGCCTTCACCGGATTGAAGCCTAAGGTTGGACACTTCAGGATATTTGGTTGTCCAGTATACATTCATATACCCAAAGAGAAAAGGACCAAGCTAGACCCTTCAGGAAGAAAGGGTACATTTGTGGGGTATAGTGAGTCTTCGAAGGCATACCAGATCTACATCCCTAATCAGAGACAAATTGAGGTGAGCAGAGATGTTACCTTTCAGGAGGAGTTAGCCTTCATGAGATCTAGAGGATCTCACATGGATATTGATAGTGAGAAAGAAGAAGAGATGGTTCATTCTCCCCCTCACCCTCCAACAGTTCAGAGGGAGACAATTGAGCCTATTGATCCCATTCATCCTGTACCTCCAGATGATGTTTTGAGAGATATTTTAGTAGGTCAGAAGAGACCTACATGGGCTCATCAAACTCTACAGGAGGCAGAAGGACATGCATCTCCTCATGGTACCCTCCGAGAGAGAAATATACCTTAGAGATATTCGTGCTATACCACAACTATGAGGCACATCATTGATTTTGAGCCTTCATGTTATGAGGAGGCATCTAGTCAACCAGTATGGAGATATGCCATGATGGAGGAGTATCAGTCCATCATGAAGAATGATGTGTGGGATATTGTTTCAAGACATGAAAAGAAGTCTGTAGTGACTTCAAAATGGATCTATAAGATCAAACATACAACCGACAGAAGCATCAAGAAGCACAAAGCAAGATTTGTTGCTAGAGGATTCTCTCAAGTAGAAGGAATAGATTATGAGGAGACATTTGCTCTTGTTTCTTGATACACTTCTATCTGGATGATTATTGCCCTCGTAGCATCCATGCATTGGAAACTACATCAGATGGATGTGAAGACAACCTTTCTTAATGGAGAGATTGAGGAAGAAATATACATCGAGCAACCAGATGGTTTCATCATACATGAGAAGGAGTCTCATGTGTGTAGGTTGAAGAAGGCCTTGTATGGACTCAAGCAGGCACCTCGAGCTTGGTATGCGAGGATTGATGGACACCTGACAAGTTTGTGCTTCAACAAAAGTGTTGTTGATCCCAACCTGTACTACAAGGTTGTTAACAGTGAGGCCTTGATTTTGGTCCTCTACGTTGATGATTTATTCCTCATCGGTACAAAGAGCCTTATTATTGAATGCAAGTATGCGTTGGCCTCTGAGTTAGAGATGAAGGACCTTGGTATGATGCACTACTTCTTGGGACTAGAGGTGTGGCAAGGAACTGATGAGATCTTCCTAAGTCAGGGGAAGTACACAGTTGAGATATTGAAAAAGTTTGGGATGATAAACTGTAAACCCATGGCTACACCAATGGTGATGAACCTAAAGAAACTATTTGTGTCTTCTTATGATTCCGACGAGATTGATCTGACCCCATACAAACAACTGATTGGATCATTATTGTATTCGGTTAACACCAGACCAGATATTTGCTATGCAGTGAGTGCACTTAGCCAATTTATGAGCCAACCGAGACAAACACAATGGATTGTTGTGAAGCATGTGTTGAGATACCTATGAGGAACAATTGGACATGGTCTGAGATATACTTCTAGTAGTTGTTATCCCTGATTTCATGGGATAACTAGGAGATCATGTCTCGAGGCCCACAGGTCCTAGACATGGAGTACAGAAAGCAGGATTGACCTGAGCATGGCCCTGGAGGGACCATCCTTATTTTCTTTCATCAGACTCATCTTGTCAACAGTAGCAACATCCATCACCATCGTCCTAGTCTTGTAGCAGAGAAGGCTCTTGCTCCATGAGGTAATTCATCCAGGTATCATGGTATGTGTCACTTTTGATCATTATAATCTTTAGATATATGCATCTTACTCCTTTTATTTCTGACAAATGCTTGGATCTTACATTAACCCACTTGACCATGGTTGGGGGGATTGACAGGGTGTCCTAGCAAGCCTGTACCCCTAGGTTTTGGTTTGCCACCGGGGGGATTTTTGAAGAGCCATCGTCTACTCCCATCATATCATCACTTTTCATCTTATCTCCCACTCATCTGTCCCATTCCCTTAGTCTGGGAATTAGGATGATATGTTTGTGGGGTTGCACCTTATATCGTGGGAAGAAGGGGCTAAAGGCCCAAAAGGTAAAAGTAGCTGGTAAAATCCATAAAGAATGAAACCTAGAGATGCCTCACTCAGGGATCCCCAAGAAGGCAATAAAAAGCCTCTCAACAAGAAATAAGAGGGACCCAAAGAAAAATAACAAAAACAAGATCTAGCCAAGAGGATAGGGGGTCTCATCATGAGCCAGCCTATTATTTTCATGGGTACCTAACAACATGACATTGCCACTATTTGGTTACCATGCCAGGGCAGTGACCTTTGGTTGCATGGACAAGGGAAATGGGGTCTCATCACGAGCCATCCTTATCATCTCTGTGAAAGTGTTTGTGGGTAACACTGTCATCTTTGGTCACCACGCCAAGGCAGTGTCCTCTATTTAGTCCTTGAAATAAATAAATAAATAAATAAAGAAAATAAAGAAAAGAAAAGAATAAAGGCAATAAAGGGCTTGGAAAAAATTGCATCCATGACAGGTACAACTCGCCTTCTACAAAGGCACCCACAGGTAATATCATGCATCCCCATCTCTCACTCTACCCATATGTCTGGACATCCCTTGCTTGCATCACCTCATTTTACATGGCTTGGATGATACCCCTTGGAGACTTTCCTTTCCTTATGGATACTAGCCTAATAGGGTGTTTTGTCTTTTTCTTCAGCCTTGTATTGTAGGTCTTTGTAATATCTTTGAGCTATTGGATGATATATCAGGTTTTTTATGCATATGTTTGATAATATTAATGATGAGACGTGATTAACATTGCTATGATCCTTGTGACTAATGAGCCCATGGAGGGCGAAGTTTTTGATGTGCGGAACCATGCCCGACGGACAGGTACCAGTTGGACCGGTACACATGGGGAGATGATTAGTTCGGACCTCCATGGGGCTGAAGAGCCCATTAGATGGTTTCTGAAACCCCATCAGGGGTAGAGACAGGACAATGTTTGACTAAGATTTTTCACTTGAGAAGAAGAAGGACGTTTTATCAGGGACACTTTGGCTGAGCCCACCCTAGGGAGGTTTACCCACTTCCAGTGGAATGTTTCCCTTTGATGGCCCAGGACATCACCTAGGATCCATTGACGTTGTAAATTTTTCAGACCCCAACCCAGTTTCAGTCTCGCTGATTTTTTAGCCAAAGTTAAATGCCCAAACCCAGTTTCAACACTGTTTCAGCATATGTTTCACCATAATTTCAGCATTGTTTCAACATATGTTACAATATTGTTTCAGCATATGTTTCAGCATTGTTTCAGCATGTTTCAACACAATCTCAGCACTGTTTTAGCATATGTTACAGCATTGTTTCAACATATGTTTCATCACTATTTCAGCACTAGTTACAACACCGTTTCAGCATATAAAAACTTAACAGAAAATAAACTTCAGAACTGAAACATGAGGATTCTGAACATCGTTTTCAACGCAGAAATAAAATATCAACAGTATGCAAAACTCAGAAAATATAGACACAAAGATTTTTGGTCTAACTTTGACCCTGGAAAAACCCACAAGGGGAAAACCAGTGAGAGAGGGCTTTTATTATTTATGAGCTTCTGAGAAATTTCTTTTACAGCATATTCATCTTCAGAAATTTACACAAACTTATCTAGACATTCTTGTAGCTTTGCTCCTTGATTTCTGAACCAGAAATATGTACAACTGTACGGTTGTCCCAGCAATTAATGTTGTACAGACTGTCTCTAAATTTGTGCCAAAACTCTACTAAGACTATATGGAAAACCCAGCATGAACAACTCCTTGTAAACCATGTTGTACGACCCTCAAAATTCGTGCCAAACTGTACGAAAATACACTCAAAAATTTATTGCAATAGTTACCTCGATTTTTGTGCCAATAAATGTTGTACGACAACCTTGGAATGTGTGCCAATACTCTTAGAAATTGCACCTTCTATCCTCCTCGATTTATATGCACATTAAATGTTGTACAACCTCCACAAATCTGTATGGTACGGCCTGTTCTTCCTTATTGTCTGCTGCCTTGAAAACCATGCCAGTTCTTTGCATTGGGATGCATGCTCTCCTTCAGAAAATGTTGTCTCTTTTCTTCAGCTCAACCTCTCTCTTGCTCTCTCTTGTTCTCTCAACAAGAATGCTTGAACTACCCAAGAATGGGTGCGCCCTCTTGCCCAAGTCGACCTCATGAGGGAAGGTGAGGGGTTTTCTAATCTAACGGTTGAGATTAGATTAGATGGGTGGCTGAGATTTGGTGTCTCTTCACTCACCCTCACTTTAGTCATAAAGTTATCTTTTAATTTGCATCTCACAAATTAATTTGAATAGGACCCACATTAGGCACTTTCTCCCCCTTAGGCGTCTAGGGAAGAGAAACACTTTCCTTGGTACTTTATTTTAATTAAAAATTTAACACTCCCTCATACCAAGTAAAGTGTTACTCACCACTCCAAGCTTGTCCCTGAAAAATACAAACTTGCCCTTGTTCAATGCCTTGGTGAGTATGTCTGCAACCTTCTCCTCAGTAGATATGTATTGTAGCTCCATAGCTCCTCTCTGAACATAATCACGGAGGAAGTGATACCAAATCTTGATATGCTTAGACCGGTCATGAAAAAATGGATTCTCTGAGAGTTTAATGCAACTCTGATTATCACAGTAAATCATGGTAGGCCTCAACTGTACACCGAACAATCCAACCAACATCTTGCAAAGCCAAAGGGCCTCACAACTAGCCTGACTAGCTACCATATACTCAGCCTTTGTCGAACTCAAAGCAACTAACTTTTGCTTCCGACTGAACCAAGACACAACTGTTGATCCCAATCCAAAGCAACACCCTGAAGTGATTTTCCTGTCACTGACACATCCTACCCAATCTAAGTCTGTATATCCAACCAGACAAACTCCATCTCCTCTATGATAGTCCAAACCATAATCTACCGTACCACAAAGATACCTGAGCACATGTTTTTTTGCCACTCAATGCACTCTCCTCGACTCCACCATGAACTGACTGAGAGTGTTGACAGCAAAACAAATATCTGGCCTGGTATTGACCAAATACATCAATGACCCAATCAACTGACGATACAAAGTGGAATCCACCAACTGTGACTCAGAAGCATGAAGCTTATTCTAGTTGGTAATCATGGGAGTGGTCATGGGCCTGCTATCTACCATCTAAAATCTGCTCAGAATGTCACACACATACTTCCCTTGTCCCAGGAAGATATGTCCAAGCTCATGTCAGACCTCCAATCCCAAAAAGTAATGCATCAGTCCAATATTAGTCATCTCGAACTCTGAAGCAAGGCTCTCCTTGCAGCTGCTGATGAGTCTCTTTGCCCCTGTAATGAAAAGGTCATCCACATATAGTAGAAGAATGAGAGGATCATCTCCAACCACAATGAAGTATAGGTTGGGATCCGCTTCACTCTTCTCAAAACCCAATTGCTGCAAATAGGAATCTATCCTTGAATACCAAGCTCTGGGAGCTTGTTTCAGTCCATACAATGCCTTCTTCAGTCTACACACATGAGACTCTCTCCCATGCACCTCAAATCCCAATGGATTCTCAATGTATACCTCCTCAATAAGACCATTCAGAAATGCGTTCTTCACATCCATCTGGTGGATCTTCCAACCCATCTCTGCTACAATGGAGATCACTGCCCTGATCGAAGTGTATCGAGCAATCGGCGCAAAGGTCTCATCATAGTTGACTCCCTCAACCTGTGAAAACCCTCGAGCCACAAAGTGAGCTCTGTACTTCTCAATGTTGCCATCTGCAGCATGATTTATCTTGTAGAGCCACCTGGAAGTCACCACTGACTTCCCCTCAAGTCTAGGAACAACTTCCCAGACATCGTTCTTCATGATGGAATTGTACTCTTCCATCATGGCATCTCTCCATGCCTGTCTACTAGAGGCCTCCTCAAAAGTGGAAGGCTCAGACTCCTGAATATTTCTCACCATCGCGATGTAGTTGCAAAACCTCTCGAGAGGTTTACTCTCCCTCACTGCCTGTCTGGGACTCCCCAGTGAACCATATGCCTCCCTCAAAGTGTCCTGAAGCCACTTGGGCTTCCTCCTCTCTGAAGTAGTGTCCTGTGGAGGGGAATCTCCCTAATCAACCCCATCTGTTGAAGACAATGATCTTGTAGTAGACCCTGAAGTACCTGATCCTAAAACCTGTGGACCAGTAGCCTGCGAACCTGAACTCTGTGGCCCTGTCACATGTGAACCTGTAGTCACTGAAACTGGTGGCCCCAAAATCTGTGTCACTGTAGTCTGTTGTGGGCTCACCTGAATCTGAGATGAAGACTGCTCACCTCTCTCTATCCCTCTAGACTTCCTAAAGGCTTCGTCCTCCTCAAATATGACATCCCTCCTCAAGACAGACTTCCTCAAGGAAGGAAGGTAAATACAGATTGCCTTTGAAGTCTCACTGTACCCAACAAAGATCCCTCTCTCTGCCATGGGTTCCAGCTTTTTCCTCTTCTCAAAAGGGACATATGAATAAGTGATGCACCCAAAAATCTGAAAGTTCCCCACCTTAGGCTTCTTCCCAAAGAAAGCCTCCTCAGGAGTCATGCTCCCCACAGCCCTGTGAGGACTCCTATTGTGCAGATAAACTACAGTGTAGCATGCCTCATCCCATAGAAATAGTGGCAGCCCCTGATCATGTAGCATGGCTTTCACAACCCCAACAATGGCCATGTGCTTCCTCTCAGCAACCCCATTCTACTGCAGGTTGTAAGGAACAGTCAACTCCCTCCTGATGCCCTCTCCTGCACAGAAATCCATAAACTCCTTGGAGGTATACTCACCCCCATTATCCGATCTTAGGACTCTGATTTTCTTCCCTATCTGGTTCTCCACAAGAGATTTGAACTCTTGGAACCGACTGAAGACCTGTCTTATGGTATTCATGAAGAAAATCTAGGACTTCCGAGAGAAGTCATCAATGAATACAACATAGTATAGGGATCCAGTCAACGATGCCGAAGACATCGGGCCACATACATATGAATGTATAAGATCAAGTATCCCTGCTTCTCTACTGTCACTGCTAAAAAAAGTAGTCTTGGTGTACTTTCCCAAGGTACACCCCTTGCACAACTCATGGTGCTCTGAACTGAAATCTGGAACTCCCGTCACCATCTCCCTCACAACTCGCAAAGCCCCATGGTGCAAATGTGCCATCCTCCTGTGCCATATCTCACATAGGTCACTGCTACTGCTGGTAGAATGAATCAATGCTCTCACTGGCTGGAACAAAAACTTGTACAACCTCTCATGTCTAGTACCTGTTGGAGCCGCCCTTGTTTTTTCACCTCATGCAATTTTCAATGTTTGATACTTGAGATCTAAAGTTGTTTTTCTTTTCCTTCCAAAATCATAAGACTCTTAAATCTTGTCGTTTGAATAGAAATGCTTTTTCACTTTCAAAAGAAAAGATCTGTTTTTCGCAAGTATGTTTGTTTTTTGTTGTTTTATTTTGGAATATCGCAAATCGGATATCGCAAGTTGGACACTTTAATTTTTGAATTCGCAAATCCCGAGTCCCAAAACTGCGAACTCGTTTTTCAATTTTTTACCCAAGGCATTGACTATGTTAAAACCTTTAACCCTGGTTTATACATCGTCGGTATTTCGCGCCTCGACATTCGTCGAGGCCAAGTTTTTGTTCTTACAGCCCCAATAGCCGAGAACGCGATAGATTTTGTGAGAACCTTGGTCGATAACTAAAGTTAAAAAACTAACCATGTTTAATGTTGGTTCTCGACACATCGGCACTCGATACTTTTCTTTCATGAAGTTAAAGTGTCCAAAATCCTGATTCACGAAATTGCGACATGATTATGGAAAGACTAATTAGTCGCCTAATCTAAGATTTCCTTCTCTTAATTCGAGCCTTAATTATCGCCACATCGCGATATCGTGACTCGGCATATCATTTTCCTAAAAGTCTATCCTCGAATTCCCGAGTCACGATATGGCGAGTAAATTAATTATGTAAGCAAGGATGCGCCAAATCACGATTACCATTGATTTCATTAAAATCGGCACTCGCAGTCTCGCGAGTTAAAGGGTCAAAATATGGAAAGGAAGTTCATGATGCAGCGAAAGGTGAGAAAGTTTTTTAAGTCGTTAAGATGGGTAATTTTAAATTAAACCAAATACGTCCCGCGCTTCAAGGTTGGCACACTTCACGAGGTATTTACTTGCTCTCCATAACCCGAGTACCTGTCAAGCCACCCAATATTGATGACATTAATGAGAAATCAGGGTAAATCCCCGAATAAATTAGATCGGATTTATACAATAAATTTGGTTTTATTTGCGATTTGACAGGTTTATTTCAAAGGTACAGGATTTTCAAATATATACGAAAGTTTCATTCTGTTCTAAAAACATTTCTCTTAAGTGCATAGAACTCACTTTTCTCCGAGGAAACTCATCTCCGCATGTATACACAGGTCTACTGAAGAAGAGAAAAAAAACAAGCTTCAGCTATGGCGCCAAGGAGAGCAGTGAAAGAAAATGTCGAGCTTGCAGCACAGGGTCCGGACAACGTCTCAGATACTTCGCATCAGACGGGTGGCTCAGTACCCACCTGGTCATTTATTTCAGACATTTTACAATCCGATCTGGTAAACTATTCGGACTCTGATGACGATAACCTTGATATTGTGAAGGACGATCTGAACACTAAGTACAAGACAATTGTTCAGTCGGGAATGCACCTGGTTGCAACCAGACCTCGGTTTCTCCCATACTACGACATGATCCGATGGGCATTGGATCACATCGACCTGCCCTCCAGAACTATCTTAAATGATCGACAGGCCATGGTCGGGACTTTTAGGCCTGAGAATATCCAGTCTATGTATAAGCTCCCAGCAACTTCTGAATACACGTATGGCAAAGAATTCCTGGCGGACTTCAAAAAKAAGGAGTGCGAAGAATATGACAAAACCATGCCAAGCCTGATAAAAKACTGGGTTTTGCGTTCCGCGACATTCAGAGTCAATGACAAGGGCATGTATTCAATTTCTTCGTTGGAGCCAAATTTTATGTATGTGGCGATGATGACTTGTCGGMTTTTCGGATGGGAGGATACCRCRCATTTTTAYATCCAGTGGGTACCTCTCATCTTTCGGGTGGCAKAAGGTTCCTCATTCAATTGGGMAAAAATKMTCTCCGATAGTTTGTTCAACAGGGTCACCRAGTACCRGGAGCAAAAAGHAGCCGGAAAAYCATCCRGATTCTTCATGTCCGYGTATATCATGGACGCAATATGCTCCATGAYGCCTTTTCCTTTAATGAATTGGGCTTGGAGTCCAACCCATGAGAAGACTGTTCATGAGTACCACGATAAGCTGTGGGAAAATAACGCGAACAAGTTTATTTATGAGATTTTTAACTGGGTGATGGTGCCCCTGCACATCACCATTTTTGGTCTTTCGCCATCCAGCATCTTGGATAGCATTGCTGCGAATATGATCTGTATCGCAGACTGGTACGTGGAAGAGGAATTCTCTTATTTTAGAGTGTTCGGAGCTGATGTCCCTCCTTCGGCACTACCGTTGTTCATCCCTGACAAGCTGGCCTGTCGCGAGATTGCTCGGCAAACAGTAATCGACGGAGTAAGCAAGGAGCTCAAATCGTCACCAAAAAAGGTATGGTCGTTTTTCCCTGTTTGGCTAAATTCCTATTCCTTATTAGATTTCGGACATGATAAGGTTGAGGCTGCATCCATTGAAGACTTGATCCTAGTCTCTATCGAGTACAAAAAGCATGATCCACAGGGAATTGTAAGCACTCATTTGGGAAATTGTGGATTAAAGAGGTTTGAACATGAATGTTCTCCCTCGGATGATGTTTTCCGAGGTGCGAGGTCCTATTCGGAGGTGCAATTTTGAATCAGATCCCTAGCACCCGAAGACAGGACCTCAGTTTTAAAATTTCAGGAGCATAGGAAACGATGTCTCCCCGTGGTGCTGGGAGTTTTGGGACTTTCCAAAGATAAAGAAAAAGAGGCCGAAATTTCTGAGGGGAAAACCTCTAATCCCGAAAAGGAGAAGAGTCCTGAGAAGGAGAAGAATCCAGAAAAGGAGAAGAGTCCTGAGCAGGAGAAGAATCCAGAAAAGGAGAAGAGTCTTGAGCGGGAAGAGAATCCTGAAACAGAAAAAGAGATTACTGATCCTCCCAAGGAGCATAGTCCGGAGGTGGAAATAAAAGACACAAACCCACTAGAAACTTAGAATCAGGAGGCAGGGACGAAGACCTCTGACCCCCCGAAAGAGCAAGATCCACTCAGCACACCAGGGAAGGATGCGAAGCAGATCGGGCAACCCATCACCTCTGTCACACCCTTGCAGTCGGCAGAGGGAGGCGTTAGCGAGGGATGGATATTTGGTGAAGAACTGAGACCTATAAGGGTAGAGGAACTCCCTCCTAATGAATTCTTCTTTGACAAAAAGAGGAAATCTGTGGTGAAGCAAGAATTTTATCAAGAGGGAGAGTCCACTGTTAAAAAATTCAAAGTGATGACCGATGGGATGAATAAAAGGAAAGATGAATTTGCCATGAAAATTGCAGGAACGCTAGGAGCGTATGTAACGGCAAATCAATTCTCGGTTGAAATGTTAAAGAAGCAGCTCAAAGAAAAAAATCGCTTGATCAAGACTCTTAAGGCCAGGGTGGCTTCGGCAATAGAAAGCAGTAAGAGTCAAGCAAGCGGAGAAATCGAGTTGGCTCGATTGGCCGACAAGAAAGAAATTGAAGTCCTCAAGACCAAGCTGGAACAAGCAAATTCTACAATCTGAGATGGTCGGGTACAATCGGGCCAGCAGAGGGATAGGATCACACAGCTGCAGGCTCAGTTGGAGGTCGCAGAAAGCAAGGTAATTGACATCGATATTGTAAAATCCCGAGCAATCGATATCCGGAGCAAGATCTCCTCCGCTCAACACAGTCTGCTAAATAAAGTAGGAGAGATTCGAGAAGATTGTTTGTTAATACATCAGATCTCCGAGAATCTGACTGACAAAGAAAGAAATGCAGAGGTTTCTTGGGTCGCTTTCCAAGAGGCAGTGATAGCGACCAACAATAGGTTTTCAGGGCCTCACGGGCTCACCATTGCCGAACAAACCAGGGGTAATATCTTGTTAAAGAATTGGGAACATGATATTACTTTAAGCAAAGAGCAGGCTCAAAAAGTGATAAATTCGTTAGCAGAAACCCACAATGCCATAAATGGTGAGCTATTAGGGATAGAGATTGGAGGCGACACAGGGGCGCTGAGACAGATGAATATAGATCGTATTTCTCTCGACATGAAGGAGAAGAATGAGAGGAATTCAGCAGAAATCTCTAAAATGCACAGGGTAGATCCGGCTCAAATCGACAAACATTTGATTCAGCCTAGTATACAACTCGGCGCTCTTGAACTCGTCAATGTACAAATAGATGATAAACTTCCACAATTGGCCCAAGAGTGTTATTTTGCCGAAGCCAATTGTCGAGCCGAGCCTTCATAGCTTGTGACCTAGTTTGTAGACAAGTGTATCAAGTACACTGAATCCATGCGAGGACAAGCACCTAGCACTTCTTGAAGATAGAATAGGTGAAATGGAGTTATTTCGCTCCCCCCAGCTRTCAATGCAAAACCTTCACAGCTTGTATTTCTTTCTTTGGACAAATGTATCATATGTATTAAATCTAAGCAAAAACAAGCACCTGGCACTTTTTTGAAAATGGATTCGGAAAGATGGAGCAATTTGGCTCTTCTGAACCGAGAGGCAAAATTTTGTATAAATACATCACAAAAAGAAGAGATAAAGGCTGGACTTTTTGGGCAAACATTGTAATGTATTTTTTGCATTGGAGGAGTTAATACAGCAAATTTGAAGATTCTTGATTCCGTCACGACTGTGTTGCAAGTTTGTTTCGTTATGTTCTTTGTTTCTTTTCATTTTTCTCTACATAATTGATGTGTATCACTATAACTTAGTACGACCACTACTATAGTGAGGGGATTCTAAATTTCTGTAATTGTTTCTTGTCTTTCCTTTGCACCAGCTATCAGTGGGTGTAAGACCAATTTACATTTACAGGATTTTATATTTAATTACACAATGTCAATTATTTCTATGTCAATTTATTCTTTTGTGTATGTGTGAGTTTCTATTGACAAGAGCCTTACATTATCCATAGCTAAATGTTTTTTCTCTTATTCCATACCTTTTACTAAAATCAATACAGTTACAGGAAAAGGCCTTCAGTTTGCATTCCCATTTTGTTCTTCATGCAAAAATACTCCTTAAAAAACCAAATTGAAACAACGTTAAAACCTCTTCCTAATCGTTTCCATATTGGTACTGTTCCTTCAATGACTGTCCCTGCAGTAACTCAACCTAATATTCAACCTGGACTCTCTAATCAAAATCATATCGCTTTGAATATTTTCGATGCAATCCTTAAAACTGCTAATACTCGGGAGGAATTAGAACTTTCATGGGCAGCCATTGAGCGTGATATAACTGCTCAAGAGCAGTTGGAAGCTAGACAGCGAGAACGTAGAAACCATCATTAGTTTCCTACGCCGAAGGTTAACATATATCTTTGTATTTATATTTTACATACTTTCGGATGCCTTGACACTGTGCTTTAATCCTTAGTACAGACTCAAGAACAACATCTTTCTGGCGCCGTTTCCAGGGAGCGAAGTTATGAAATATTTTCCCTGGGAAAATGACAAATTATTTCGTTGATAGTGTTACTCTTTGATAGTGAACATAGAGTGCACACAGTTTAAGGATTTTTAAAAAAATATTTCACTTGGCGACTCCACTAATACACAAACTGGCGTCTGGTAGAAGGCATACCAGACAGAACCCGAATGGAAAGCAGATTACACTTGTTAATAATCCTGAAAAAATTTTAAAAGCGAGAGGCTCGTTTGAGGCAACTGCTTCAATTAATAAACCCAAAAACCCACTTATAAAGACTAAATGCCCTTTAGAACCTCTTACTTCCTACAGCCCTCTGTCTGATACCAAAGATCTGGAAACAGACCACTCAGAATTTAGGAGTAAGCCACATCAAACTTTCCCACCTATAAACAAGGGAAAAGGTCCTTTGGAAAGATCGTTATCATTTGACATACCATCCTTTCTTCATCAGAACTTCCCAGTTTCACCTGGTTCAAAAGTGTGTGTTACACCCCCATTTCCTACTCCCAAGTCGATGGCAGGCATCAGAGGAGGAGGTGGAGGACAACCGAATGTCCCTCCTCCCGGAGTATTTGCAAAAGTAGCAGTGAGATATGCTCCTCTGGTTTTACCCATTCCCCTCCATGATTTACCTGACAACTACATCAAAAATATTCCTAAGTTCACTGGAGAGGAATATCTAACCGCAGTCGAGCATATAAACTTCTTTGACCAGTTCGCAGACATATGCAGTATTGAGCACGAGGATGTCTATTCGAGATTACTTGTCCAAACCTTCGAAGGATAGGTCCGAACTTGGTTTCGGAGTCTTCCTGCAGCGTCTATTCGGACATATAACGCCCTGGAAGACGCTTTCCTCAGGAAATGGGGAGAGAGAAAGGATCACTTATACTACCTTACCGAGTTTGGGTCTCTGAAGAAAAAGAACTCAGAAACAGTTATGGAATTTATTTTGAGATTTAACAAACTATATAATAAAATTCCAGCCGTTGTTAAACCTTCTGAACCATCAACAAAAGTAACCTTTGCGGGAGCTTTTGAACCTGATTTTGCATTACTTTTGCGAGAAAGAAGAGGAGCCACCCTAAATAGAATGCAAGATGATGCTGTCGAAATAGAATCTAATATTATGGCTTCAGGTAAGTTGAAGGCTAAAGTAGAAACAGCCAACCGTGATAATAGACGCTATAAGGAACCAGCAGGTCCTTCCGGGTCAAATAGATACACTGATGACAAAATGGATGATATGGCCCGAATAATTAAAGACCTGTCTAACAAAATATCTAGGATGGAGTTGGATCATGCCAAAGTTGATTCTTCTAACAAAAGAGACTTCAGGAGAAACCCAAATCCTCAAAATCAACAAAGGCAAATAAGAATGAAGATCAGAAAATACAAGCTCCACTAAAAAACGAAAATTTTATAGGCATGAGTGACCCCCAAGATTTCGGAGACTCAGAAGATGAAGTTACGTGTTTCGGTGATGAGTGTTCGCAGCCATTTCTGACTAGGGAAGACTATGAGAAATCCTTAAATACTCCTCAACCGTCTAATGAAGAAGAAGAAGGTGATCCTACTGACCTTTGTGTATCTCAACCAGAAAAAGAAATGATAGCGACTGATTTCCAGCCCAGATACAATCTGAGATCAAAAAATAAGCCCACCTCAACTAACCAACCTAAGAAAATCCTGCCAAGGGATCATTCTCATGAACCTCCTTTGGAAGAGACATTGTTACCCAGCAATAAAGTCAAGATAACGAAGACTCAAGAGTCTGAGGTGAAACAAGCTGAAAACCAAACAAAGGAAACAGGGCCGATAAATAAAGTTACATCTGCCACTAAGGTCACGAGTGATAAAGCGATCCAGACAAACAAGTCGGAAGAAAAAATCTCGGAAGTCTTAACCAAAGAAACAGACAATACCAATACATCTTACAATTTTGAAAATGAATTAAATAAAATTAGGATACCGATTCCTTTGGTAGAATTAGTAAAAAAACCCACTTATCGAAAGAAAATTGCCAAAGTGATGGGCGTTTATGAGCCAGAAAGTCACTCCGACGTTATCAACCTAGAAGATGACAAACCTAACATCACCTTTGGTCCTCATTTTGAGGGATTTACAGACAATGTCACTCCTTTCTATATCACCCTGAATATACATGACCAGTTACTGCATAACTACATGTTAGACTCCGGGGCTTCATATAATGTTATGCCCAAAACTATAATGGAGAGGTTGGGACTCCAGATCACTAGACCCTATGGAGACTTATACTCGTTTGATTCAAGAAAGGTTAAATGTATGGGAATGATAAAAGATCTGGTAGTTACCCTGGCTCAGGTCCCGGTTAAGAGTATCCTGATGGATGTGGTTATTGCAGATATTCCCCCCAAATATGGTATGTTGTTATCCAGATCATGGGGAGCCAAGTTGGGGGGTTCTCTACAATTGGACATGTCATATGCCACAATYCCAATTTTCGGTGGTCAGTTTACCCRTTTGTACCGAGAAACAAGATTRGCGTATACTGTCAGTGATCCTCARAATCCAAACAACTTTCCCATTTATGTTGCAGACCAAGATCTGGGGAATTGCATATTGTCTTTTGAGGATGGTTTAGATGGATGTCCAGAAGAACTTGATATGAAGCAAGAAGAGCTTAGCACCTTGACTGAAGAACTATGCAAAAGTGGTCTCTGGAAAATGTACTTCGATGGCACTTCATCTTCTGAAGGAGCTGGTGCTGGTATACTTTTGATAGCACCTGAAGGTAAGTTTATCGTTCCTTTCTCATATCGCTTACAGTGGGAAATAGATTACACCAACAACGTATGCGAGGATGAAGCATTAATATTAGGTTTACAGGCTGCCAAGAAGCTAAACATAAAAAACTTGGAGGTTTACGGTGATGCTGAATTGATAGTAAAACAAGTAAACCGACAATACTTAGCCAAACATCCTAGATTGAGAACGTACAGAAATTGCGCCTGGGATTTAATGGAGAATTTTTTCTCATCTATAAAAGTCCATTTTATTCCTCGCACAGAGAATCTACATGCTGACGCATTGGCTAACGCAGCTTCGACTTTTTCCCCTCCCACGAATGTTAAACTGAAATATCATATTGAAATCAGATATAAACCCTCTATACCAAACAATGTCCGACATTGGCAGGTCTTTGAAGATGACGAACAAATTCAGAAATTTCTCATAGCAATAGGTGAATTCTCTGAAACTCATCCAGATCAAGAAAACCAAAATGACYCGATGTGGATTATGCAAGAAGATGATGATCCTGAAACCTTCTGAGAAAAAATAGCGGATCATCGCATGTTGGTCCTCAAAAATAACCAAATCCTGAAAGGCTTAATTCCTTTGGAAAGACTCTTCGATCAGAATGACATACCTGTAAAGTCCACTTTGCAACCCCAACCAGAAGAGGTGGAAGATTGCAACATAGGAACTGAAAAAGATTCCAGGATAGTAAAGATATCTAAATTCCTCCCTCCTAAGGTAAAAGACCAGTATAGAGACTTACTCAGACAGTATAAAGATGTTTTTTCCTAGTCCTATGACGAGCTTCGAACATATGATACTTCTATAATTGAGCACAAGATACCTTTGAAGCCCGGAGTCAAGCCTTTTAGGCAGAATCTCAGGCAGTTTAACCCCATTTTGTTGCCTGTTATTGAAAAGGAAGTTAAGAAACTCTTAGATGCGAAGATAATTATACCTCTGAGATATTCGGACTGGGTAGCAAATTTGGTCCATGTCAGAAAAAAGAATGGAGAAATCAGACTGTGTGTAGATTTCCGGAACTTGAACAGGTCCTCTCTTAAAGATAATTATCCACTTCCTAAAATGGATCACGTCCTGGAAAGGGTAGTTGGAGCCAATCGAATTTCTATGATAGATGGGTTTTCCGGATACAACCAAATCACCATGAACAAGCAAGACAGAGAAAAAATTGCTTTCACCACACCATGGGGTACATTCATGTATGATAAAATTCCTTTTGGTTTAATGAATGCAGGGGCTACCTTCCAGCGTGCTATGGATATCGCTTTCGTTGGAGAAAGAGATAAGTTCGTAGTAATCTACCTTGATGATTTGATGGTTTTTTCTAAAACCGATGAAGAACATTTGATCCATTTAAAACAGACTTTCGAAAAATGCCGCAGGTATGGCCTATCTTTGAACCCACAGAAATCACATTTCGCTATGCAGGAAGGTAAGCTTCTGGGGCATATCGTATTTAAAGATGGGATCAAAATTGATCCTAAGAGGTTTGAAGCGATACAAACTATCAATATTCCTAGAAACGTTAAAGAAATTCAATCTTTCTTAGGAACAATAAATTTTTTACGAAGGTTTATACCAAATTTTGCTGAGATTGTCAAATTGATCACAGGAATGCTGAAGAAAGATAGCAGAGTAAATTGGACGATCGAAGTTAAGGCGTCGTTTGAGCGTATTAAAAAATTCATCAGCGAGGCCCCGGTGTTAACAAGCCCATATTATTTAAGAGATTTCTTCATCTTCTCATTCGCTTCTGAACATACCATCGCCGCGGTATTGCTGCAAAAAGATGATGAAGGCTTTGAACGCCCAATCGTGTTTTTTAGCAAGAGCCTTAGAGACGCCGAACTAAAATACGATATAATAGAAAAACAAGCATACGCGATGGTGAAAGCGCTAAAATCATTCAGAACTTACGTCCTGCATTCAAAAATTATCGCGTACGTACCAACCAGTGTTGTGAAGGATATATTGGTACAGCCCAATAGTGATGGAAAACGAGGGTGCTGGCTCGCTAAAATACAAGAATTTGATCTGGAAATCAAGCCAACTAAATTGGTGAAGGGAAAGGGTCTGGCCAAACTCTTGGCTGAGTCAAACCTTAGAGCTCTTGACATCAATTACCTACAAAGAGAAGATGGAGACACACGTTTACAAGAGCCGGATGACCAGACATATCCAAGCAATATTGAAGAAAAATTCATATTGTCGGGTTGGTATAAAGATATAGTCTTCTACTTGTTAAACCTGAAATGTCTAGATGGACTAACACCAGCCAAATACAGAACTTTAAAACTCCATGCTGTAAAATATTGCATCTCCGAAAATCAACTATACTGGAAGGATCCACTCGGGTTTTTACTGGTCTGTTTGGTTGAGTCGGAAACTCCGCGAGTTATAGAAGAATTTCATGAAGGAATATGCAGGGGACACCATGCATGGAGAGCCATAGCCTACAAGATCCTGAGGGCCGGATACTATTGGCTGAAACTATTTTCAGATGTTAGTGCTAAAGTACGTGCCTGTTACTCGTGTCAAATATTCGCTGGTAAGCAAAAACTCCCTTCATTACCACTCGTTCTAGTCAAAACTGAAGCCCCATTTCAACAATGGGGATTAGACTTCATAGGAGAAATTAATCCCCATTCCAGTGCTCAGCATAAGTGGATCTTAACGACCACAGATTACTTTACAAAGTGGGTGGAAGCAATTCCAACCAAAAGGGCAATAGACTCGGTGGTGATTGACTTCTTGGAAGATAACATCTTGTCAAGATTCGGGTGTCCCCGAAATATTGTTACCGACAACACCCAGGCTTTCAAGTCCATGGCTATGATCGACTTCTGCCAGAAATATAGTATCGTTCTCAGCCATTCCACTACTTATTACCCTCAGGGAAATGGGTTGGCTGAATCATCTAATAAGAGCCTGGTAAACGTGATAAAAAAGGTACTGAACGAAAACAATAGGTCCTGGCATGTACATTTGAAGCACGCATTGTGGGCAAACCGCATCAGCACTAAAAGGTCTATCAACATTTCACCGTTTCAGATGGTATATGGGACCGAGGCGGTTCTGCCAATAAATTTAGCATTACCAATGATGAAATTATGGCAGGATCAAAACGAAGAACCCAATCATGTAACCAGAAGAATTAACCAACTGATTGAGGTTCAACAGCTCAGAGTGGAGGTTGATGAAAAAATGAAGAAATACCAGGATGATATGAAAGCATTGTTCGACATCAAGGCAAAAAACAGAGAATTCCTACCAGGTGATTTAGTATTAAGATGGGATGCGAGAAGGGAAGAAGCCGCTAAACATAGCAAATTTGATCATCTTTGGTATGGACCATTCAGGGTTTCAGCTCCAGAAGGAAAGAATTCCTTTCTTCTGGAAAATATTGATGGATAAATTCTCAGCGCCTCTGTCAACGGACGATATCTAAAGCACTACATGACTTGACAGTCGTCGGACGAAAAAGAAAATAAAATAAAATGAAAAATAAGAAATTGTGTATACATAATTGTAAATAAATAAATTTTATTATGAGTTTTTGTACATATTTATGTTTTTGCTCAAGCATTTATTTTCAATTTTTGGTTTTCCTTCCTAAATTCTTAACGCATTTTAAATCAAATTCATATTTGTTTTTGCTGGATCCCAGCTGCAGATGAAACTAGCTGAAGAAATAACGTACAGATCGGTGTTGGAAATAGGGCGACATAAAACAGGTGATACATAAGATAGTTCATAATCTCCAAAGAAATTGAAAAGAGAAGACAGAGGTGAGTTTTCTCAATACTCAGATCATGAAGACCTGTTTTTAGCAATCTAAAGTAATATTGTTCAAATTGCAATAAAGGGTTAGATAACAGGATTATTTTTGGCTTTGATCTTTAAACTAAAATTTGAATGAATATGTTAAATTCAAAAGCAGTCAGTCCTAATTTTTGTTCCCAACTGCATTCGAAGACTAGTCCAGAACTGTTGTGACCGTTTTTATATATTAAGCCACTTGATTGCTGCCTTGTTTCCTGTTTATATTTGGATCTAACTTTTAGTGAGTCACTATTTTCCCAAGCCTTTGAGAAGGGGTAAAGATTTTTTGTTTCAAACCTCAGGGATTCCGAAACAGATCTTAACAAGAAAGTTGGTCCTCACAACTACTTAATCTTCTGCTAAGTTGAACGTTTATAGTGATCCTAACTTTCCTAGGTTTTTCAACAGCGTCGAAAAATCAAAGCTTGCTTGAACAGGATGTCCCTTAAAGTTTTATTCTTTCTCCCTTGTCTCCCTAAGAACTAAAGGTCTTGTGAGGGTTAAAGGAAGGTTGATACTGAGTAATCAAAATAAGTTGACAGACCTCTGATAAAAAATATTTTACATATCTCAACCCTGATATAAACTGATTGCTCCCATCTTTGTGTTTTAAAAGTAAATACTAAGACAGGTGGTGAAATGAAATTCAGAAATGATTGCCCCCACCTAGTCTATTAAGACGATGAAAGGAAATTCAGAAATGATTGCCCTCGTCTTAGCGTTTAAACGCATAAATATTTTCCGAAGTGGTGAAAAGAAATTTAGTAGAAAAGGGTCAGACAACTTCACTGGGGTACTGAACAGGCTCGCTGGCAGTGAAGCAATGTCTAGGAGATCTATAAGGCTGTTATACATAAACCTCAATCTACTCTGGTAATCAATACTTTCTGAAAACCTGATCATTTCCCCAAATTCCGATGGGACTACCCTATTTTAGATTATATAATATCATTCTTCTGATGCAAGCTAAGAATCACAAGACCTGTTGAATATCCTAGGAGCGTTACGATTATCTTAAAGCGTTCCCCAAACTTAGTAGTGAGGAAGGGAAAATTGCAAAGGTGACTTCAGCTGTGTTTGGAAAGAGTATCTGAGTTCAAAAAATTTCTGGGTTATCTAACGAAAGTTTTTTCCCCCTTTCTATCTTTTTCCTTGGATTTTTCTCTTGATTTTAGCCTATGACTCCATTTACCCAATTTTGGCACCTAGTCTACTGTTCTTCCCACCTCACAGGGAAGTGGGATCCCTAGTTGGAGCCTATGTTGGAGCCGACCTTGTTTTTTCACCTCGCGCAATTTTCAACGTTTGATACTTGAGACCTAAAGTTGTTTTTCTTTTCCTTCCAAAATCATAAGACTCTTAAATCTTGTCGTTTGAATAGAAATGCTTTTTCACTTTCAAAAGAAAAGATTTGTTTTTCGCAAGTATGTTTGCTTTTTTTTGTTTTATTTTGGAATATCGCAAATCGGATATCGCAAGTTGGACACTTTAATTTTTGAATTCGCAAATCCCGAGTCGCGAAACTGCGAACTCGTTTTTAAATTTTTTACCCAAGGCATTGACTATGCTAAAACCTTTAACCCTGGTTTAGACATCGTCAGTATTTCACGCCTCGGCATTCGTCGAGGCCAAGTTTTTGTTCTTACAGCCCCAATAGACGAGAATGTGATAGCTTTTGTGAGAACCTTGGTCAATAACTAAAGTTAAAAAACTAACCATGGTTAATGTTGGTTCTCGGCACATCGCCACTCGATACTTTTCTTTCATGAAGTTAAAATGTCCAAAACCCCGATTCATGAAATTGCGACATGATTATGGCAAGATTAATTAGTCGCCTAATCTAAGATTTCCTTCTCTTAATTCGAGCCTTACTTATCGCCACATCACGATATCGCGACTCGGCATATCATTTTCCTAAAAGTCTGTCCTTGAATTCCCTAGTCGCGATATGGCGAGTAAATTAATTACGTAAGCAAGGATGCGCCAAATCACGATTACCATTGATTTCATTAAAATCGGCACTCGCAGTCTCGCGAGTTAAAGGGTCAAAATATGGAAAGGAAGTTCACGATGCAGCGAAAGGCGAGAAAGTTTTTTAAGTCGTTAATATGGGTAATTTTAAATTAAACCAAATACGTCCCGCGCTTCAAGGTTGGAACACTTCACGAGGTATTTACTTGATCTCCATAACCCGAGTACCTGTCAAGCCGCCCAATATTGATGACATTAATGAGAAATCAGGGTAAATCCCTGAATAAATCAGATCGGATTTATACAATAAATTTGGTTTTATTTGCGATTTGACAGGTTTATTTCAAAGGTACAGGATTTTCAAATATATATGAAAGTTTCGTTCTATTCTAAAAACATTTCTCTTAAGTGCATAGAACTCACTTTTCTCCGAGGAAACTCATCTCCGCATGTATACACAGGTCTAATGCAGAAGAGCAAAAAATCAAGCTTCAGCTATGGCGCCAAGGAGAGCAGCGAAAGAAAATGTCGAGCTTGCAGCACAGGGTCCGGACAACGTCTCAGATACTTCGCGTCTGACGGGTGGCTCAGTAACCACCTGGTCGTTTATTTCAGACATTTTACAATCCGAGCTAGTAAACTATTCAAACTCTGATGACGATAACCTTGATATTGTGAAGGACGATCTGAACACTAAGTACAAGACAATTGTTCAGTCAGGAATGCACCTGGTTGCAACCAGACCTCGGTTGCTCCCATACTACGACATGATCCGATGGGCATTGGATCACATCGACCTGCCCTCCAGAACTATCTTAAATGATCGACAAGCCATGGTCGGGACTTTTATGCCTGAGCATATCCAGTCTATGTATAAGCTCCCAGCAACTTCTGAATACACGTATGGCAAAGAATTCCTGGCGGACTTCAAAAAGAAGGAGTGCGAAGAATATGACAAAACCATGCCAAGCCTGATAAAAGACTAGGTTTCGCGTTCTGCGACATTCAGAGTCAATGACAAGGGAGTGTATTCAATTTCTTCATTGGAGCCAAATTTTATGTATGTGGCGATGATGACTTGTCAGCTTTTCGGATGGGAGGATACCGCGCATTTTATATCCAGTGGGTACCTCTCATCTTTCGGGTGGCAAAAGGTTCATCATTCAATTGGGCAAAAATGTTCTCCGATAGTTTGTTCAACAGGGTCACCGAGTACCGGGAGAAAAAAGCAGCCGGAAAACCATCTGGATTCTTCATGTCCGCGTATATCATGGACGCAATATGCTCCATGACACCTTTTACTTTAATGAATTGGGCTTGGAGTCCAACCCATGAGAAGACTGTTCATGAGTACCACGATAAGCTGTGGGAAAATAACGCGAACAAGTTTATTTATGAGATTTTTAACTGGGTGATGGTGCCACTGCACATCACCATTTTTGGTCTTTCGCCACCCCGCATCTCAGATAGCATTGCTGTGAATCTGATTCATATCGTAGACTGGTATGTGGAAGAGGAATTCTCTTATTTTAGAGTGTTCGGAGTTGTTGTCCCTCCTTCAGCACTACCGTTGTTCATCCCCGACAAGCTGGCATGTCGCGAGATTGCCCGAAAAATAGTAATCGGTGGAGTAAGCAAGGAGCTCAAAGCATCATCAAAAAAGGTATGGTCATTTTTCCCTGTTCGGCTAAATTCATATTCCTTATTAGATTTCGGACATGCTAAGGCTGAGGTTGCAGCCATTGAAGACTTGAGCCTAGTCTCTATCGAGTACAAAAAGCATGATCCACAGGGAATTGTAAGCACTCATTTGGGAAATTGTGGATTAAAGAGGTTCGAACATGAATGTTTGCCCTCGGATGATGTTTTTCGAGGTGCGAGGTCCTATTCGGAGGTGCAATTTTGAATCAGATCCCTAGCACCCGAAGACAGGACCTCGGTTTTAAAATTTCAGGAGCATAGGAAACGATGTCTCCCCGTGGTGCTGGGAGGTTTGGGACTTTCCAAAGATAAATAAAAAGAGGCCGAAAGTTCTGAGGGGAAAACCTCTAATCCCGAAAAGGAGAAGAGTCATGAGCAGGAGAAGAATCTAGAAAAGGAGAAGAGTCTTGAGCAGGAGAAGAATCCAGAAAAGGAGAAGAGTCCTGAGCGGGAAGAGAATCCTGAAACAGAAAAAGAGATTACTGATCCTCCCAAGGAGCATAGTCCGGAGGTGGAAATAAAAGACACAGACCCACTGGAAACTCAGAATTAGTAGGCAGGGACAAATACCTTTGACCCCCCGAAAGAGCAAGATCCACTCAGCACACCAGGGAAGGATGCGAAGCAGATCGGGAAACCCATCACCTCTGTCACACCCTTGCAGTCGGCACAGGGAGGCGTTAGAGAGGGATGGATATTTGGGGAAGAACTGAGGCCTATAAGGGCAGAGGAACTCCCTCCTAATGAATTCTTCTTTGACAAAAAGAGGAAAGCTATGGTGAAGCGAGAATTTTATCAAGAGGGAGAGTCCACTATTAAAAAATTCAAAGTGATGACCGATGGGATGAATAAAAGGAAAGATTTGCCACGAAAATTGCAGAAACGCTAGGAGCGTATGCAACGGCAAATCAATTCTCGGTCGAAATGTTAAAGAAGTAGCTCAAAGAAAAAAATCACCTGATCAAGACTCTTGAGGCCAGGGTGGCTTCGGCAGCAGAAAGCGCTAAGAGTCAAGAAAGCGGAGAAATCGAGTTGGCCCGATTGGCCGACAAGAAAGAAATTGAATTCCTCAAGACCAAGCTGGAACAAGCAAATTCTACAATCTGAGATGGTCGGGTACAATCGGGCCAGCAGAGGGATAGGATCACACAGCTGCAGGATCAGTTGGAGGTCGCAGAAAGCAAGGTAATCAACATCGAGATTGTAAAATCCCGAGCAATCGATATCCGAAGCAAGATCTCCTCTGCTCAACACAGTCTGTTAAACAAAGTAGGAGAGATTCGAGAAGACTGTTTGTTAATACATCAGATCTCCGAGAATCTGACTGACAAAGAAATAAATGCAGAGGTTTCTTGGGTTGCTTTTCAAGAGGCAGTGATAGCGACCAACAACAGGTTTTCAGGGCCTCCCGGGCTCACCATTGTCGAACAAACCAGGGGTAATATCTTGTTAAAGAATTGGGAACATGATATTACTTTAGGCAAAGAGCAGGCTCAAAAAGTGACAAATTCGTTAGCAGAAACCTGCAATGCCATAAATGGTGAGCTGTTAGGGATAGATATTGGAGGCGACATAGGGGCACTGAGACAGATGAATATAGATCGGATTTCTCTCGACATGAAGGAGAAGAATGAGAGGAATTCAGCAGAAATCTCTAAAATGGATAGGGTAGATCCGGCTCAAATCGACAAACATTTGATTCAGCCTAGTGCACAACTCGGTGCTCTTGAACTCGTCAATGTACAAATAGATGATAAACTTCCACAATTGGCCCGAGAGTGCTATTTTGCCGAAGCCAGTTGTCGAGCCGAGCCTTCACAGCTTGTGACCCAGTTTGTAGACAAGTGTATCAAGTACACTGAATCCATGCGAGGACAAGCACCTAGAACTTCTTGAAGATAGAATAGGTGAAATGGAGTTATTTCGCTCCCCCCAGCTGTCAATGCAAAACCTTCACAACTTGTATTTCTTTCTTTGGACAAATGTATCATATGTATTAAATCTAAGCAAAAACAAGCACCTGGCACTTTTTTGAAAACGGATTCGGACAGATGAAGCAATTTGGCTCTTCTGAACCGAGAGGAAAAATTTTGTATAAATACATCACAAAAAGAAGAGATAAAGGTTGGACTTTTTGGGCAAACATTGTAATGTATTTTTTGCATTGGAGGAGTTAATACAACAAATTTGAAGATTCTTGATTCCATCACGACTGTGTTGCAAGTTTGTTTCGTTATGTTCTTTGTTTCTTTTCATTTTTCTCTACATAATTGATGTGTATCACTATAACTTAGTACGACCACTACTATAGTGAGGGGATTCTAAATTTCTGTAATTGTTTCTTGTCTTTCCTCTGCAGCAGCTATCAGCGGGTGTAAGACCAATTTACATTTATAGGATTTTATATTTAGCTACACAATGTCAATTATTTCTATGTCAATTTCTTCTTTTGTGTATGTGTGAGTTTCTATTGACAGGAGCCTTACGTTATCCATGGCTAAATGTTTTTTCTCTTATTCCATACCTTTTACTAAAAGCAATACAGTTACGGAAAAAGGCCTTCAGTTTGCATTCCCATTTTGTTCTTCATGCAAAAATACTCCTTAAAAAACCAAATTGAAACAGCGTTAAAACCTCTTCCTAATCGTTTCCATATTGGTATTGTTCCTTCAATGACTGTCCCTGCAGTAACTCAACCTAATATTCAACCTGGACTCTCTAATCAAACTCATATCACTTTGAATCTTTTTGATGCAATCCTTAAAACTACTAATACTTGGGAGGAATTAGAACTTTCATGGGCAGCCACTGAGCGTGATATAACTGCTCAAGAGAAGTTGGAAGCTAGACAGCGAGAACGTAGAAACCATCATTAGTTTCCTACGTCGAAGGTTAACATATATCTTCGTATTTATCTTTTACATACTTTCGTATGCCTTGACACTGTGCTTTAAGCCTTCGTACAGACTCAGGAACAACAGTACCAATCACTTTGGCCGAAGTGATGCTAGACCCTCTGGGGAAAAGAAGCACCTGCCCATCATGGAACAAGATCTCATAACCCTTCTCCTCAATAGTAGAAACTGACACTAAGTTCTTCTTCAAGCCCAAAACATAAAGAACCTCTGTCAAAGTCATCGGAGGCAAAGACTCCCTCTGAAATGATACGGTCCCACAACCAGCCACCTTGACCTCCCATTCATCTCCAAGAACTACCTCTGTATCTCCACACTGAGTAAGATCTGTCAAGTTCTCACGAACTACTGTCATATGTCGAGAGGCACCACAGTCAATATACCGAGTATCATGAATAGTGGTCATCGAGGATAGACATGCAATCAAGGAAAATTCCTTGTCAAACTTGGTGGAAAACTCTTCCACCTCTGTTGAAGCTATTTTTTTTTTCTTCTTCTTGTTTGGACACTGTCCTGCATAGTGCCCAAACTTATGGCAAGCAAAGCACTTGAATTTTCTCATGTCTTTCTTCCCTTCACCCTTGGGATTTTTTCCTCCCTTTGGAACCTTTCTAAACTTCTTCTTTCTAGTGGTAGCAAGAGCCACATTCTCCTCCTCATGACCAGTAGATGAACTGCCATGTACATAACCTCTCCGAGTCTCCTCCTGAACAAAGTCATCCCAATGACGTTCCCAATCGGGAAGCTTCTCCCTAGAACCAATTCCCTCCACAAAAAACAACCCATTGTTTGGAAACACCATTCAATGTTGTTCTCACAAGATCACTGTCAGCTATGGCTTCCCCCACAGCTCCAAGCTCATCCCTCACCTGTGTCAATCTAGTAAGGTATGTGACCACATTTTCATCCTTGGTCATTTTTATGCTCTTTAGTTTTTTCCTCAAAACCATCTTCCGGTTCTCATTTGTACTCTGGTACAATTTAGTCAAAGACTCCCACATCTCATAGGCATGAGTCTTCCCCGTCAAGTGAGGAATCAAATGATTCTTGATGGAATCAAGAATAAATCTCTTAGCCTTGATACTCTTCTTAGTATAGGCTGCAATAAGAGTAGCATCAGTAGGTACCACAACAGGATGAGTAGTGGTATTCTCCACAATGTCCCACAACTCGTTCTCTTGCAAAAGCAAGATCATCCTCTCCTTCCAAGCACCAAAATTTGCTGCCCCATCAAGTCTGTCTTCAACCCTCAAATCAGTAGCCATGACCCTCTTTCTACTGAAAATCACAAATAAAAAAATCTGCCCGGTGAAGTGACTGTTGTCCCAACTTTCTATCTGCTGAAATTTCTGCCTCTCTTCAAATCAGCTCTGATACCATGTAAATTTTTTAGACCCCAACCCAGTTTCAGTCTCGCTGATTTTTCAGCCAAAGTTAATGCCCAAATCCAATTTCAGCACTGTTTCAGCATATGTTTTACAAAAATTTAAGCTTTGTTTCAGCATATGTTACAGCACTGTTTCAGCATTGTTTCAGCATATGTTTCAACACAATCTCAGCACTGTTTCAGCATATGTTACAACACTGTTTCAGCATATGTTTCAACAGTTTCAACACTAGTTACAACACTGTTTCAACATATGTTTCAGCATATAAAAACTTAACAGAAAATAAACTTCAGAACTGAAACATGAGGATTCTGAACATCATTTTCAACGCAGAAATAAAATATCAGCAGTATGCAAAACTCAGAAAATATAGACACAAAGATTTTTGGTCTAACTTCGCCCCTGGAAAAACCCATAAGGGGAAAACCAGTGAGAGAGGGATTTTTATTATTTATGAGCTTCTGAGAAATTTCTTTTACAGCATATTCATCTTCGGAAATTTACACAAACTTATCTGGACATTCTTGTAGCTTTTATCTTCGATTTCTGAACCAAAAATCCGTACAACTGTACGACTGTCCCAGCAATTAATGTTGTACTGACTGTCTCGAAATTCATGCCAAAAATCTGCTAAGACTGTACGGAAAACCCAACATGAAAAACTCCTTGTAAACCGTGTTGTACGGCCCTCAAAATTTGTGCCAAACTATATGGACTGTACGGAAATACACTCAGAAATTTATTACAGCAGTTACCTCAATTTCTATGCTAATAAATGTTGTACGATAGCCTTGGAATGCATGCCAATACTCTCAAAAATTGAAGCTTCTATCCTCCTCAATTTCTGTGCACATTAAATGTTGTACGGCCTCCACAAATCTGTATGGTACGGCCTCCACAAATCCGTATGGTACGGCCTGTTCTTCCTTGTTGTCTTCTGCCTTGAAAACCATGCTAGTTCTTTGCCTTGGGATGCATGCTCTCCTTCAACAAATGTTGTCTCTTTTCTTCAACTCAACCTCTCTCTTACTCTCTCTTGTTCTCTCAACAAGAATACTTGAACTACCCAAGAATGGGTGGGCCCTCTTGCCCAAGTCGACCTTATGAGGGAAGGTGAGGGGTTTTCTAATCTAACGGTTGAGATTAGATTAGATGGGTGGCTAAGATTTGGTGTCTCTTCACTCACCCTCACTTTAGTTATAAAGTAATATTTTAATTTGCATCTCACAAATTAATTTGACTAGGACCCACATTAGGCACTTTCTCCCCCTTAGGCGCCTAGGGAAGAGAAACACTTGCCTTGGTACTTTATTTTAATTAAAAATTTAACAGACGTCACCTTGAGCGTGTGACGGTTTGACAGAGCAGTTGGCACGTGTGGCATGATTGGGAGGCCCAAAGAGGGCCAACGTTTTGTCATTTTGTTGCTGCATTTTCCCTAAAAAGGGGCTAATGTCTCCCTCAGTAGGGCTTGACGTCTTCCTTATGCTCTGTTAGGGATTTGATTTGACAATATAATGTAAAAACAATATAATTTTGGTTTGTAGCCTTGTCGGCTACTTTTAATGACCTAAATTTAATTAAAGGTCATGATACAATATATATTGAGGAGTTTTTCCCTCATTTTGACATAACACACAACTCACATTCTTGTGAGATCTGATTTTTGTGCCCTTGTTGGGGTATTTCATCTTTTAAGTGAGGTGCACTTGTTGAAGGAAGGATTTTCTTGGCATTTTTGGCATTTCTCTTGAAGGAAGGTTTACAACTAGGGTTTGCAATGTTATTTCTTCATGATATGTAAGTGTTTTTTTATGCAAGACTTCTTAATTGAATGGTTGTAGGCTTGTACTCTTGCATTTATTTATAAACTTTGCTGATTTAAAAACCTAGGTGACAAGCACACAAGTAGGTCCTTGTCTCATGTCCCCTAAAAGAGAAATATTTATCCATTGAAGAAGGAAGGAAGAGCCTAGCCATTTCTACACTCTTTTTATTTCTTCCCTTGTGATAGCCGTGCCTTTTAAGATCCAAGAAGGAGGAGACGTCCCAGGCCTAGGATATCTACACCTAGGGTCGTCCTGCTTCTAGGGTTTGGTGATAGGACCTTGCCATTGCAACACTCTCCCTCACCTCACTTTATTGTCTTGACTTATCTTTTGTGCTAGCCGTTTTTCCAAGTTTAACCTAAGGAAGGAAAAAAGAGCACGAGGCCTTACTTAAGCAACACCAGAGTGAGCCTCTTTCCCCTAAGGTTTTTATTCTAGGGCCCTGCCATTGCAACACCTTAGAACCCTTCTGTATCATCCTTAGCCTTTTATCCCTTCAACTTTGCGTCCTCTCTTTAATTGACTCCATCTACCCCTAGGCACTGATCTCAGGTCCCCAACGTTGAAGTGATAGTGCTCAAACAACTCTTAAAAACTTTTATAATTTTGAAACCCTAACTAACTAACTAACCCTAATTATGTTGATGTCACACTTAGTTATTCCATCTTGACGCAACACTCTCTGTTGATAAGCAATTAGATGATGGTTAAGATCATTTATTGAGTAAGGGATTGATTAAATACATTGTTGGCTACATCATCTCAATATTTATTGATGAATTGATATTGTTCCATTGCTATATTAATTGACATTGATCTCATTGATATCTATTGTTTTAATTGCTTATATATTGATATCAGATAGTTATATGAAGTACTAACCCATTGAATTATAGCCTACATATATTGTTTTTCTATTGTCTTGTTTCGGGCAGGTGTTCTCATTGGGGCTACACTTCATTATTGGTTGTTTAGCCGGACTATCTGATCTTGGTGGTAACCTGTGAGGAGGGACTTTTACTTTGACCTTTATACCTTTTCCTCTTCAAAACCCCAGGTTACCGAGGACATCTCCCCTACTGGGTGGGGTAGGTTCTTGTTACGCCAGTTTGGCCTTTATCTTCTAGCCATTTGACCTAGCTACAAACTGTGCGATAACAATATTGACATGAGATTGTAGGGATGTACTGACTCTAATTGGCCAGGGAGCACAGTAGATAGGAAGAGCACCTTTGGGTGTTGCTTCACTTTGGGATCTTCCATGGTTTCCTGGTGTAGCAGGAAACAAACTTCTATGGCCTTGAGTATTGTAGAAGCAAAGTACATTGCATTAAGTGTGGTAGTCCGTGAAGCAGTGTGTCTTCGCAAGCTCCTTGCAGATTTATTTGGACATGTGCTAGATTCCACCGTTATTCATTGTGATAACCAAAGATGTGTGAAGCTCTCAGATAATCCAGTGTTTCATGACAAATCAAAACACATTGAGATCAAGTACCATTACATCCAAGACATGGTGCATAGGAAGGTCGTATTGGTGCAATACCTTCCTACAGATGAGCAGGTTGTTGATGTTCTTACCAAACCCCTTACCATGATGAAGTTTGAGTACTTCCATGACATACTTGGTGTGGCATAGAATGTCTCCCTCACTGAAAGGGAGTGTTAATGTTTGCAGCTTCCTAAAACATTCTCCAGATCATACTCCTTTGTGACTGAAGTGAATTGATCTGTGTTGACACTTATCCGAGAAGGGATAAGTGGGTTTGGTCTTATAGCCCAACATCCCATGTGGAGAGCACATGAGGAAATGTCAAGGGAATTGACCCTTGACGTCACACACTATGGGAGTTGACCCTAGTGTTTCTAGATGGTGTAGCCTCTAGAAGTCCACATGGGAGTGCCATGTGTGACAAACATTCTCTGGATCGTACTCCTCTATGAATTGAGTTGAGTTGATCCACGAGGACACTTATTCGAGAAGGGATAAGTGGGACACTTATTTAAGAAGGAATAAGTGCATTTGGGCTTATAACCCAACATCCCATGTGGAGAGAACATGAGGACATGTCAAGGGAGTTGACCCTTGACATCACACATTATGGGAGTTGATCATAGTGTTTCTAGAGGGTGTAGCCTCTAGAAGTCCACATGGAAGTGCCATGTGTTGCAAACCTTTTGCTACTATGGTGGTTGTGTACTACTAAAAAATATTGTGTGTCTCTCGACAATAGTTGTGTACTACTATGGAAAGATACTTCCCTAGCTAAGAGGGAGTGTTGATGTTTCAACATCGGTCATAACTTCTCCTAGATTGGGCTGCAGACCAAGGGAGATAGGATTCATTTATCATAAAGGCGCACTTGTGATAAATGGGCCCAAACGTAGTCCTTCCTTGATCATGACAAGGAATAATATGGACTTGAGGTGCTTGAGATGTTTTCCAAGTGTCAGTTAGCATCATGCTAACATTCACTAATGGGGGTGTACCTATGGTGAACAACCTTGGTTGAGAATGTCTCCCTCATTGAGAGGGAGTGTTGATGTTCGGACAACATCGGGAATACATTCTTCCATATATATATATATATATATATGACATAATATTTATAATACAATGTATAAATATACTTAGTAAATTAATAGTCACTTATTATCCAAGTGACACATCCTTTCATGGATGGTCACCATATGTTATATATATATGAAACTCTCATCATTGTAATAACATCAATTTAATATAAGAATCTTCTATTGTACTTGTGTCTCTGTGCATGGTTATTCTTCTTGTGATCTTGGTTATTACTGCTGCTATTGTTCATGGTTTATGCTTAAGTTCAAGTAAATTTATAAAGTAACTGAATGCAATTGAACAACATTAAAATCCAACACATAGCACCACTGTTTCATCTTATCTCCCACTCATTTATCCCATTCCCCTTGTCTGGGCATTGGGTTGACCTATTTACAGGATTGCACCTTATCTCGTGGGAAGAAGGGGCTAAAGGCCCAGAAGGTAAAAGCAGTTGGTAAAAGACAAAAGCCTAGAAATAAAACCCTGAGATGCTTCACCCAGAGATCCCCAAGAAGGCAGTAAAAGGCCTCTCAGCAAGAAACAAGAGGGAGCCAGAAAATTAAAAAACAAGACCTAGTCAGAGGATAGGGGGTCTCATCATGAGCCATCCTATTAGGTCCATGGGTACCTAACAGTATGACATTGCCACCATCTAGTTACCATGCCAGAGAAATGACCTTTGGTTGCATGGCCAAGGGAAAGGGGGTCTCATCACGAGCCAACCTTCTCATCTCTGTGAAAGTACTTTTGGGTAACGTTGTTAGCTCTGGTCACCATGCCAAGGCAGTGTCCCCTGGTTAGTTCTTGAATAAAAATAAAAAGAAGAAGAAAAGAAAATAAAAGAATAAAACAAGAAAAATAATAAAGGCAAGAATGGGCTTGAAAAAAATGCATCCATGACAGGTACAACTCGCCTTCTACAAAGGCACCCACATGTAACATTTATGCATCCTTGGCCCTCATTGCACCCACATGTTTGGGCATCACCTAGACACATCACCTCACTTACATGTCTTGGATGAGATCTTCCTAGAAAATTTCCTTTTCTTGTGGACACTAGTCCAATAGGACGCCTTGTCCTTTTCTCCAATCTTGTATTGCAGGTTTTTGTAATGTCTTTGAGTTATTGACTGATGTACTAGGGGTTTTATGCATATGTTTAATAATATTGATGACGAGATGTGATTGACATTTCTATGATCCCTGTGGCTGATGAGCCCATTGAGGGCATAGCTTTTGATGTGCAGGACCATGCCCAACAGACAAGTACCATTTGGACTAGTACACATGGGGAGATGACCTGTTCAAACCTCCATGGGGCAGAAGATCCCACCAGATGGATGTTGAGACCCCATCAGGGGGAAAAGATAGAACATATCTTGATCAGGGTTTTTGCACCTGAGAGGAAGAGAACATTCCACTAGAGACACTCCGGCAGGACTAGACCTAGGGGGAATGACCCCTTTTTAGTGGAACACTAGCCTTGGAAGGCTTAGGACATCCTTATCTTCACCATGACATCACCCAGCTTCATGGACGCTTTTGGAGGTAGACTAGGCAGCAGTGGCACATGTGGCATGTTGGAGAGGCCCCTGGGGGGCTAACGTTTTTCTCCTGGATGTTCCATTTGCCCTAGAAAGGGCTAGCACCTCCTTTGAAGGGGATTTTACTCTCTTTTTTTCTTAATTAGGGATTTTACTTAGAATTTAATGTAAAAACAATATGATTTTGACATTAAGGCCTTGTCGGCCCTTTTATGACCTAAAAAAGTAAAATTAGGTCATTGATACAGTATATATTGAGGATTTTGATTCTCATTTTATCATCACAACTTACTCACTCATAGTGAGGTCTAATTTTTTGCGCCCTATTTGGGTTATTGGTTGAATTGAGGAAGGTGCACTTGTTGAAGGAAGAGATTTTTGGCATTCTATGGTGTTTTTCTTGAAGGAAGGTGTTACAACTAGGGTTTGAATGGTTATTTTTGATGAATTGTAAGTATTTTTCTGCAAAACTTCTCGATTGAATGGTTGCAGTCTTATTTCTTACATGTATTTATAATTTTTTGAATAAAAACCCTAGGTGACAAGCACATAAGTAGGTCCTTGTCTCATGTCCCTTGATAGAAAAGCTTTTAGCCATTGAAGAATAAGAAGAGAGACTAGCCATAGCTACACTCCTTTTTCCTCTTCCCTTTAGCTAGCCATACCTTTTTGACTTCAAGAGGAAGAGGATGTCCCAGGCCTAGGTTATCTACACCTAGGGTCATTTTATTTTAGGGTTTGATGAAAGAGCCTTGCCTTAGCAACACTCTCCTTCTTTAATCCCTCTTGTCTTGACTTTGTATTTCATTTGAGCTAGTTGTTTATCAGGAAGGAGGAGAGAGAACGAGGCCTTGATTTAGCAACACCGTAGTGAACCTCTCTCCCCTAGGGTTACGATTTTGAAGCCCTGCTTTAGCAGTACTTCAAAACTTCTCCCTCTAGTCCTTTAAGTCTCACCCTCTTCAACTCTTGTGTCCTTCATAATTGACTCCATTTAACCCTAAGGCACTAATCCTAAGACCTCCAACGTTGAAGTAAGACCTTGATCCAAACACTCTCAAAACTTGAACTTAAAAACCCTAACTGCACTAACCCTAACCTACTAACCCTAAGTTGTTGACGTCACTCTTGGTTATTTCATCTCAATGTAGCAACGTTTTACTTTATGAGCAATTGAATGATGGTTTAAAGTGTTTGTTTAATAAAGTATTGATTGATCCCATTGAATGCCGCATCGTTCTAGTATTTATTGGAGAAGTGACATTATCTTTTCATTGCTATTGTGTAAACATTGACTTCATCAACATTTACTTTCAAAATTTCTTATATTGAATATCAGATAGTTATTGATTGATATGAAGTACTAACCCATTGAAATAAGCTTGCAAATATCAGTTTGTTGTTGTCTTGTTCCAGGCATTGGGTTTTACTTTATTATTGGTTGTTTAGCTGGAACTTCTGATTGGTGGTGATCTCTGAAAGGGGGAAAAAACTTATCTTCATCCTATTAACCTTTTTCCTTTTCAAAACCCCAGGTCACTGGGGACATCTCCTCTGGGCCTAACCTCCTTAAAGAGAAAGAACCTACCCATATTGGTGACATTGGATGGGATAGGTTCATGTTATGCCAGTTTGGCCTTCTACCTTATAGCCTTTACTTCTAGCTACAAACTGTGCGATAATAGGCACAATAACGCAGAAGTACCTCCGAGCTACCAAAATCTAACAGTGGATGGGAGAAGGACCATGTCATCTACAAAGAGGAGAATGGAAATCAATAGGTGGTGCAGGAGACAACCATCCTCAAGCTAGATATGACATTCTTTGACCCATTTAAAATCATAACCTTGGTTTTATCCATGTTGATCATCAACATGGATAAAATATGTCAGCGTCTCTCTCTCTCTATGTCATCGGCAAGTTGTAGAGAATCATGGGTGTGAGAATATTGTTCTACAATATGTCATGGAAGTAGTTCTAGAAACACTATCTCTTGAGAAGATCAAGGGATCCATATCCATAGATGTGTCTATTGGCACAATAGGGCCGACTTGTACAACTCAATAATATAATTAATCTTTTACACAATATTAATTATCTTTACACAGTAGGGCTGACTTGTACCCTTTACAATACAAATTAGGGTTTCACAATAATCTTACTCTTAGAAAATATAGCAAAGGATCCCCCACACTTCCTCTAGTGCTCTGCCACTAGGGACAAGTCCACATGTGCTCAACCATAAGGGATTTCACCCTCAACAAATCAACTCAACTAAATCCATAGGAGTACGAGTTGGAGAGCCATCTCAAGTCAACTCAACTAAATCCATAGGAGTATGACAAGAGACCATCTCAAGTCATCTCAACTTAGTTGAGAGGAGCACAACAAGAGACCAGTACACATCATCTCAACTCAGTCCAGAGGAGTATGACTCACCTATCACATAGGTGTTCTCACAAATCATCTCAAGTCAATATAGAGGAGTAAGATCTAGAGAATGTCTCATGAAGCTGCAACCATCAACACTCCCTCTCAGCTAGGGATGCATTCTCCACCAGGCCAAGTCTCTCACGAAAGTACTCGAACTTCGTCCTAGAAAGCAATTTGGTGAAGAGATCTGCAACCTGCTCGTGTGTAGAAAGGTATTGCACATGTACTGTTTTCCTCTGCACCATATCTCTGATGTAATAATATTTGATATTGATGTGTTTCTATTTATCGTGAAACACGGGATTCTCTGAGAGCTTCACACAGCTATGTTTATCGCAATGGATAACAATGGAATCCATCTCATGTATAAATAAGTTTGTAAGGATCTTGCGAAGCCACACTGCTTCAAAGACTACCACACAATGCAATGTACTCTGCTTATGCGGTACTCAAATCCACAGAAGTTTATTGCCTGGTGCACCAGGAAACCATGGCAGATCCCAAAGTAAAACAACAACCGAAGGTGCTCTTCCGATCCACTACGCTCCCTGTGCAATCTGCATTGGCATATCCCTGCAATCTCATGTCTACACTGGAGGCATATCTCATTCCATAACCAACTGTGCCTCGTAAATATCTCAACACATGCTTCACTGCTATCCATTGTGTCTATCTTGGTTGACTCATAAAATGACTGAGTACACTCACTGCATAGCATATATCAGGTCTATTGTTAACCATATAGATCAATGATCCAATTGGTTGTCTGTAAATATGTGGATCAATATCACCTGAATCGAAAGAAGTCTTGCTCAGTTTCTTCAGATTCATCACCATCGGTGTAGCCATGGGCTTACGGTCTGTCATCTCAAATTTCTTCAATATCTCAACTCTATATTTCCCCTGACTCTGGATAATATCATCAATCCTCTTCCACACTTATAGTCCCAATAAGTAGTGAATCATACCAAGGTCCTTCATCTCGAATTCAACAATAAGGCTTTCTAAACCGGTGAGGAATAAGTCATCAACATATAGGACCAAAATCAGCCACTCGTCACCAACAATGTTGTAGTATAGTTTCGTATCAACAACACTCTTATTGAAGCCCAAACTCATCAAGTATCCATCAATATTCTCGTACCAAGCACGAGGTGTTTGCTTTAGTCCATACAGGGCTTTCTTCAACCTGCACACACGAGAATCCTTCTCATGTATCATGAATCCATCTGGCTGCTCGATGTAAACTTCTTCCTCAGTCTCTCCATTCAGAAAGGTTATATTCACATCCATCTGATGTAGTCTCCAACCCATGGATGTGGCAATGGAAATAATCATACGGATGGAAGTGTATAGGGTAACAGGAGAAAATGTATCATCATAATCTATTCCCTCCACCTGAGAGAATCCTCTAGCTACAAATCTCACTTTGTACTTATCTACACTTCCATCAGCTGGATGTTTGATCTTATAGATCCACTTGGAATTCACTACAGACATCCTTTTCGGTCTTGAAACAATATTCCACACATCATTCTTCATGATGGACTGATACTCTTCGATCATGGCATTTTCCCAAACTTGTTGACTTGTTGCTTCTCCATGACAAGAAGGTTCAGTATCAATGATGTGGCTCATACCTGAAACATAGCTTGAAAATCTCTGTGGTCTCCTGTAGAGTCTTTCGAGCCCAAGCAGGCCTCTTTTGGCCTACTGCAATGTCTCTGGGAACATCAACTTGAGCTACGGGCTCAATTGGATTAGTAATTGTCTCCCTCTGAACGGTTGAAGGGGGGAGAAGGTATTTTCTCTTCTTTCTTCTCACTGTCAATCCCCATCTGAGATTCTCTAGATCTTCAAAAGGCTATCTCTTCCTCAAAGGTGACATCTCTGCTAACTTCAATTTGTCTCTAACCAGGGATGTAGATCCGGTATGCCTTCGAAGATTCATTGTACCCCACAAATGTACCCTTTCTGCCTGAAGGGTCTAGCTTGGTCCTCTTTTCATTGGGTACATGAATGTATATTGGACACCCAAATATCCTAAAGTGTCCAACCTCAGGATTCACTACGGTGAAAGCTTCTTAGAGATTCATGTTCTTCAGAATCTTATGAGGACTCTTGTTCTGAACATACACAGCTACCATGGATGCCTCTGCCCACATAATCATAGGTAGATTCTGATCATGTATCATTTCTTTGGTTGCCTCAACAATGGATATATTCTTCCTCTCTACAACCCCATTTTGCTGAGGGTTATAAGGAACGACGTGCTCCCTCTTGATCCCTGCCTCAATACAAAAATCATTGAAATCCTTGGAGGTGTACTCTCCTCCATTATCTGATCTCAACACTTTGATCTTTCTCCCGGTTAGGTTCTCAACCTGAGATCTAAACACTTGAAATCTCTCAATCACTCCATCCTTGGTCTTCAATAAGTAAATCCACATATTCAGAGAGTGATCATCGATGAAGATCACATAGTATAAATATCCACTCAAGGAAGCAACAGTCATGGGTCCCCTTGGATCTATTGTCACTGCTCATAAAGGACCCCTTGACATTCTTTCCAAGAGAACAACCTCTACAAATGCCATCATGCTCGATATGTATCTCTAGGAGACCTATCACCATCTTCCCCAGAGCGGGAAGGGCTCTATAATGTAAATGAGCAAGTCTCCTCTGCCATGGCTTGCTCAAGCTGATAGTATCATGTAATAAGGCTTGGACTAGTCAGATAGTCAATCTGTACAAACTGTTTTCTCGAATACTAATCACCTGGGCAGAATCCATGCGTGAGTTCTTGTGCCATACAAGAAATTTTCCTTCAGAGAAAATAAACTTGTAGCCTTTATCCTCTAAGGCAGAAATAGAGACAAGGTTCCTTTTCATCCCAAGTACATATAGTACCTCACTTAATTGAAGAGGTATGGCAGAATATAGTTGGAAGGAAGAAGATCCAACTCCCTTCACAGTATATCTGGCATCATCACCAAGTACAACATGTAGACGAGACTCTTTCTCTACAAGATCTGTAACATGTTCTCTATATCCAGTCATGTGTCTGGAAGCACAACTGTCAATCAACCAAATATCACTATCAGTAGGAATCGTACCTGAGAGTGTTGAAATGAAGAAGAATGCTTCATCTTTTATGTCTTCATCTCTCTAAGGTGGTTATGAATCAACATCGACAGTGGAGGAAGGTTGTCTTCCTTTCTTCCTGGTAGGACAATTTCTCGCAATGTGTCCATACTTGCCACAACATCTGAAACTCTAAATCTTTGATATGTCTTTTCTGTGTTCATGACCTGGAGTTGTTGAAGTTTTCTTGTCATCAAATGCTTTGCTAAAACTTCTTTTCTTCTGCCTCTCTTTGCATGAGAAGCAAGGGCTTGATTGTAATCATGATGGGACTCTTGCATGCCTCTGGCTATAAGTTTGGTTTCCTCCTGAGTGCAGTCTTCCCATAGATGATCAAACTGGGGTAAATTTTCTTTTCAACTGATACTTTGAATGAAAGGTTCCCAATGGCTTGGAAGAGCATTGAGAGTAATCATGATAAGCTTGATGTCTGTTATGATTTCTCCAATGCCACCTAACTGATCTTTGATCTTTGAAATATTCATGAAGAAGGTAGCAATGGTGTCATCTTTCATCATCTTGATATTTTGAAGTTGGTGTTTCAATGTAAGAGATTTGACGTCTTGTGTCTTCCATTTAGCCTTTTCTTCATCGGTTGTTGTTGCTGGTAGAGTTCTTTCTATCAACTTAAATAGGTCACTCTCTTCTAGAGTGATGTGTAATCTTGACTTCCAGGAGCTGAAGTTGCTTGATGCATCAAGCCTATCTTCCACCAAATTTTTGTTCCTCGTGGCTTGCAGATTCTTCACAAACCCTAACTGCTAGGCTAGAAACCCTAGCTTCAAAAAACCTGACAACTAGGCTAGGATAGAAACCCTAGGTTTCGTTCGACTTATGACTGCCAACAAGAAGCCTTGGAGAGTCAAAAGAACCCCAGAAAGCTGCAAAAATACCCCAACAACTTGCAGAAACCCTAAAGGCCGAAATTTGTAGAAACCCTAGGGTCGAAAATCCAAACTTCAATTTTCAATATGAAAGTTGCAGGTGGTCTATTGGAATAGGCTATACCTGTCTGTGAAGAATTTAGGCCCAATGTTCAAGGGGAAAGTGCTACAACTAGCTTGACAAGGAAAATGGAAAGGGTCATTTTTGCAGTTGCAACAAGAAGGTGATGGCTAGCTTGGAAAGGTACTCGAGTAGCTTGTGCAATGGCTCTTTCAGGAGCGTTTCTCTAATACCATGTTGAATTTTCTAATGGTTTCTCAAGCACATGTAGTTTATTTTCAATTTAGCATGAACTTGAACCATAAACAATGCAGCAACATAATAGTTGCAGTAACCAAGATCACAAGAAGAATAACCATGCACAAGACACAAGAAGTTATCCTGGGAAAACCCTTTTCAAACAAGGGAAAAACCCAACAACCCTTTACTATATTTCCAAGAGAAGAACATTCACACCATAAACCCTAGTGCACATAGGAGGGTGCTCTATGACCAAGAAAGCTAGCACATAAGAAGAAGTGCGCACCAAATTTCAGATCTCCATAATGTGTTGTGTGTGAATGAGATATGATCCACAATGGGGATGTATCTCTCTTATAAATATATGACCTAACTCATCAATAGATGTGTCTATTGGCACAATAGAGCTAACTTGTACAACTCAATAATATAATTAATCTTTTACATAGTAGGGCCAACATGTACCCTTTACAATACATATTAGGGTTTCACAATAAGCTTACTCTTAGAAAATATAGAAAAGGATCTCCCACACATCCTCTAGTGCTTTTCCAATAGGGAAAATTCTGCATGTGATCAGCCGCAAGGGACGTCACCCTCAACAGATCAACTCAACTAAATCCATAGGAGTAAGAACTGGAGATCCATCTCAATTCAACTCAACTAAATCCATAAGAGTACGACAAGAGACCATCTCAAGTCATCTCAACTCAGTCCAGAAGAGAACAACAAGAGACTAGCAGACATAATCTCAACTCAGTCCAGAGGAGTATGACTCACCTATCACATAGGCATTCTCACAGATCATATCAACTCAGTCCAGAGGAGTACGATCTGGAGAATGTCTCATGAAGCTGCAATCATCAACATTTATGTGGTATGCATTGTTTATTATCAACATTAAGTGTTAAAGATCAAGAGGTTTATTTAATGTTTTAATGTATGTGGAAAGATCTAACAGTGGACAGAAAACCTATGTTAAATAACCCTTTCAAACAACAACATTAAATCAGTCTAAAAAGGCAGCCATAAAACTGAGGGGAAACAGGCATGTTAGTGACCTTTGAACAGTCCCAATATTCAGTCCCTCTCTCTCTATATATGTGTGTGTGTGTGTGTCTCCCAAACAATGTCAGGGAGGGGGGGCAGCCCTAATTTTCTGTAGTGGCAGAACCAGAGATGCAGAGAGATTAGCGGACATCCTCCAACTATTCCGGAGTGTTATAGGGATGATCATCAACTCACAAAAATCCACTTTATCTCTAATTGGGTTAGATGATGCCACTTCGTTCCTTTATAGATCTATCTTCCCCTTCCCACTACAGGATTTACAATAGAGGATAAAATATCTTGTCTTCCAGCTCAAAGAAAACAAACACCTCACAGGGGATTGGCATTGGCTCTTGGAAAAACTAAAAAATAGATCAAATCTCTGTGGTTTTCGGTGGCTCTCAAGGGCAGGCAAGCTGACTCTGACAAAAGCGGTTCTGGAGGCTATCCTTGTTTACTCGATGTCTCTCTCGTGGATTCCCAAATGTATATTATAAAAAATCCTTCGATTATGCTTTCATTTTATCTGGTCTGGTATGAAGGATCACTACACTTTACCATGGGAAAAATGGGATAGGTTCACTCACCCAAAAGCATTGGGGGGATGGGGACTAAAGAATATATTCATTTTTTTAAAAGCCTTAGCAACAAAAGTGTGTTGGAGGCTCTTCACTACATCTAGTTTATGGACCCAAGTCATCACCTGCAAATACATCAAACCTAACTAGGTGGGAGATTGGATCTGTCGGGCCGATGAGAGTTTATCTAGCTTCTCCATCATTTGGAAGGCTGTAATCAAATCTTTCCATGTTATTGGTGATGGTTTGGCTTGGAAAGTTGGAAGGAGAGATCAAGTCTGCATTGGAATAGATCCATGGCATGGAAGTGGGAATGCCCACTCCATTCCTCGGGCCATCCTAGACCATTTTCATACTCAGGGGTACTACAAACTTAATCAAATTGTTGATCCCGGTTCCACAAACATTTGGCATCAAGGGTGGTACAACTCTGATTTTCTTGAGATGGAAGGAGAGTTCAAACTACATTAGGACAACTACATTTTTTCCCTTCAGTGGGGTCACATTAGGCTCCTGGATAAGGATGATGAGTTGGTATGGAAAAAATCCCCACATGGGGTTTACTCCCCCAAATTAGGTTACATAGCACTTAATGTTGATCTAGTCCAAAGGGAACTGTGTTGGTGGTGAAGAGGTCTTTGGAAGCTCAAATCCCCATTGAAAACAAATATCTTCAGGTGGTCTATGCTGGTAAACAAAGTTATGACCTGGACAAGATGAGGAAGTGTCAGATCGAAGGGCCAGGCTGGTGATCTCTTTGTAAGGGGGAAACTGAAACTATAGATCACATCCTCATCTTCTTTCCTTTCACTTTAAAAGTGTGGGGAGAAGCTGCTCTGCTCCTGAGACAACATCATGGGTGGAATGGGCCAACGTTAGAATCCACCTGGGAAAATTGGTTGCAAGATCCTACTCATAAGAACTTGAAAGCCATACCACTCTTAATAAACTAGGGAGTCTAGCATGCCAGGAACTCGACAATTTTCCAGGATAAGGCCTCAGTAGCCGAATTAGTAGTTGCCAAAAGTCTCTCAATTCTGGAACACTTTCCCCAGGAAAAGAATGCACAAGTCATCTGAGCATCTCAACCCACTCCCATAGACCCAACCTTGCCCTGGGATTTCTTTGACAGAGAATCTCAAAATCTCTTCTGTGAGGGGGGGGGGGGGGGGGGGGGGGGCAGTCCTACATTTTTTAGACTCACAATGTATCAAAATAAAAATGGGACCGGGCAAAGGCACAAACAACTATGTAGAACTAGTGGAACTTCTCCTATTACTCAAAACAACAATTGAACAGGGGTTACACTCCATACAACTCTTTGGTGATTCAATGAATGTAATAAACTGGGTTCAAAAAACATAGTATTGCCACAATATTTTTCTGCAACCTTTTTTGGAGGAGATTTCTACCTTGTTGGCCTCTTTTGACTCCTTTACTATATGACATGTTTATAGGAATAGGGACACGATAGAAGATGCTTTGTCGAAACAAGGGCTCACTCTTCCTTATGGTCACTGGCACTTTTCATAATCAAATGGGGATACAGTGTAGAATTTCTACCACTGACCCTTCATAGAAGAACTAGCTCAAGCTCATGCTACATTAATTCATCTTTATTACTTGTTGTTTTGTATAATTTGGATCCATTTTTGGTGTATACACTGTAAATACTTTTAAGTACTTCTTAGCCATGTAGTATATTTTGTAAACTGCACTAAGCAGTCCTTGTTAGACTAGAACCAGTTAAAAGAACTTGGACAACTCAACTATCAGCACATTGGTTATTTCTCGTTAAAAACCCTCTTACTTTCTCTACACTACTAAATGTGCTTCACTAGCACCTACAAAATGTAATTTTGTCTCTCCAGATGAATAAAATTATGTTTTTTTCTTAGGAAAAAAAATAAAAATAATACATATATATATATACCCCAAACAATGTCAGGGAGGGAGGAAAGCCCTACTACAAAATTTAATGTTAGTGGAACAAAATATAGAAATGTAAATCACCTCAAAGAATTGTTTAAATCTCTTCAAAAAGAATTCAGAGAGATCAAATCTAATTTCATGAAGACAAATAATGAGAAAGAGGCAAGAGTATCTAGAATGCAATATCTTAATAAAACGCTCACTGAATAAATTAAGAAGTTAACCCTTAATTTTAAACCAAATTCCTTACAAATAATGAAAATGGGTCTAATTCTTACATGAGCAAAAAATGGGCCTATCATTGCAGAATTTATAAATGTCTTCTATTGATTTGCTTTTGGTGTCAGTGAGAATTAAAACATCTAAAAGGGAAAGCTTTGAGTTGATGGTTATCTCTTAAAAACCGCACATTAAATCCTAGAGTTGGAAAATTTAAACTTAAGAGGGTCAAAAGATAGAAATGTAAATGCATGTACTATTCGAATGATTGGATTATGTGATGAGACAAAAACCATGTGCGCTGAGATAAACGACTCCATGTGTAAATAATGTAAATTCATTGTAAATATTCCTGGTGTAGAGCTCAAGCCCAAGGCCCTACAAGCGAATGCGTATGAGTCCCCATGGTGGGCTAGGATTACAATGTGGTTATGTTTTCCATGGTGTTCTTATCTATGTAAAAGCATGAATAAAACGAAATGCATAATAATGTAATATCCACCAAAAAAGGTTGTTTGAAAAGAAACAAGGGGACCCTGATACCACATAAGGGGAAGAGAAAAAGGGGTGCATGGCTGATTTGACTTGGCACTTTTTCTTTGAGCTACAACCTTCCTTTCCCATGCTTCCTTATAAAAATTTATCATCAATCTTTGACTTGGATGGTCCTTTGGATGTTTCCCCGTGCTTCTTGGTAAGGACATTCTTGTCTTATACAACTCTTGGGGGAAAACCATTGTTCACCCACAATCATAGATCAAGATTACAATTCTCCATTGGAATGGGGAGCATTCCTCTCCCAAGAGCATTCCCCATTCTCCAACTCAAATGTTCTTCCTCTCTTGGGTTATGGAAGGGACTTGTGTGAATCCCATGGCTGTTATGCCTACAATGGTTGTTAGTTTTTATCTCATGAGGTGTCTCATCATAGGCCCATGTGTCCTAGGCATGTTGATGGACACCTAAAATTGACCCAAATCAGCCTTAATGTTTCAGCCTAAGTCTAACTTAGGTTTGCAGCCAATTTTTCATCTTTGAGTGGAATGTGGGGCCCAAGGAGAGAGGGCGCACCTCATGGAGGCTGCTAGTAGAGTGTGGGTCCCTGTCCAAAGGGAGGCGCACCACCTAGAGGAGAGTGGGGTCCAGTAGTCCCAATCTTAGACACTGAGGCCCAAGGTTAAGCACACAGCTCAAGGAGAATGGGGGAATGCTAGGGAGATAAAAGGAGATCGAGGGTGAGAGGACATGCACCATTCTCATTTGTGAGTTGAGCAAGTGAGTTGAAGGAGGGAGCTAGCTAAGAAGAGTGATTGTGTTTTGTTTAGGAGTTTGAGTAGAACATAGCAGCCATCCTCAGGGGGGCTTGAGGGTTGTTTGAGAAGAGCAAGGGCAACAAGGAGCTGGCAGAATTTGCTAAGAGTGGGAAGTGGGATACTTCTCATCTTTTCATGACTGTACATGTTGTTCAATAGGATATATAGGGCCGTACTATACAATAGCTAGTACAACAGATATTTTTGGGCTGTTCAGAGGCCCATATGGGAGCACTAAGGCAGTTGTATAGCACCCATAAGTGGCCAAAACAACTGGTCTATATAGTGGCCTGTTAGGCTGAGTTTTGGAGGTTCGTACAGCTCCTAGAACAGGGCAGAATTGGTGTTGTAAGAATTTCTAAAGTTGTTATAGTTTTATGAGTTTTCCTGTGAAATATCCTTGATCCGGTTGATCAAGATATTTGCTACTGTCTTACTGTTCCAGCGTACAGATCTGATACACTGGGGGTTTCTGGATGCGTTTTAGTTGTCGATGAAGATGTTCTCTTGTTTAAAGTGTTTTCATGTCAGTTATTATGGTTGCATGTAGGTTATTATAGTTTCATGTAGCATAACAAAGGTTTTACAATCATAAAATGACGCATGCAATAGCAGATAAGGCTAATAACTCAATATTATGAATAATAACAGTGCACGCGTGGGAATACAAATCGCCTATGGAAATATATCAACTAAACGTCAATCAGATCTCATGGATCTGTACTGGAATACAATCAAATGACAAAGAAATACTCATGACCGCAAGAAGACAGCAGATCTGCTGCATGCACGGATAGAATGACCAAAATAAACGATCCCGGATGAGCACGGTGACCGCTATCAGCTGGAAAACTGGATCTCAAAACTCAACCGTCGGAATGACCTCAAAACTGATCCAATCAATGCGCCCTGGCTATTGCAATGGAAATAATGTCTGACGAAATCCAAAACGGACCTCTACGGCACTAGATCTCAAACCTTGGGGGGTTTGCGCCCCTCCTTGGGCACTGGATGCGCCCCAATGGATTCCATCGTCGGAATCTGC
>ML778721.1:1125181-1214845 GCA_009831015.1 Picea engelmannii
TGCCAAGTCAGTTTTGTCCCAACCCTTTAGCCTTGCCTCAAGCTTTAGGAGAAATTCAAGCAACAGCAGTTGGAGGACAAAAGAAGAGGAGGAGCCCAGGATCAGGATCGAGGAACGGTGGCCGATCTCAGAAATCATTGTAAATTGATTCATATTGAGATTAATGAAAAAGATACTTTTCTCGTCCCGAATACATGAGTCTTATCTATGTTATTTGATTTGTGTTTAATCTCTAACCCCCTAGTAGATCAATAGCATGCATGTATAGTTTTGTCTTGATTGCAAGAAAGCTTTGTGGAAGGAGCAGCAGCAACAAGGAGATAAAGGCTCAACGGAGGATCTACTTCAACCGTCGATAAAAAGGTTAGTTGATTCTTCCCATGTTTGCATGAGAAAAGGGGTTGAGATTTCAGGTAGAAGGTTAAAAGGTAAGTCTTGAGGGTCATGATCTGCGTACAAGTTTAGAACCCTAGCTTGTTAGTTCGTAGGGTAGAATACCCCACAACACTCTGCAGAGTACAAAGGCCGAATGTAGCTGAATAAAATGAATTACTCGACCAGATCAAAAGACAAAAGGATCTTAGCCGAAATACAATAAACAAACTAAATGATAATACCTGATAATAAATGAGTATTGTGGGATCAATGGATGAGCTGGAACTATGGTAGCACATACGGTAACTGCTGGAAGTCTGGAAAGTTCACCCTGGCAGCTATACCTCTCGGAATGGATTGAAAACTGTCCCAAATGGTGCGCCCTGCTCTAGCTCTCAAGCCTGGTAACTGACTGGCCCCTCTGCCAGTGGGACTGGACCCCGGATGGATCCCCATTGGGAATGCGCCCCTCTCTCTCTGGAAAAATGCATCCTAGTGATTCCATCGTCTGAATCAGATGAGATGTATCTCAAAATGATCGCCTTGGTCTTCTGGGAAATGGGTTGGAAGGGTTTCCCTGAATCTGATATTATGCTCGCTCGGGAACCCCAAATGTGTCCGCCAAAAGTGTTGCACTTCCAAATCTGGGAAATGCACCCCAGATGATTCCTCCATCGGAATCTAACGAGGAACCAGGAAAAAGATGTGCCTTGCCTTCCTCTCAACTGGATTGGAGGGGAATCTCTGAACTCCTCCCGGATGGGACAAGTCGATCGACTTAACCTCCTCAGGAGTTGCACCCTCACCTTGGATAAGTGTGTCCTTACTGCTGGACCCTGTGTGACTGTTGTTGAAGAATGATGGAAGACCTGTGTGATCTTTCCGGTGACTAGGGTGTGTCTCTCAACACCAAAATCAACCAACTGGTGTCTTCCTCCTGGAATCCACTAAAATATCTCTCCTGAGATGCGCCTCTCTCCTCAATGACAAGTCAAATATACACAATGATGAATTAGGTCACTGACACTTCTCTTATAGCTTTCCAAAACCCTAATTCATTGTTCAAACCCTAATTCATTGTTGACCTTTTTCCCTCCAAGTGACTTTTACTTGTGCAGTGGAGTGTATGGAGCCTCGATTATTTAACTAGTGCGACAGAGTTCTTCGTAGCATGAAGACACAACTAACAAAATGCAGAAACGGGGGCTTGAAATAATTTGGATGCGGGTCTATCTTAGTGTCTTTCTTCCTAAAGAGGGTCCCTCATTTACATTTACGGGTAGAGTGGGGCATACAGGCCCCACGAGATCCAAGAATAAAAAGGTGGTGCGAACTCATGGCCCGGCATGTGGCCGGCCCCATTGTGAAGTATAATGATGTATTTTTTGATTGGTTGAGGCCTCAACTTCTAATGATAGACGATTACGCATAATTTTGGTTTGGATTTCAGAGGTGACCCTGACTTGGTTCTACCTGAGGGCTTTTAGTGGGGAGACTTAGGTAAGAAAAACATTTTGTTTTTATGATGTTTTGGTGAATTTTGAAATATAAAATGTTTTTTATGTTCTTGATCCAATGACTAATCAAAACATTTTGACAATGTAGATGTAGGGCCACACCGGTCTCCGGGTACATCCCCTATTCAGAGATGAGGGGAAACAACCATGGTAGCAGGATGGGATTTTGGTGATTATGAGGCGGTCGAGCAGAACTTGGAGGGATTGATGACAGATATCTCGGACATCTCCATCGATGAGATTCTAAGATGTTATCAGCACCATATTGTGGGTATCTGGTTCACTTAATCGACTACTTCGTAGGGTAGCATGGGAAGTAGTGTGCTACCATGAGCAACATCCTTGATGTTATTTTGTATATGAATCCAAGTGCTTCTCATTTTGATATTTTTGGTCTTTGGACGAAAACACATTTTTGTAAAACACTTTTATCGTTATATATATACATGAGGCTTCTACTAGCTTACTTGTTTTAATGTGAATTGTGGTTGGATTTACATGTGTCTCAAGTGTCTTTCTAACACATAATTATCTAATGCATCTGTTAATGTATTTATACATCTATGAATATGTTGATACTCAATGTAATCTAAATAACGTTCCAAGAGGCGAATGTTGATTAAGGTTGGTTGTCATTGATGTCAACCCTTGAATAAAGCCCGGTAGCACAAAGGTCTGGGTAATGGACCCAAGTTTGTTTGATGACTCATTATTTTCTTGTCATGGTTGATAATAATTACAAATGGATGAACTCCAAAGTGGTCCCCTTATGGTGAAATCCCTCACGGGAAGACGCTTTGTGGATTGAGTTATCATATAAGTATGGTTAGAGAACACATGTTTATTTGTGGAATAATGAGATGAAGGTTAGTGAATTTGTCAGTGAGACTATCCTAGATTGATAATGTTTGTCATTCTGTTTTCGGTGGTATTTGGAACGTCACATAACTCCTCACGGTTAGAGAGTTGCGGCCATGAGAAGTTGGAGAACCCGGGTTTGGGTAATGGACCCAAATTTGTTTGATGGATAACGGTATGAGTTTTTATATATTTTTAGGTAATACTATTCTATATGGATAGTACATGTCATGCCAATTCTGGTGGTATGTGGAACGTCACATAAGTCCTCGCGGTTTGAGAGTTATGGCCGTACGAAGTTGGAGGACCCTCACATGTCATCTAGAAGCCCCAAAAGGTCAAAGTAGTCAAAGTCGTTTAAGAGATTTGAGAAGGTAAATAATAAAATGAAGTGATGATTGTACTATAATTCAAAGTGAATACAAAATAAATTATTTAAATAATAAATTTAATGGATAAATTAGAAGTGGGTTAACCCTAAAATAAGGAAAGTGGGCAAAGTGACCTAGAAGATGTTTTTAAGGAAGTTACTTAGAGAGTATAAATAAGAGGGAAGGATCTCTAATTTTATATCACACTTGAGAATATTGAATATATATAAATGTCTAAGGTAACCAAAGGATATCTAATCCGAATTTATAAGGGAAGGTGAAGAAAAGAAGGTCGAAATTCAAGGAAGGATAAATTATTTTGATGATGCTTTCTAAGGTATCTTATTTACACACCATCTCACCATTTTCGCAATAAATTATTTTCTATAATGATTTCGACCATGAAATTGTTATTCCATTGAGAAAACATATCCAGGTATCTGTGATAAAAAATTCATCTTGTGGGCTGTTTTATTTTTGGAGTTACACTCTGTGGAAATTAGGGTTTGTGGTTAATCCTGAAACTAGTTTAAAACATGTGTTTCGGGTAAAAATGTCATAACTTATTCATAACAGATCAAAATTCAATAAGATCAAATGTGTTGGTTATAGTACAGTCTTTAGTATGCTTTGTAACAGTTTCAAATCAATTCAAGAAATATTTTGTGTGAGGCACTCTCTACAAGGTCTCTCTCTAGAATAAGCTAGAATTCAGCAAGCTATGCCATTTTTGATATAACTCTTTTTCTGAGAGGTTCCAAGTAGTGACACCTGGAGGAATTGCATAAAACACATTGAATAACATTGTGTTTCAGTTTCAACTATGTATTCATTATAGGTACAAAGTTATGATTATTTTAAGTTAGGGTTGTTGACTAATCCAAAACTAGTCATGTGAAACTAAAGAAAAGTTTGATGAAAATGCTAGTCTTTTGTTGTTAAAGTCAAGAAAGGTTTGCAGGTATGTGATCATATACACTAGGTCTATTATAGAGTTACAAATAATATTTGAAATTGATTAGGTCTTTGGGTTAAGGTACATGTTGGGTACATGGTTGAGACAAGCAGTTGATGAGTTGGCACATACATGAGGTGTATAGTTGATGATGTTGGTACATATTGATGAGTGGTAGTTGATGAGTAGTTGACACATTATTGGTACATACTTGGTACATGGTTGGTTGCACTTTTTTATGGTACAGGTTGATTACAAATTTTTTGGTACAGGTCGATGCATGGTTGATGCACTTGTTTATGGTATAGGTTGATTACAAGTTGTTTGGTACAGCTTGGTGCATGGTTGATGCACTTGTTTATGGTATAGTTTGATTACAGGTTGAGGTACAAGTTTATGTTGGTTGATGCATGGTTCAGGTTTATTGGTATAGGTTTACAATGCTATATCTCATAGTGATTGTGTGGCAGTGGTTCTATCATCCTACTTCTACTTCAGGGTGGTTGGACGGGGCAAGGACAGGTGGTTGTAGCCAGAGAACATAGGGGGTTGTAGCCTCCTTCTGGTTGTAGCCAGAGAATTGGGGATTTGGAGCTTCCCTCAGGTTGTAGCCTAAGAAACTAGGGGGGTTGCAGCCTCCTTCCAGTTGCAGCTGGAAAACAAAGGAAGTTGGTGTTTCAAATGAATGTAATTCTTCAAAACATATAAGAAAAAACAATTTGTGTTTTTCTCCCTATTTGGGTTTCCACGTAAAACAGTGGTGTATTGTGTATGTGTATGATTGTTCATTTGTTCATTGCTTATTTACTCTACATTTATTGGATGATAATTCTACATTGATATAACACTTGGATTATATGGTTAAGAAGGATTAAATTGCTCTATTACTGATTCCGCCCCCCCCCCTCAGTAATCCAATAATTGGTATCAAAGTCGGTTCCTTAAGGAAACAGTTTAACCACTGGAAGGAGATCATGGATTATTCTGAGAATGGAGTACCAATGTTTATTGGTCAGAATGGTTTTAAGTATGAGATGTGGAGCATAAGGACGAAAGTATTTTTACAGGCACAAGGACATTATATTTGGCTATCAATTGTTATAGGATATGATAGTTCAAAAAGGGCAAAGACTGCAGCCAAGAAGGAATTGAGGAAGAATAAAAAAATAGTAATGGATTTCATATGGGAAAGATTACCTAATCTGGTAAGAGAAAAGGTTGGTAAATTTTCATCAGCAAAAGAACTTTGGGGTAAGTTACATGGCATATATTCTTCACCCATCACAGATTCAGAAAATGTCAAAGAAGATGCAGATACAAATCAAGAAGAATTATGTTCACCATGTCAAGAAGATTCAGAAGATGAAGAGTACATAATCATTAGAGGTATGTTGTTTTGTGTTAATTGTGAAAAATGTGGACATTTTGAAATAGAATTCCATGAAGAAAATGAGACAGAAAAAATAATTGAAAAGGAAGAAAATTATGAAGAAGAATTTATTAGTGATTTAGATGAACTAAGAGAAGAAACCAATTCAGTCAAGAAAGAATTGATGAAACAAAAGGAAAGTGTTCACATTTTTTAAGAAGCTCAACAGGTCATCGAGAACTTAAGAACTTAGCTAGAAGAAGCCAGAAAGATCGAAGAAAATCTTGAATATCAAAAGCAGTGTTTGGAAACCAACATAGCAGCACAGAAGGAAGAAGCGGAAATGAGAGAGAAGATATTGACAGATCGTCTTAAGGAAAGAATTAACGATCTAAACCAGCTTGAGGCAGAGCTTGGTCAAGAAGAGAAAGGACTTGAAGAAGAAATTATCACATTAAAAATTTAGCTTGAAGAAGCGAAAAGAACAGAAAAAGTCATGAAGTCTCAGATAATGAAGAAAGAAGAAGAGGTTGAGAAGCTTGAAGAAGTTGTCACATTGAGAAGTAAAATCGTCAATCTCAACAAGAACGTTGAAGAGATAGAAACATCCACATCAATTATAGACTATGAAACATGATTTGTTGAAAACCCCCCCATGTCTCGAATCCCACGTGGGGACACGGATTCGACCTAATTCGTGTCCGACACAAATTTAGGTCGTGTCCTTCACACGTGACATGACCTAAATTCATGGCAGACACAAATTTGGATGGTGTCCTGATTTCATGACATGTGTCACGCAAAGTTATGAAGACCTAACGAAATTTTTTCCATTTGAATGGTTGTAATGTGAGGAGGTTCTCCCTCTTATGTTGTTTTTCTGTGATATTTCTGAATATATTTATCTTGTAGCTATCAAATAATTGTTGCTAGAATTAATATTTCATATTAGGACAACACCTACATAACCTTATTCAAGAGTGGCACTAGTAGGACTCTCCAAGACTATATTTATGCATTAATTTTCAACATTATTAAGGCTGATTCAAATAATTGTTGTTGGAATTAATATTTTATATTAGAACAACACCTACATAACCTTATTCAAGAGTGGCACTAGTAGGACTCTCCAAGACTATATTTCTACATTAATTTTCAACATTATTAAGGTTGATTGTGGCATGTTGTTAGCAGCCCTTTCTTCTATCATTCACAAAATTGTCCTCTTTAGATTGATGTTTCTCAACTTCATTTGCCCAAGATTTGATAGGCACTAGTCTCAGTCCTTTGTGAATCCATTTTACTCTTCTACAATGTATTTGTTTTGCTAAAGCTAACTCCTCATATTCACCTTGATCCTTGTTGCCATAGCCTTAGTATTCCTACCTTAGTGAAGCTCCCCTTGTGTTGGAGGAGAGATAGCCTAAAGTGAGAGAAAGAGTTGTTGTGGTGACAATGGAAAGCCTTCCTAAGTTTCCCTAGGATGCATCTTTATGTCTAAAATTTGAATCTTTATGTCTAAATTTCATTTTTGTATGTGTAATTTTTAAATTTTTTTCATATATAATTTTTTTAGATATATATATTTAATATATATAAACGTGTCCTTCGTGCCCTATTGTCGGGGTCAAAATTTCACGTGTCGGACACTCGTATTTATGTGTTCTCTGTGTCCCGTGTCATCGTGTCAGGTGACTTAGTTTATAGAGAATGAAGAGAAGCACTCTAGGTTGTTAGAAAAGAAGAATGAAGAAAATAGAAAGAGTTATGCAGAAGTACTCAAAGAAAGGAATCATGGTCAACCAGAATCTAAGAAAACTATTGAAGATACATCTTCAAGAAGACCATCCATGTTCAATCCACAAAGAAGATTCAATCATGATCATGATCAATCAAGACAAAAATTCATAAGGACTATGCCACAAAGAAGATCATTCACTCCCAGGTAAGCAAATTTATTTTATGGTCATTGGTTTTATTGTACTAACTTTGGACATAAGGTTGCAGATTGCAGGGATTATAAAAGAAATGTTCAAGCAAGAAGTGCTTATGTGGTTGCATGTAACATTGAGTGTTACAAATGTCATAACTATGGACACATAGCCAGTGATTGTAGAAGCATGATCGATACTTCCATGAAAGAGAATACTAATATCATATATAAGAAATTATGGATAAGAAAACAGGTGAACAAAGAACAGGTACCAGAGATCGCAAGATTGGCAATAAAACGAGATTCTACAGAGAAAAAGAAAGTTGTCAGATACAGAAAGGTTTGGAAAATAACTGAAATAATGGAAGGGCAAGTAAATAAGGAACAGGTTCAAGAGATTGTACTTTCAGGCATTGTAGTGAAAGATGAATCCAAAGACAGAAAGAAAGAAGTCAGAGATTGGAGAGATGATGAATCTACCAATGAAGATGATGATGAATACACATCAGAGAAGGAATTGTTCTGAGCCATCTGACTTAGAGACTCCTAAGTAATATGAACATTAGACAGGGGGAGTCTATGCGATAGTTGTGACAGACCAAAGAACCATCCTTCGAGAAGCCTGCAAAGTTTTAGAAGACAGATTCAGAGCAATCAGTTAGCAGAAGTACAGTTTGATAGATTAATCAAGACTTCATGATAGTATAATGATAAATGGGTTAGCATTATGGAATTTGCGCAAGTAGAGTCTTGGACAGTATGGACAGAGATGGATTCGTAAAAACACTTAGCAAGTTTGGATAGATATATGATAGTGGACGAGAGCATGGATTCATATATTGGTTCAGAGAGTGGTTCAAAGACAAATGAACATTATCGTAATGGATGATAATTACACAGGAAATGGCTCAAACAATGCTAATGGATTACAAATTGATAGATATTTTTTGGACACAGGCAATGCATACAACAATTCACATTCAAAACAGATTAATGCTTAGAAACAACACTGACAAAACTCCTTACAAGCTATGGAAAGGAAGACCAGCAAATGTGAAGCACTTCAGAGTTTTTGGAAGCAAATGCTACATCAAAAGAGAAGATGGCGGAATGGGAAAGTTTGACTCTCGTGTGGACAAAGGAGTACTTGTTGGTTACTCAAGTACAAGGAAATCATACAAGTGTTACAATCTAAGATTGAACAAAATTGTGGAAAGCATCAACGTAACAATTAATGAAATAGTCAGACTAGAATCAAAGGAAGAAGAAAATGAATCAATGGAATAGCCTTCTGAAGAAGAAGCAGAAGATAAAAAGGATATGCACAGATTGAAGGAATCGACTTTGAAGAGACATTTTCCCCAATTGCCAGAATGGAAGCAATATGTTTTATTTTATCCTATGCATGCTCCAAAAATGTTAAAGTATATCAGATGAATGTAAAATCAGCTTTTCTGAATGGGGAACTTGAAGAAGAAGTCTACATAGAACAACCAGAAGGATTTTGGTTGTCAGAGAACACAGATTATGTGTGTAAATTAAAGAAGACCTTGTATGGTCTAAAATAGGCCCCTAGAGCATGGTACTCCAGACTGGATAAGTATCTGCAATAGGCAGGGTTCAGAAAAGGAAGTGAAGACAGCAACCTCTACATCAAGAATGAATTTGAAATGTCATTACTTGGAGAACTATCCTTCTTTTTGAGACTTCAGATACGTCAAAGCAACCAAGGAATTTTTATTTCCCAAACCAAGTGTATCAGAGAAATGCCAAAGAGGTTTGGAATGGAAGATTGCAAACTAGTTATCACTCCCATGCAGACCAGTTGCAAGTTGAGCAAAGATGATGATTTGAATTCTACAGCTCAGAGGAAATACAGGTCAATGATTGGAAGCCTACTATATGTGGCAGTATCCAGACTAGATGTAATGCAGGCAGTTGGACAGGTGGCACGATTTCAGGCAGCACCAAAGGAGTCACATGTGTTAGAAGTGAAGAGGATTTTTAGATATCTCAAAGGAACAGAGGAATTTGGATTACGGTATCCAAAAGGAAAGGATCTATCACTTATTGCCTACACAGATGTAGATTGGACAGGTTGTATTGATATCTCACTTATGCTTATACTCAATGTAGGAATAACGTAATGTGAATTGTGGTTGGATTTACATGTATCTCAAATCTTTATCTAACACATAATTAGCTAATTCCTTTGTTAATGTATTTAGACATCTAGGAATATGCTTATACTCAATGTAATCTAAATAACGTTCCAAGAGGCGAATGTTGATTAAGGTTGGTTGTCATTGATGGAAACCCTTGAAGAAATCCAGGTAACACAAAGGTCTGGATAATGGACCCAATTTTGTTTGATGAGTCATTATTGTCTTATCATGGCTGATAATAAGTACAAATGGATGAACTCCAAAGTGGTCCCCTTATGCTGAAATCCCTCACGGGAAGACGCTTTGCGGATTGAGTTATCCTATAAGTATGGTTAGACAACCCATGCTTATTTGTGGAATAATGAGATGAAGGTTAGTGAATTTGTCAGTGAAACTATCCTACATTGATAATTCTTGTCATTCCATTTCTGGTGGTATGTGGAACGTCATAACTCCTCACGGTTAGAGAGTTATGTCCATGAGAAGTTGGAGAACCCAGGTTTGGGTAATGGACCCAAATTTGTTTGATGGATAACGGTATGAGTTTTAATATATTTTTAGGTAATACTATTCTATATGGATATTACATGTCATGTCATTTCTTGTGGTATGTGGAACGTCACATAAATCCTCACGGTTTGAGAGTTATGGTTGTACGAAGTTGGAGGACCCTCACATGTCATCTAGAAGCCCCAAAAGGTCAAAGTAGTCAAAGTGGTTTAAGAGATTTTAGAAGGTAAATAATAAAGTGAAGTGATGAGTGTAATATAATTCACAATGAATACAAAATAAATTATTTAAATAATAAATTTAATGAAGAAATTAGAAGTGGGTTAACCCTAAAATAAGGAAAGTGGGCAAAGTGACCTAGAAGATGTTTATAAGGAAGCTACTTGGAGAGTATAAATAAGAGGCAAGGCTCTATCATTTTATATCACACTTGAGAATATTGAATATCTATAGGTTTTTGAGGTAACCAAATGATATATAAGACAAATTTCTGAGGGATGGTGAAGAAAAGAAGGCCGGAATTCAAGGAAGGATAAATTATTTTGATGATGCTTTCTAAGATATGTTATTTACAGGTCATCTCACCATTTTCGCAATAAAAAAATTTATAGAATGATTCAGACCATGAAATTTATATTCCATTGAGAAAACATATCCAAGTATCTATGGTAAAAAATTCAACTTGTGTGTCATTGTATTTTTGGAGTTACACTCCGTGGACAATAGGGTTTATGGCTAGTCCTGAAACTAGTCTAAAACAGGTGTTTCGGGTAAAAACGTCATAACTTCTTCATAATATATCCAAATTAAGTAATACCAAATGTGTTGGTTAGATTATATTCTGTATTATGTTGTGTAACATTTTAAGATCCATTCAACAAATATTGTGTGTGGGGCATGCTCTACAAGGTCTCTCTCTAGAATAAGCCATAATTCAGCAAGGTATGTCATTTTTGCTATAACTCCTTTTCTGAGAGGTTCCAAGTAGTAAAACCTTGAGGAATTACACAAAACACACTGAAGAACATTGTGTATCAGTTTCAGATATTTATTTATTACAGGTACAAAGTTATGATTATTTCAAGTTAGGGTTGTTGACTAATCCAAAACTAGTCATGTGAGACTAAACAAAAGTTTGATGAAAATGTTAGTCTTTTGTTGTTAAAGTTAAGGAAGGTTTGCAGGTATGTGATCATATACACCAGGTCTATTACAGAGTTACAAATCATATTTGAAATTGATGAGAGCTTTTGGTTATGGTACATGTTGGGTACATGGTTGAGACAAGCACTTGATGAGTTGGCACATACATGAGGTGTATAGTTGATGATGTTGGTACATATTGATGAGTCATAGTTGATGAGTAGTTGAAACACGATTGGCACATGCTTGATACATGGTTGGTTGCACTTTTTTATGGTACAGGTTGATTACAAGTTGTTTGGTACAGGTTGGCGCATGGTTGATGCACTTGTTTATGGTACAGGTTGTTTGGTATAGGTTGGTGCATGGTTGATGCACTTGTTTATGGTACAGGTTGATGTTGGTTGATGCATGGTTCAGTTTTATTAGTACAGGTTTGCAGCGGTATATCTCACAGTGATAGTGTGACAGTGGTTCCATCATTCTACTTCTACTTCAAGGCAATTGGATGGGGCAAGGATAGGTGGTTGTAGCCACCTTTCGGTTATAGCTAGAGAACATTGGGTGTTGTATCCTCCTTCTGGTTGTAGCCAAAGAATTGGGGAGTTGGAGATTCCCTAAGGTTGTAGCCTGAGAAACTAGGGGGTTGGAGCCTCCTTCCAGGTGCAGTTGGAAAACAAAGGAAGTTGGTGCTTCCAATGAATGTAATTCTTCAAGACATATAAGAAAAATCATTTTGTGGTTTTCTATCGCTTTGGGTTTCCACGTAAAACACCGGTGTACTGTGTCTGTGTATGATTGTTCATTTGTTCATTGCTTATTTACTCTGCAGTTATTGGATGATAATTCTACATTGATATAACACTTGGATTATACGGTTAAAAAGGATTAAATTGCTCTATTACTCATTCACCCCCCCTCTCAGTAATCCAACAATGAATTCGTAAATATACCCTTAGAAAAGTAGGACTCTGGATAGCATAGACATTACTTAATTGTAGTACCACTAAATGTGAATCAAGTCGCACAACGAGATGACGGATTCCAAGTGAAATAGCGTCGGTCAATAATTTAATGACTGCACTATATTCTACGATATTGTTCGTTGCACGACCGAGGAAAATGTCATGTAGATTGATTAACTCGTTCGTAGGAGCGTATATTTCCCAAGCAGAAGATGCTAAGTTCTGAGTACTACGACTAACACCATCGGTGAGTGAAGACACCAACATATGAAAACCAAGCACAACACAAGGTAAGCAGTGGGGGTCGAAACCAAATATCGAAAAAACTCACAAAAGTAGCACACAAAAAGTATGATACAGTAAAAATATAATCACTCATGCAAATATGTCCTAAGCATAGTACTTCTTCAAGTAAAACCCATTCCTAGGCTCACTCAAAGGAATGCCATCATAATCCACTAATTCATAAGCTCCCTTTTCCAATACTCGTTTGACAATATAAGGACCTCGCCACATAGCTTCAAATTTATCGGCCACTAGCAAATCACGATCTTGTTCATAGAGAAGAACAAGATCACCCTCAGAGAAAACGTGTGGTTTAACATGCTTGTCATATTGAGCTTTGACTCGTCTCTTCTGGGCTTCAATAACCAGAGCGGCGTCGCAATGGGTCTCGTCTAGTTGCATTAGATACAACAGATGTTCCTCTTCGGAAAAGGTATTAGGGAGAATTTCAACGGCTAGCTTCAAAGATGGTATCTCACATTCAATCGGCAAGACAACTTCGATACCATAAACTAACTAGAAAGGCATGAACCCCGTGGAAGATTTGACAGATGCCTGGTAGGCTCACAATGTTGAAAACAACATCGTGTACCAACTTGTCTTATGAATACCTATCATTCGTCGAAGCATTGTAATGAGAACTTTGTTTATCACTTCAACATGGCCATTGGCTTGTGGGTAGTAGGGGGTTGAAATTTCATGTCGAAGACCCAACTTTTTGGTAAGCTCAGACATCATAAAATTTTGAAAATGGCTACCGTGATCAGTAACGATAGCTTGCAAGATTCCAAATCGAGTGATGATATGATTGAATATGAATAGGGATGCAGTTTTTCCGGTGTTATTGAATGTAGGCATCGCCTCGGCCCATTTCTTGAAATAATCCACAGCTACGATGATGTATCCATGCCCCTTAGCCGAGTGAGGGTTACATGTCATGAAATCAATGCTCCATTTTGCAAAGGGACCAATGGAAACTACAGGGTGTAAGGGAGCGAAATGAGATATTATCTTGTTATTGTACGTTTGACAAGCATGACACTTTTGGACTGCAATAATACAGTCTTTAAACAAAGAGGGCCAGAAGTACCCTGCTCGTAAGATCTTTTGAGCAGTGGCATACCTAGACATATGGTTGCCACATGCTCCAGAGTGATAGTTATTCAAAACTTTCTCAGCATCATCATAGGTGAGACAACGTCGGAAAATAGAGTCAACACCACAACGATAAAGAGTGTCACTGATAATTATGTATTGACGGGCTTTATACCGTATACAACGATGGTCTGTACTAGAAAGGGCAGGCTAAAAAGTTTGAGTCTGGATATAAATGATAATATCTTTGTACCAAACGTCATCAGAACTGATCAGAAAAAGGGATTCATTAGGTAAAGAATCCTCTACCACATTTGTTGATGCAGTTGGAGGAATGTCACATATCAATTCAACGAAGACCAATGATTTCTTAGACTTAGCACGTTCAAACTATAAGTCGAACTCCTGGAAAATCACTATCCACTTGGAGTACTTTCAACCCAACAATTGTCTAGTGAGGATGTTTTGCATAGGGTTGCAATCGGAAATAACGATGGTCTTACGTAAAATGATATAATGATGAAATCATTGGACAACTTGGACAACTGCCAAGGCCAGTTTTTCCACATGCATGTATTTGGATTCGGTGGTCGTAAGACTCCGACTCAGATAATCAATTACATGTTCGTCGTGCGAATCATCTTCTTGAACTAGAACTATGGCAATGGTAGATTCCGAAGCAGCGAGGTAGAGGAAATAATCTCGACCGTAATCGAGTGGGAAAAGAAGGCGTGTACAGGTTAAAGCAAGTTTCAAATCTTCAAAAGCTTTGTTGGCAATATCGTCCCATACAAACTAATAACCTTTCTTAAGTAATTGAGTAAATCCTTGCATTAACTCAGCATAATTTGGAATGAATCGATGCAAAAAGTTTGCCTTCCCTTGCAAACTTTGAAGATGGCGAAGTGTGGAAGGAGGAGGTAGGGTAAGTATAGCTTCAACCTTCAAAGGGTCTACCTAGATTCCATGATGTGACACAACAAATCCAAGAATTTGATCGGACTCTACACAAAAAACACATTTGTGAGGGATTAAACGTATACGATAGTAATGACAACGAAGGAAAATGGCTCGGAGATGGGCTGGGTGATCTTTGCGACACATGGAATGCACCGGTAGATCATTGAGATATGGTTGTACGATGTGTTTGATGTGGTGAAAAACATAATACATGGCACATTGAAAAGTCACACCAGCGTTCTTTAAACTGAAAAGTAGTTTCCGGTAGGCAAAAGTACCCCAAGGGAAAATGAAAGCAGTTTTGTGTTGATCTGCAGGCAAGTTATTAATTTTATTATAGTCAGAGAAACCGTCCATTAAGGAGAAGATTTCACTCCCGGTGCAATCATCAACGATATGGTCAACGAAGGGGGTTGGGTAATTGTCCTTGGGACAAGATCAATTAATATCCCTATAATCGACGCAAACACGGATCGTACCTTGTTTTTTATCTACTGGAACTAGATTGGATACCCAATTGGTTAAATCCACAGGATAGATGAAATCGACTTTAAGAATTTTTTCAACCTCAAGCTTGATAACAGCGGCTTTACGAGGGTGGACCGATTGAAGTCTCTTCCGGATGGGTTTAGCGTCTAGATATGTCTTAATCTCGTGAACAACAATCTCGGGATCAATACCTAGCATCTCTTCATAACTCCAAGCAAAAACGTCACGGGATTCTTGGAAAAGAGCTTTGTAAGTGACGACTCCATCAGCGGAACACGAGGCTTTGATGTGAACATTTTCGATGACTCTAAGCTTAAGAGATATTCCAAGTGGAACAGTGGGTGAAATGTTACTCAGTCCCCTCGTATATCACATCGTGTGTTGACTCGGGAACTAAGGAAATGGCAACAATGGTCGACGAAGTCGAAATCCACTGATAGCTCTCTATGGTGTGTCACTCTAGGAAGAGGATGGAACGATGATGTCCATCGTCCCATGGGGTATCTTCCATGGACATAACTGACATAATCATCTCATCTGTGGGAAAGATGACGTGAAATGGATCAGGAGATGAATCACCAGAGAGGGAGTAGAAGGGGTTGTCGATTGATTTGCTTGATAAACAGATTCAACTGGACTTAAGGGAATTTGGTCTCCATAGGGAATATAATCACCAGGATCAGGTACTATCCACGGGTCATGAGACGTGGAGGTTTTGCGGCCAGAGGTGGAAATCATGTTGATGGAGGCGACAAAAGGAGGTGAAATGGCGGGTGGTGGGATTGGGAAAGTACCCATGAAAGTTGAATATTTGAGAAGACCTATGTCGACATTCTCGTACCCAGGAGGTGTTTTCGAGATAAAAGGTACGTTTCTAGTACGGGAATCGAAGTTAAAAAAGGCCAGTTGGTCTACCATAATAACTTTTCATTGGTGTGGGAAACATAATACACGGAAAAGAGTAGACACAACTGCATGCATGGAATCAATCCAGCTACGACCAAGTAAAGGTTATAATCGAGAGGCACATCAAAAACCTTGACCTCAACGTTGATCGATTTTCCTTCCAATGTAATAGACAACAAGGGAAGAACACCGTAGGGTTCAAAACCAGAGCCATTAAAGGCCTTAAGTGTATTGTGTGATTTGGTGAGGGGGGGAGAGCCAATGTCTTTCCAACAAGCAACATACATAACGCACATCAAGGCGCCCTCGTCAATAACAATTCTACAGATATTCTTTTTCTCGACAACAACTTGTATCTGAAATGCTAATTTAGGAGGTAGCCTGGGAATGTGATATTCCAAGTCAAAGATTATCAAATTCATATCTGTGGGATCAATTCCACCAATGGCCTTTAATAGTGCCTTATGTTGAGCGGAGCAACTTTGACAGACTTCGAGAGCTGACATCGCAGAGGGTGCTTGCGCAAGATCTTCTACAATGCTAAAGTTTTGAGCAGCACACGCGTGAGGATTAAAGGCAGACTTCCGAACAACGCCCTTCGGCGGAGGGTGGAGAACTGTATCAGGGCCCAATCGTTGAAGATGAAGAGGATCGTTGGGATGTGAAGTTGAAGGAGGCGGTTGAACCAACGAAGGTGGTAAATCGTCAACTTTCTCCTTTGAAGGAGAGTAATCTTTGGCTCGAGTGGTAATGGAAATGTTGTTCTTGGTAGAATCACCAGTACACATAAGGACATACAAAGTGGTGGAACGAGAGGGTTGGTCATGAATGACAGATTGTGCCTATTGTTGAGAAGGGAAATGTTGTGACAAAACGGCAGGTGTGGGAGGTTTCCCGGTTCCTTGAAGGAACTTAGTGACCTCGACACGTCTTGGACAATGTTTCGTGTAGTAATCATCACCACAGATAAGGCAAGGATATCGGGGCTTACACTTATCCTTATCATCAGCATATTTTGTCTTGGGTTTATCGAATTGTGGATTGTTATTTTTATCCTCCTTATTCTTACCCTTTCCTTTTTTAGATTTATTTTTTTCAGCAGGGATGGATTGTACTACATTAATTTCCGAAGTTTTGTCTGTGGAAGGAGTAGGAGTCGAAGCATTTTGAACATTAGAAGTATTAGATTTGGGATTAGTGTGAGTGGTCGACGTGGACTTAGTGTCAGTATGGAAGGTTCCAATCACACCATCAACATCATGAGAAGTTTTTGGTGTCGTTGAGGTAGTGGTGGTAGAAGGGTGAAGAACATCACGGAGTAAGTCGTAAAGAGTGCCCGCTTGTGAATAAACAAGATCTAGGTACTAAGCGCGACTAATTGCCTTCTCTTCAGTGACACTCCACCCATGGTGATATCATGGGAGATTTCATTGACGAATGATTTGGTGAACCATGCAGCCAATAATTGATCAGGAAGGTCGAGTTTGATCAAACGTCGTCTTTGTCTCCACTCATGGATGTGATCAGAAATATGAGTGGTCGAAGATTGCTTAAAGGAACTCAAAATCTCGGTTCCTGTCTCGTAACAGATGGGCAATTGGTAATGTGTGAGAAAATCCATGGCGATGGTGTTGAAGTCGTTAAAGAAGCCTCGCGATAATTATATATACCACTTTGTAGTTGAACCCGTGAGAGTTCTTTGGAAGAGTCGTAAGCGAATGGATTCGTCCATCAAAGAGTTGGATGAGCACCAAAGGTGAAAATTCATGACATGGTTGTTTGGGTCTTCTCTCGGTTTACCATCAAATTTGGGAATGTCAGATGGTAACTTGGTTGGTATAATGGGCCAATGGGGAGAATGTAAGATAGGATCATTCAAGCTTCTACACAAGTCGGGTAAATCCAAAGTGGCTAGAAAGGGTAGATTTCTATTCACGTGAGGATACTGGTGACTTTGGGGAGGAAGTCTCGTCGGTATGCTAGTAGGACCATAAGTAGTCTGCATGTACATAGAAGGTCCTGACAGAGTCTGTCGTGGAGGGTTTGGAGGCATGTATCCCATCGGGTTGTGTTGGTTGGAAATGTTCCCTTGAAAAGGGACACTTGACTAGACATGCAGACCCCAAGTGGGATTCAAGGAACTTGTATATGGCTAGCCCGACTGAGGGGGTACAAAAGAGTTTATTTGAGGTTGTTTCCCCCCAGATGATTGTGGATTTCCTTGGGCAGGGAGGTTCCAAAGTTGGGTTAGAGATCCAGATGTGTTTTGTCCATAGAGTGGTTTATAGAATCCAACTTGAGGTTGTCCTCCAAAAGGAGGTTGGCCCCCAACGTGTGGTGGTAACCCAGCCTGAGGTTGACCCCCAAATTGAGCTTTCCCCCCGGCGTGAGATTTCCCTCCAACGGGAATCTGGTAGCCAGAAGTGAACAAATTATGAGTGCTTCCAATTGTATTGGAGCTACTAGGGCGAGATCCCCCAAGAAAAGGTGGATAAGACCCTTCGGATAAGACCTAAGAAGGTGTAGGGACAAAATCGGTAGTAATAATGAAACCAGGTGGTACAAAAAGTCCAGAAACTCTGGATGGAACTTAGGTAGGGATGACGATGGAAGGATTCAAAGCGTGATATCCAGGAGAAAGCGACGGGATAGGTCTAGACGAAATTGGTGTACCAATGGGAGCTTGTCTAATCACCACATTCCCAGTAGGAATAGTCATAATGTGTGGGACCATAGTAGAATGGGCCATCTGGAGAGAAAAAGTCGAGCTAGGACCAACTGATTGTGCAACTGGATCAACGGTGTTATGGCTAGTTGTACTAGTAAAATGATTTAAAGGTATTGTGTAGGTGACAAATGATTCAATTACTTGTGATACGACAGGTATATCAGCACCTACCCCTGAGCCATAAAGGTCTCGCACCGTGCGAGGCAAGATTCTAGATATGTCGGTAGTCCAAAAGGGATTCCTGGTTCCAGGGCCTGTATTAGGTCTGGTTGGTATTCCAGAAGTGTCAACAACAAGTTCTCCTGATGAATTCATCCGGCGAAAACATTTCTCGTATCCAGGAGGGATGCAGAAAGCCTCTAGAGAATCAAAAACAATTCGAAAACTTTCTAAAGAGGCAGAACCTTCCTCTTGTGAGGTTATGGTGTCCTGGACCTCACTCTGTTGAGGAGAGCCCTCAGGTGGATTATTCGGCAAAGGTTTATAACCCTTTAGATATTCTAGGAATAGCCCTTGCATCCTGCATGAACGGCGTGGAGGGTCCATGTTGGCCGAACCAAATATTTTATGGAAAAAATCTATGGCCAACTATGTAAACAAACAACACTCGCTAATATAATCTAGAAATCAAACCAATCAAACAAAAACCTTCTTATTTTGAAGTCACTAGTTGGTGATCAAATCCAACATCGTGAAGTGAAGACAAGAAGGGGCTAGGATAGAGCAGGTGGAAAAGTTATGTTGACGACCTTCTTAACGGACTTACACCCGGATGCAAGCTCCCACACATAATCGTGGATATATGCTCCAAGGAGCCCGAGTGAGTCAACCCAACGTCGATTCCAGGTACCGTGAAGACTTTCCCCTCTACAGTCACCTCGTGTAAGACCCTAAAGAGATAGGCTACTAAGGTTACCAAGAACAACAATGATGCCTAGGTAAATAGTCGACATTCCGATCCACGCGCAAGGGCAGGGTATCTAGCCTGAAATCAGCTTGAAAAGATTCCACTCATCATTGTGGGTATACCCTCAAGTGACCCCCATAATACATGCAATCTCTACACCAATACCAACAAAGCAGGGTGAGTAACTCTTCCAGTCTCAATGAAACCTCAGGTTTGACCCTTGTGTGAGAAGAGTTTCCCAGGACAAAATGTTGCAAATGGGTTTGAACACTCCCTATCACAAGATGCTATTGTGTGTTTTATGCTTTGGAGAGTGTGCATCGCAACCTATTCCAAAGCGCTAGCCTAGCAAATTTCGGTGTAAAAGAGCCCTAGAAAATAAAAGTTGCTAATTAAATTTTAGATTTACGTAATTTTTTTAAAGGTTGTTGCTTACTCAAGAGGAGATGGAAACAAAACCAATGTTGTGTAAGACCTTGACCCAAAAATATGCAAATAGATATGAATGATGGAATCTTTCGTTCAATGAATTCTATCTACAGTAGGGAGAAGATATCTTTTTGAAAACATGAAAGTTACAGAATACAATTTATTTTCTCAAACGAACTACAATGCCAAACAATCATAAACAATGAAATTTCTCAATTTGTTCTCTTTCAGTTTTGAATGCAAAGATTTTTTATGAATGATTACTTAAAAAGAATAAATTAATTTAATTTTCCTTTCCAGAACCAGATCTGAGGTATACTAAAAAAGGAAATGTGATCGAAGCAAATAAATTCCCTCAACAAGAACCCAAATCAAACTTTCAATGAAGATAAAAAACAAAAATGACAAGAAAGTGTTTCACAAATGCACATAAGCAATGGCTTTCAAATCAACAAGCAAACCAACAAGTGTAAGATAATCCAAAACTTCATTCAAATGAAAGATTTTAAATCAATCAAGCACTTAGATTCACAATCAGAGATAATATCCTTGTTGATAAAAATCGAGAAGCAAGAACTCACAAACTGATAATGAAGGGTTCACAATCATGGAAAACCAATAAAAAAGAAAGTCTTAAACTCAGTAATCAATCAAATACTGACCTCAAAACTCCCTCCCGGATGATCAAGGAAAAACTGGGCATCAAAAGACAACAAGACCCAATCCAAAAAAAAATCCCGACACCGTTGCAGGCCAACACTAGGTTACAGTGCGAAAATCAATAATTTCCACAGGCTAGCATTAGATAGGGTGCAAAAAGTTTGCACTGGTCTAAACAGTTAGGGTGCAGTGATCGAAGGTTTCCGCAGGTGACCTTTGAATCAGTGCGAAAACCTCTGTAAACACAATAAACTTGGAAAAAGGACAAATAGTCTAAATGAACTTTCAAGTCCAAAGAGTCTGGATGGATCCCCTACAGACTCAGAGACTGAAACAAAATGAAAAAAGATAGGCTAAGGGAAAATGGACAGCAAAAAACCAAAAACAAGTTGTCATTTCCCCAGTGGAGTCACCAATTTTGTTATCGGGCTAATTGTTAAGTGCGGACACGAATCAATCCCCCTAGATCCACCTAAATCTAGAAAAAAATGAGACAGAACATGGCGCTTTCTCTAATTTTAATCATTGAATCTATCATCAAAGAAAGGATAAATGACATACTTTTGAATATTGCTTCCTTATGTCTTTGTTGACCTTGCTTCACTCCGGTGCTCTTGTGATATTGATCCTACAATGAAACACAAACCAACCAAATTGAAAGCAATAATAATATATTCAACGACAACCTATGCATGTGATGAAGGAGTCATGCAATAAAATGAGAATGGTTTTATGGGAAAGAAACATACCACTGTATTATATTGAGTAAAAGTGGAAGATACAACCAAACCGCCTTGATGTTGCTAAGTTCCCTTTCAGTGGCTCTTTGCTCCTAACACACACTTGCCCCAAGCTTGCATGAAGATGATCCACAATAACTTGATGAGTTGAGATGAAGCCTTCAAGCATCTGATGTAGAATACCTCACACAATTCACAGCCTATTCAACCTTCAACATTCCTTACTTTCTCTTTTCTAAATGTTTTTGCTTAACCTTTTCCATGAGAAATCCATCATTATATAAGAGAAAGAGAGATGGTTAGGGAGATCAGGATGATCCCACCAAATCAAAAAGATGGGTAGGATCCCAGCCATACGGATGCCACCTCACATTCTAGAACTTTCGTGAACTTCTTCCTTTTTTCAATTTTAGAACTTTGTCGCACCCTGTCCATATAGCAGCCTACGGAAACTCCACAGGGCAGGTGTAGAGCAGTCTACAAAAATCAGGCATTTCCTCACTCTCTAATATTGCTAGCCTGCGATGTCCTTCTAAAAATAAGCCTTGTAGAGCAGGGAACCAGGTACTTTTCTCATGGGAAAGATCCTTTTGAGAGGTTGAATGCATGCTTGTAGACACATCACCAGGGTGACCAAAATAAGGTGTAACACCATGTCTCAGTGCTGCATTTTCCTTGGATTTGTTAGTGCCATCTTCTGTATTCAAATATCCATCTATTAGCCTCTTTTATTCACTGTGTCATCATTCGTTTTATCTCAAAATATGTTGGTAATGAGGAGAATAGCAATCCATACCCTTTAAAGCTTTGATGACCATTGTATGGTGGCATAAAACTGAGCAATGCATCCCTGCATAACTTTCCTCATAGCTTCTTTCTCTCAATTTTAAAAGAAAATCCATCAAACCAATCTATTGTTAATTCAAAGTGAGTTGGAGGAAAATCCTTGAGAGAGAAACCATTAGCCACTATCAATTCTCATTGATCTTTGCCTCAGTTTGGTTCCTTTACCCCTCATTACATCACAGCCTTTGATCCCATGTTTATACCATGGAGACACCTCAAAGGGAGAAGTCTCACAAGGGAGGGAGTGTGGTCAGAACTGAACCTTCTAACATGCACATGTTTGATGTTGAGCCAATGGTCAGAGAGGTTTTCCAAAGGGTTGGATACCTCTATTTTTTCCAAAACATGCAGAGGGGACACCCTGAAGTAGCAAGGCAGTTTTCATTACACTTTGATGGCATTAAGACTAAGGTGGGAAACCTTGATTTTGAGGTATCTGAGGCCTTTATTGCAACATCCACTGAGATACCTAATACTGGTGAGAGGTGGTTCAAATCCATGATCCTCAATGTTGTCTTTTCCAAGGAATTCCTCAAACCAGAATATAAGAAAGACAATTTGTCTAAGGGAGTTCCTAAGAGCCACCTAGTTGAAGGCTTTGATAAAATGTTGAAGATCATCCAGATATATTTTACATGTGAAGGAAGGTTTAACATGATATACCAGTATCATATAAGACTCTTTCTACATTTCACTAGTAAGGATGAAATGAATATTTCTTTTTATATATTTAGGAGTATGGGAAAGATGTCTGATAGAGTCCAAGCCAAGTCCAAGGCAGTGGACACTAGTGTCTTCCACTCTAGGTTGATCAGGATGTTGGTGATGGAAGAGTTGAAGAAAATGAACATTCCTTGGGAACAATTCATTTTCTCTACCCATATGCAGCTAGATATAGCCTCTACCACTCAATCAAGGATGCAGATCCCTTTTCCATATAGTAGTGTTTCTCCAGCAAGAACAAGTAGGAAGAGAAAAATCAAACCCACTACAAAAGACAAGAACCCCCCTAGGAAATTTGAAGAAGAAGAGAGGGAGGTTCATCACTCTCCACGGAGAGATTTTTCACCTCCTCTTGCACCTGAAATTAAAAGAAGACCCTTCATCCACAAAAATCACAACCAAGAGGGGAAGGAAGTTGCATTTCCCTTCACCTTCTCCAACAACTAAGATCGGAATCAGGAATCCTTTTACTAGATAATCAACCCTCAAGGAAGTTGTTGAAGTAGAAGTCTTACCCAAGGCTTTAGTTCCAAGGAAAGAGAAAGATAAGGGTAAAGGAATTGAGAAGCCTATTGAGGTGATAGACAGAGCCTCTGTTCGGTAGAAAGATAAAGGTAAAGCCACTGAGAAACCTATTGAGGTGATCAACATCAGCACTCCACCTAGTAATTCCACTTTCAAAAGATTGATCAGACAACTCAGGGAGGCTAGGAAAGAAGTTTCTCGTTTGAAGGAAGAAAGTTTGACTGAGAAAAGAAAGATGAAGGAGCTCATGGACATGTACAGTGAAACCCTTGATCTGGCAAGGTTTTCAGCAAGAAGAGCCCTGCCTCTCCATAGGAAACTTAAGACCCTCTACAGGAAAAGCAAAAGCTTTCAGTCCCAAAACAAAAAGCTCAAAGAGAAATTGCAGCATCTTAAGGGTGAACTTAAATGTATGTGTGGGGTTTAAATAGTCAAAACCATACTCAAAACAAAATATAAAACTCATCTATTTCCATGTGATAAGCCACACAAAGCATAAAAAAAAACCTAATCATATATAAAATAGTCATGCAAAAAAAATCATTACACTATTATACATCTAGCATTTTCTCCACAAAATATCAAAGATGACTAAAGTAGCTTGTAAAGTTTAAATGTTGGTATATTTCATCTCCTTTCCACAAAAATTATATCCCTCCTAACCTATAATGGTATTCAATCACGTTAATATCTCCCCTTATTTCACCCAAACTAGTTGAAAACCATTGGAAGAGACATCTTTCTTAGTGATCATTAGGGTCATATATATTAGAAATACTCCATAAACAAGCAAAGACTTCGGCTAGGAGAAACTTTGTGCTTCACAAATTTATTTTTATAAGGAAAGGGAAAGGAAGATGGAAAATCTGCCTCTTTGGTCTTCATGATTAGATACAAAAAAGTAAATTTTCCTTGCAAATAAATTTGAACATAATAAACTTGATCCAGACCACTTTAACTTCTTGCATAAGCATTATATATCAATCATTTTCACCATTGTTGAATATCCTAAGAATAGAGTCTTTTCTAGAGCTTCAATCACTATGTTATTCCATCTTATTGTATTCAAGTTTCATCTCTCTATTTAAGTTCATATTCTTTATTAACCATATTTCTCTCTAAAAAAACTATCACCAAAAACAAAAATTTCATTATCGTTACATCACCAGCAATAATTTAACTATCATTGTTTCCTTTCCTTTTCTTCATTCTTATCCTCTTCATGTGTGATTCTACATGGTAAGAGTAACTTGGGAGTTAAAGACAAATTTTCCTAGTGTTATGGTTGGAGTTGTCATATTCATCTTTAGTGGACAATTTCTTTAGTGTGATCGTTGTTTACTTTTATTATTAACAATCATTCTCTATCTAAAATATGAATTATTATTTTCTTTTGAGACTCACAAGACACTAAACTTTGTGTTTTTGTTGGGATTGTTATTGGAATTTGTACTAACATTTTCCCTACCAAACTCTACATCATTTCCTTTTCAAAAAGCAAGACTCCTTGACTTAGGGGATGTTTTCAAAGGTTCTTTTTGTTTACATGGTTTAGTAGGATCATATTTTACTTCTATTATTAATGAAGTCGTCCATTGTCTATAGTTTCAAAACTAGGTGTTCCATTTCCATTTCTATTTCCAATATATATATATATATATATATATATATATATATATATATATATATATATATATATATATATATATATATATATATATATATATATATATATATAAGTTTCATGAACAACATTATTTAACTGGTTACTGTTATCACATTCATCCAATCATTTTCTTGATGGAATAGGCCTAATCACTAATAAAAATACAAATACTTTTTAGTTTGTTTTACTTCCAAGGAATAACAAAATCCCTGATCTAAATCTAGTACCTTATTTCTCCCATTCAACTTCTCTCCACTGTTACTTTTTCATTCATGCAACACCAACATCAAGAATGGATTGAGAAAGTGAGTTATAAGCTTATGCATATGTGTTCACTAATTGTAAGTCTTTTCTCTATGTACTTCCCTGCTTATCTTCACCACACCTATGAAATGATGCACATTAAAGATTTTGGATCAATCAATTACACATTAAAGATTCTGGATCAATCAATTTCACTAATAAATGTGCCACCAACCCTCACCATCTCCAAGGCACCATAAGATATTATGACAAGTTAAAATTTTATAAGAGAGAGAAAACATAAATTAGAAGATTAATATTCTAGTTGTAGCCTATCATTTAAGTGTGAAGGAATTAAAACAAACTACAGAAGGAATCTGCTATATGAACTTGTCTAAAACCAATCCTTGGTGATAGAACTCTTCATTGAATGCATATCAATAATAATGAGTGACTTTATATAGCAAGCCTTCAAGATACAAGCTTGCATAACATACACAAGACAAATCCAAGACAAGTGTTTTACTTATGTTATGTTGGAATTTATGTATGATTGAAAACAATTAATTTTTAAAAGTCCTAATATTTAAAAATTGTCTTAAGATTTAAGACCTTTAACTCGCATATAATCTAAGTTTTACTCATCTTCAAATTTGACTGAAATAAAGATCAATGTATTTCATGATATATATATATTTTATTTTTTGGTACTGCATGAGCACCATAATTGATACTTAAACAAGTTTGATTGAAATGGTGGAATCTCTCAATTTGGGAAAATAAATGAGACCAAGTGGCTTCACTTTGATTTTGGACCTCAATTGATTTCCCAATCAAATAATTGTCTTATGACATTTGAGCATGTGAATTGTCATTTAATAGAATATAGTAGTGTGAACTACACTTGAATTTTCTCTATGATGTATTACATTTTGTGTGTAGTAATTGTAATGTTAACAATGATGTTGAAGTTATTGTGACGAGTGATTTGTCAAGTGCAACACAACAATGAGAGATGTGTAGTAAATAACATATCTATATTTGTCAACATAAACATCATAGATAACATATACATTATCTTTTCAATTCAATATTTGGACAACCATGTCAGAAGTCTAAAACCATCAAATCATAATAACCAAACCTAACACTAGTCTTTTGTTGGAGGAAGCTTTCTTTGTTGTATGAAACATAATAAATTAGTTTTACCATCCAATTCAAAATGTCATTTACAATAAATCAAACATATGTGTCTACACCTTTTTATGAATCATAAAGTTTTGTCTTTCTATGTGATTTTTTTACTTCACTACTAATTATTTTTAACTATTCATTTTTGACATGTATAGATGAAATTCAGCACCAATGTTGATTAGGGAGGTAAACCATCACATGTCTTATGGGCCGACAAGATGGAGACCTGTGATCATGCATTGAAATCTCCAATGGGCCAGGGCAAGCCACGGCAACATTAATCAAAATCTCAAGAAACAGCTCTAGGGGAATACCCACAACCTTAATCGATATTGACACTTTTTTATGAATCATAAAGTTCTATCTTTCTATGTGATTTTTTTACTTCACTACTAATTATTATTAACTATTCATTGCTGACATGTATAGATGAAATTCAGCACCAATATTGATTAGGGAGGTAAACCCTCACATGTCTTATGGGCAGACAAGATGGAGACCTATGATCATGCGTTGAAATCTCCGATAGACCAAGGCAAGCCAGGGCAACATTAATCAGAGATTTCAAGAAACAACTCTAGGGGAATACCCACAACCTTAATCGATATTGACGTGTGTGCAAGAGACAAGTGAGCAAGGAAGTTAGTAGCAACCCCACCTCAACATATATTGTCATCGTAGAGGATATGTCACTAATAGGACCAGAGTCAAAGTGACAAGTAGGCGATGTTCAGGTCACATTTAATCGATTGACTACAATGATTTCAAGACAAGCACTAGAGTAAGGAGGTAGACAGAAAGAAGCATTAGTAAAGACACTTTCACTGATTTAAATGGCAAGATGGAAGAAGGATCTAGGAAGAACGATGAGAAATGTGTAGATCATTGAAATCATGGAGAAGATACATTGTAGGGTACTTACCAGATTTCAATCAAGAAGAAAGGAAGGGGGAAGCATATATCATAAACAATGAGAAGGAAAAGATCAACATTCAATAGGAAGAACCCTCGTTGAACAAAGCAGGTCAAAGAAAGTCCACTCAAGGGAAGTGTATCATGCCTACTAGATGAAGCAAAGCCACAGTGAAGACAAGGAAAAGCACATTGAAGCCATCAATACCTAGTAGCAAGTACCAAGAGGTAGAAGACCAAAAACAGCATGTTACTTTAAAGGAGTCAAATGCAACATTCATAGCTCACCACCCCTTGCATGTGCATAAAAGTTGAAGAACTCATGAAGAACATTCATAGCTCACCACCCCTTGCATGAGACAACATCAACACGAAATATAGGGGGACCTTCACATTTTCCCCCTCAAACTCAAGTCACACTCAATAAGAAATGTATGTTTAGAACAACCATTAACTCATAGTCAGTTGTTTAGGACGTCTTGGCAGGAGTTCTAAAAAATAACTCTGATAGTATAGAAAAAAAAATTGGGGAAAAGGTAGCCAACATGAGTCAAATTTTACACGAAGAGATTGATGTGGACAAGTGGGAACTAGCTTCTAGAATCCTTATTTATTTACCAAAAAATAGTATACATGAAATGTGTTAGAAATTATTCATCCATTAATCCTTTTTTTTGTCTACTTTGTTAAATCATTCATTGTGAAGATCTTCAACTTAACTTGTCAAATCAAATAACGTAGATACATATATTGAACAAAATAACTACTTAACATTTTCAACATTATATTTCTCCCACAAAGTTATATTGAAGAGATCTTGTTATCCTATTGATTGTGCCACAAATAAATACATGAACATCATGTCCTAAATAGCTTTGAGTTCTATCATTTATTTTTTACGCTTTGCAACTTATAACATATACTTTTATTTACATTATCCACCTCTGACATATACTTTAAAATAGACCTTGCTCTTTTTCCTTTATGCTTGCTGATGTGTCATTATCTGCATCATATTGCACTCTTGCGCATTGCCCAATGAAATACATGTAAATACTTTTTGTAATAATATTATATACCCAATGAAATAGAATATACTAGACATTTAAAGATATACCCAATAAAATTGAATACACTAAACTTTAAGAAGAATACCCAATGAAATTATCACTTTGATAATGAAATTTAAAATAAAATAAAATAAAAATAAATGAAATAATAATAAAAACGTTTTTATAGTGACTACATGTAATGAAGATAATACAATTGGTAGGAGTAATTTCTAAAGTAACTCCAGCAAATAGCAAAGTTGATCCAATTTTTTAGATGATAAATTCAGTTGGCAAATCAAATATATATATAATATATGTGATATTGTCAAGTCTCGATATTACATTTTACATTCCCATCTTCCACGCTATTAACATATGTATGGCCAGACTCGAAGGTTTCGAACTTTCAAATTCATTGCCATATAAAAATATTTAGTCAAGTCGAACGAACGCCTTGAATGACTCCTTTGTCTTTCAAGTCATTAAGACAATTATAGTGTAGCGTCCTTTGGGCCTTGAGGTCATTAATGTGGGAGACGCTTAGTGTGATAAGCTAATTTGTCTCATGGTTTTAAATAGGAAGCCGATTAAAGCTTCGGTTTGCACATGTTATTTTCTTCAATGACATTGGAAACCTCTGGCATCTAATATTTGCATACCATGTCTCCTCTACTCTGACTCGACTGCATCTGCAATGGATGTTAATATTTTTTAAGTGAACCAGCAACAATTTTTCAGGCTGGTTACATACAGAATATTATGGAATGGCCACCTGAGGAATTTCGAAGTTGCATCAACGTTGTCAGCCATAATTTGGTATGGATAAGCAAACTGAAACACAGGATTAATACTCTTTGTACAAGTATATCAGTAAACACAATATATTATAGATATTTAATGACAGCAGAAAATTTTTTAGGAGACTTCGATAAAATGCAAAAAGGACGACAAAATATCAGGTAAAGCAGCAGCCAGACTACACTGCCTTTAGGTTGTAGCCCACAGGGAATGTGCTTTTGTTGGTCAGAAATTAATTTACAACATATGTATTGCCCTATGAAAATCTCCAGATGCAAGCTTGACAAGCTAGCTTGTTCTACAAGTCAAATCTGACCCCGAAAATCGTTACTTGAACCCGTGTTTGAATTTACTCCAGCAGAAAATGTGCTCCAAAACAATAACAAACTTACAACCTTGCATAAATTGTAATCGACAGAATTGTGTGAGTCTGCAGATACAGTGTAAGTGACACTGCATTATGGAGAACTTTAACTGTTACAAATAAATCTCCATGTGTACCCGAAACCAAACCATTTTTACAAGCAGGATTGGGTAGAAGGGATATATTTCACAACTTGATGTTGTAGCTTCTGTAGTCACCGTTTCGATTGTGAATCCAGTGCAAGCAAGATCTTCTTCCTCGGACCCTACACATAGAACAGAACATCCAAGGAAATGTCATGATTTTATGAAAGATTGCCAATAGCCTAAAAACTCGCCTAGAAACTCAATGGCAGAAACTTTAACATGATAAAACGTCAATAATAAAGAAAGGTCGTGCTTGATAGGGAAGAAATATAAAAAAATTGTAATTAAAAGTTGTGTTTGCCTGTTAGCTTTTGGCACTTGTGTATCACAACTCGGTTTCTTGTCGTCACTCATGTTTTTGTTATGCTAGTGGTACTCTAGGCTTTAAGTACACAGGACGATCACCCCTCTAACTTGGCAATAGGTCACAGGTACAGCAAATTATGTTGGTTTTTTAATCCTTGCAGATTTCAGCATACATTGGCCAAGGAAAGGTTATTGCAATAAAAGGAGTGCGAAAAGCATTACAGGCAACATTGACAATAAAAGAAAACAGACAGTACAGAAACAAATTACACAAATATTGGGAAATTTTAAAAATAAAAAATAAATTGAAGCCTGAAGGAAATTCAAATGGCACTGTGATCAATCTACAGCAGTAAAATTATGCCAAGAACTTCAGGAATATGTCATAGTAATTGCCGTACATTAGATATGAAAGTTAAAGACAGAAGCCGAGAAAACAATTAATAGCTTGGAAACATCAGAATCATATTGTCAACTAAATGCACACAAAATAGAGAGAAGTTTCAAATTTTGGATTTTTGCTCTAGAAAAATGGAACATTGATGGAGTAGGTTATACATTCAATAAGACTAACCTGACCAGGGGTGTAAAATGGAAACAGAAAAAAGGCTTCAAATTCAGAAACATTCTGTAGGTGGTAATGGAATCCAAGCATTGAATTATAATATGGATAAGAATAAATTAGGACCTCTGTTTTAGTTAAGAATGTGATGACTTGGGCTTACTTTGACCGTGTAAGTTGCACTCTTAATGTCCCTTAGATGATTCATGTGGCCAAACAGAATAGAGCTTCACTAACACTTTATTGCATAATAGGCTTTTATATGATCTGACAGAATTGACCATTGCTTTTAATACCAACGAAAGCATCAAAGTTCATTTACAGTCTGATACGTTAAAACCCAACAAGATTTGATTATCTGCAGTTTGAACTTTGAACATCACTACAAATTTGCCTGAGATAAAAGAGCATGTCCCTCCAAAATAAAACCCTTGCAATGCATTTTACAGCAAGAAGCTTTGTTTATTAACAGTTTGAACATCACTGCAAATCTACCTCTGGTAAAAGAGCAAGTTCCTCCAAATTTCGAAAGAAAACCCTTACACTGCATTTAACATGAACAGCTTGTCTGGATGATAAATTTTGCCTTCCTGCTAAAAAATTTCAACATAACCTTTTGTTCCATTCATCTATGAAGGGAATGATTAACAATACCATAGGTATGCCCAATGCCTTGAGATCATCATCACCCATGTGCCTCAAAGCAGTCATGTCTACCTGTAAAATGAAAGTGCATACAAATAATAAATTAGATATGTATACAATTTTGCAGTTTCGAGGAGATGATCTAATCAAAAAATGTATCCAAAAACTTGGATAGCCATTTCTAGTAAATAACATTTTTCGAATTCCAGGAGATAATCTAAATTGAAAGACGTATCCAAAAATTTAAATAGCTATTTCTAGCAACTCACAAGGAAAGGATACACACGTAAAAATTTTAAAGTGTTAAAAAATCAAATATCTGTCGGGACATTTTTATTTATACCCAAGAAAAACATGTCTACCCCCACTGAGCAGCATAGTTTATGCTTGCTTTAGGTGCTTGGCCAAAAATTGTCTGAATAAACCTTACAAATATCAAAATTTCAAATAATGAACAATAATAGAAGCCAGATGTACTGGAAAAGCTTGACATACTTCTTCTGCCTGAAAGGTGATCAGGTATTTTCCCAATCCTAACGACTGCAACAGACTGGCTACTGACCTTTCTTCAGCCTGAAAATGAAAAATCAATGAATTTATATGCAAATAATCTTAGCAGCTATAAATAGAGTAGCACATTGTGAAGTTCAAGTATACAATCAAATAAAAGAAACAAGATGAAATATGAGGTATCTTTAACTAATGATGATCAAAAACACATATCACTGGTAAAGATGAATGAGAATGATAAGGGGCATGCAAGAGCAACAAAATCACACCACTACACTGATACAAATTTTCAAAGTCTGATCGAGTAATCGAAGCAAAAAGAACAGTAATATCTACCAAGTTAGATGATTCTGATCCCACCATTTAATATTAAACGGAATGGAACAGAAGTAAGATCCAAACCATAAATAGAGATGAGCTTCAGCATCATTGAAATGTCAAGATCAGACAAAACCTTGCAATCAAATAATATAAGCATTAGAAGTAAAATCAACACAAGCAATGCCTTAATTTTTAGACTGTTCATAATTTTAGAGTCAAAAAAGATGGCACAAGAATCACCAAACATTTATATTTTAATTTTTTCAAAGAACATTACAAGGGTGATGTTAAAGTAAATATTAGATTGTAATGGTCATTTAGATCTTAGGTTATTTTATGCTTTTATGCTTTATTTCACTTTAGTGTGTTTTTGGTCTATCCCACATTCATAAAATAGGTTGACTCAACTAAGTTGTAACTCTTTATAAGAAAACGTTTGTTTTCTCATTATCAATGCAATCTTGGTTCTCTTTCTGTTCATATTCTCATTATATGATATCAGAGCAATAGTCTTTGATATCATTATATGGTATCAGAGCCTAGCATTTCCAAAGAAGTTACAAGAGTATCGGGCCTTTGAAAAACAAGGTTTCCACTCTTGCGACCTTAGCATTTTTTAAGCCAAAGTCTCGGGCCTTTCAAAGATAAGGTTTCCACTCTTGTGACTTCAATAGTTTGTGTACCACGGAGTCTGTGTGAGAGTGAAGACCTAGGGACTGCTGCCGACAAAGATGGATCAAGGGGTCACCAGTGTGACACATCAAAGAGCCAAAAGGGTTTCAGATCATTCAAAACCATGATCAATTCAAAGGGATTTTGGAGCAGATTAAGTTTGTTCTTGCCTGTATTGATGCCCAGATTTGCAGATTTGGAAGAATTGGTAGTTGATCTAATGTTTTTCAACAAATCCAAGTAGATTGCATTCAGAGGATTTTGGAGCAGATTCAGTCTGTTCCTGCCTGTATTGATGCCCAGATTTACAAATCTGGAGGAATTGGTTGCAGAATTATTTTTCAGCAGATCCAAGAAGAAATTCACTGACTTGGTGCTGTTTGAGAACAGATTTATAAGAAATTTGCATGTTTTTTCAGCAATGCATGGCTGCTACAGCAGTTTAGAGCCAGTATCCAAGTGTTCTTACTCCAGGATTGCAGATTGAGGGAGGGAAGAAGTATTTCTCAGCATTTTTTCTCTATTTCAGTTTATTTGACTGCATTTTTTACTTGTATCTATGACCTCTTTACTCAACATCACGTTGGAAGCTAGCCAAAGGTTCTCTAGCAAGAACTAGAATATTTGGAAGTAACAGATGTTGGGCAGTTTTTAGTACAGGTGCTTGGCTTCTATTGTCCTAGGTGAAGACATCCAACCAACAGTTGCGGGTCAAAACCGGGACAAGTTTGATGAGAAAGACAGAGAAGCAATAATGCTACTTAAGTTGTCCGTGATAGATGAAATGCTTCCTAAGATCCATACAGGGAAGACTTCAATGGAAATTTGGAAGCATTTGAAGAGTTGCATGAGACGCAAAGCCTTCTTCCTGAAGAATACGTTGTTTTCAATCACAATGGATGAGAGTGCATCATTGCAGGAGAATTTACTCAAAATCAAGGACATCAAAGAATAGTTGTCTGCCATTGGTCGAAATATGGAAGAGGACATGGTGGTAATCATGCTGAAAATTTTACTATGTGATTACAAGCACTTATTGAGACCTTGAACATCACCACTATGAATGTTGGCCTAAAGTTTGATGAGCTATGCAATACACTCTTATAGGACAGATGGAAGAGATAGTTCTATAGCAGCAGTGAGACAAAGGATTCAGAACAAGCCTTTGCAACCAATGTTAAGGGCAAAAGAAAAAGGGCAAAGAAAAAAGGTCAAGCCAACGGTGCCAAGAGCCTGAAGACTGTCACTTGTCACTATTGTGGCAAGATGAGCCATACAAAGCAGCACTGCAGAATGAGGATGGTTGATCAGAAAACCAACCAAGTGTAAATGTGTTGAACCTGCACAGAATAGATCTAGCTAAACAATAATACACACATTTGCAGAGAGAAAAGGAGAAAGAAGGAGAGAAAGAATGAAAGAATTCTCATTAACCGTAATGAATAATGAATAATTTACACATGATATACTCTGTATAACTCAATGATTTCGACTTGAGGATAACCAATGTGTCATAGTGGTGGTCAAGAGTGATCTGGACACACACCAGCAGTTACGGGACTGAATTGCCACCTATTCTAGTCTCTCGCGCAGTTACAGGAGTGAACTGCCACCTAGTTGAGTTAACTAGTCAACTAGTCTTCAGTTAACTGACTGAACAGAGAGTAGTGAGGAGTTAACTCAGGGAATCAAAGCTAATGCACCACTGTGGTGATGATACCAAGGCAAGGTCGAATTAGCATGGTGATGATCCCAATGTTGCATGGTGACAAAACCAATGCAACATCTAAACTCAACTCAACTAGTCAAACTGAAGTGTTAACTGAAAGAGAATATTCTCCAGGTGGAATATTCTCTCCTAAAATATAGGAGATTGGATAATGACTAATTATGACGAATAAACAAGGAAAAACCTTAGGAAAAAGAAATCCTAGGTGTGTGTTGAAGTAACTCCAACACCCCCCCCCCCCTGAACATCACTATGGTGAAAATAAAGAATGGGTCCCGGCAACGAGGCCATCTTAGGTACCCAAATACAAAAGATACACTGAAAATAAAGTGAGGAAAGAGGGAAAACCTCATGGGAAAAACCCCCCCTCAAGGTACAATGTATGTAAAAAGAAGAACTATAGTTGTTAGGCAATTGTGTCCTTCACTCCAAGACAACTTCACATAGAATGGAACTTCTGCTCAGTGAAGGTCTCCGTGAAGATGTTTGTTGTATGTTCTGCTGAAGGACAAAACTATAAGTCGATGATCCCCTCATGTACTAAGTCCCGGATGTGGTGCATTGGATCTTGATGTGCTTCGTCCGCTGCCTCTGAACTGGACCTCTGCAGAACTTCAAAGTGCTCTGGTTGTCACACCAGATGACGATCGATCGATAAAATTGAAAGCCTAACTTAGTGAGAAAATGTTGTAGCCACATATCCTAAATGGTTATGTTAACTACCCCTCTGTACACTACCTCGACTAAAGATAAAGAAATGGCAGCTTGCTTCTTGCTCGACCAACAGATAGGCCCGGAACCAAGACTGAGTGAGTAACCAGATGTGGACTTGCAATCAATGTTATCGCCAACCCAGTCAGAATCAGTAAACCCAATCAGATCTAATGTAGAGTCCACTGCATAATGAATCCCAAAGGTAATGGTGCCATGTACGTATCGAAGGATACGCTTTGCATATTTCCAATGTAGCTCATGCAGCTCCTGCATGAACCTGGAAACTGCGCCAACTGCATATGAGAGGTCTAGTCTGGAGTGTGTGAGATACAACAAGTTCCCCACTAGTTGTCTGTACAGTGTGCTATCAACCAGTGGAGTCTCCACGCCATCCTCAAGTTTGACTCCTCGTAGGAAAGGAGTTAGAGAAGACTTGTAGTCTGTCATGTGAAATCTCTCAAGGAGATCTCGTGCATACTTGGGCTGAGACAGTTTGATGCTTGATGCATCCTGACTGATCTCGAGTCCAAGGAAAAAGTGTAGCGGACCCATGTCCGTCATCAGAAACTTGTCATGTAGAATCCTCTTGACTGCAGAAATCGCTGAAGTCGAGCACCCGATGATCAGCAAATCATCAACGATCAGAACTAAAAGTAGAAGTGAATCAGTCGTCCTGAGCATGTAGTCATTCGGGTCTGATTTCAACGTACAAAGTTCTGTGATAGCAAGTAGGAGTCCATCTTGGCATACCATGCCCTCGGAGCCTACTTGAAGCCATAAAGAGACTTCTTTAGTCAACAGACCAAAGAAGAGTCTTGCATAAATCCTTGGGGTTGCTCCATATAGATCTCCTCAGAGAGATCACCGTGAAGAAATGCATTTTTCACGTCCATCTCATGGACTTCCCATCCCTTAGTTGTCGAAATTTCAAGTACCAACTTTATGGAATCCATCTTCGCTACTGGAGCACGGGTCTCATCATAGTCAATACCATGAACCTACTGAAAGCCTTTGGCGACAAGCTTGGATTTGTATCTGTTAATTTGTCCATCCGTTGCGCTCTTGCTCCTGTAGACCCGTCTGCATCTGACAAGTTTCCTCCCAAAAGGAAGGGGAACCAGATCCCAAGTTTGGTTCTCGAGGAGGGAGTTGTACTCCTCCTGCATGGCGGATTCCCAAAAGGGATTTCCAGCAACCTCGCCATAAGACTGTGGATCTGAAGACTGAACTAAGAAAAGATGCCTAGAGGGCAATGGTTCAGTGGCAGTGATTGCAACAGGAGGCTCATCGAAATCAAATCGAGTCCTCCTGGTATCGACTGGATCACCAACGAGATCCCCCGCATCCTAAAGAGTAGTCTGTGCCCACTTAGGCCTCTGCTTTGGCTCTGCAACTGCATCTGGATGCTCTGACTCTGCATCTAACTGTACTGACTTTGAATCTGAATCATCTAAGTCCTCTGAATCAGAGCTCTCATCTGAAGAAGAGTATGCATGTGCATGCTCATCGTCTCGGACAGGTAGAAGGGTGAAGGTGTCTACATGCGACTGCGAAGGCACATGCGAGAGACTTTCCTCGAATTGGACACTGCGCTCAATGATGACCCGGTCTGAGGAAAGATCAATAAGTCAATATCCCTTCACACCGTCGGGGTATCCAACAAAAATGCACTCAATGCTCTATGGATCAAGTGTCTTCCTCTTTTCAGAGGGAATCCTAGCCCATGCACGTGAACCAAAAATGTGAAAGTAGGCCACTTCCGGTTTGAGGTTGCTCCAAGCCTCATAGGGGGTCTTATCCTTGACAAGTCTATGAGGAGACTTGTTTTGGATGTATGTTGCATAGTTAAGTGCTTCGGCCCGTAGTCTCTGTGGTACTGGCTTTGCATGCAGCATGTAAGATGCCATCTCCTTTAGAGATATGTTTTTCCGCTCAGCAACTCTGTTTTGCTACGGAGTATAGGGAACTGTGTGTTGCAACTCGATCCCTACCTCATGGCAAATATTATGGATCTCATGATTTAAATACTCTCCTTCGTTATCAATTCGGAGGACTTTGATCTTCTTTCCGAACTGTGTCTCAACCAAGGCTTTGAAATCTTTAAGGTGTTGAAAGACCTCGGATTTTTGCTTGAGAAAGTATATCCATGTAAAACGTGAGAAATCGTCAACAAAAATGAGAATAAACCTCGCTTTGTTGATTGATGGATGTGGAAAAGGACCCATGAGGTCACTGTGGATCAAATCTAAAGGTGCGGAAGCTCGCTGAGACTTTCCCTCGTCGAATTTCTCTTGAGGGTGTTTTCCGAGAACGCATCCCTCACATACTCCCTTGGAGAAATGGATGTCTGGTAGACCATCAACTAATCTGTGCTTGCTAAGTTGTTGCATGTATTTGAAATTCAAATGTCCAAAACTTTCGTGCCATATCCTACTACTTTCATCAGCATCAGTAAGCAGTAAAGTAGAATCAGGTTCAATGAATTCAGAAAATGTATACAATCTAGACTGATGATTTACCTTACCGGTTGCAACCCTAGAGTTGGTTTGCATGTCGTAGATGTCCACGACATTTGGTGTGAATACTAACCCTTGCATCTTGCATTGTTGCGTTTGCATCATAGGCTAGATTCCCCCAAATCTTAATAAATTAAAATCAACTCCTAGAACTTAAACTCTAAAACTTATCTAGAAACCAGGGACTACCCCCCTTGGCTTCCCTAGGAGTGAACCTAGATGGAAGAGGTTCAGGTCAAAGTGACAGCGTCGGCTGTGAACCTAGGCATTGTGCCTCCAAGGACACACTAAGTGAGTCGGACTTAGCTCATGTTTGCAAGTGTGTATAAGGACGGCAACATCTTTGGCGTTGTTGCCGGGGATAAGTCATTTATCCTTGGTCTAAACGACTTAACTTGATTTTTTAAGAACTAATTAATAAAAAATTTAGGGCGTTAAAATTCTTTGAGCTTGTATTGGTTAACTTTGTGTGATTCTTTTCCAAGTGGTGACTCCATTGAACAAATCTATCAAGTATACTACAAGCAGCAATCTTTGTTGGCTGCTTGAAATTCTTGGAGAAGAAGCACTCATTGATTTCCAATGCTTGTTCCCGACATAATAAATTAACTTATGTTTTCCTTCTTGTTTTTGCTTTGTTTGATGCTCTTGTTTGTCTTAGATAAACTTGGTCATCTGGCGACTCCACTTTAAAATAATTTGACAAAGTATTCTTCAAGAAGGAACTCACGGCTTGTTCTCTGCATCCTTGAACTTGAAAAGGTTTTTGGATGAAGCTAGCATGTTTTCACGTGAATTGGTTGATGATTTTATGGAAAGATGAAAGGGAAAGAACCTTCAAGATAGGGACACAATCAGTTTAGACATGGAGGAAGATACCCCACCAGATCCCATTAAGGAGCTTAAAGAAATAATTCTGAACATGCAGATTGTCCATGCAGAACAGTGTGAGGCCATACAGATTGTCCATAACAAACAGTTTGAAGCCATGAACTTACAACTAGATATCATGGAGGCTCGCCTTGCAGAAGATGAAACTTATGTTGAATATCTAGACCCCCTTGAACTTGAGCTTGATAGTGAAAAAGATAAGGAAGTTCATTGGGAAATTCTGGATGACTCTATGAATGAGCCAATCATTCATCTTGAGGAAATAAAGGAACTTGAGTTTGAAAATGTTGAATATCTAGAGGATTCAAGTCCCCACCCTCCTCCCGAGGAACCAATCTTTTTGAAGGATTACTTTGAAAATCTTGAAGAAAACAGTATGATGGTTCCTATGGTATGTTCTTTTTCAACCTCTCAACCAGAAGATGAGTTAATGCAGAATTATGTGAAAATGGAAGGCAACTTCAGTTTAACGATGTCGTATCATTATGAGTATTGGTTGGCCTCCCACCTTGACAGTCATGAGCAGCGAAGTATTCAGAGTTTACACGGCTTGTCATATTCCAGTGTTTGGTTGAAGGAAGGAAGGAGCATGAAGTCTGGCTGGTTCTTCCACACAAAAAGTTCCAAGTTGATAAAACTTGGGAAGGGGTATTCTGTGAGTCATCCTGGACAAAGATGTTTTAGACACTTGTGGCATCATTTCATCCATTGCATGGGCGATTGTAACGTATCTCTAACCCTCCTTTGTATTTTAATTTTGTATTATTTCAATTTATTATGTAAATGTGTACTTAAATTTATTTTTTCTATAGCATAAATTTCATTTGTTGTAAAGTATCAACGTTGTACTTTAATCATTTCATTTTGTAAATGTTGTTTATAGCATTTGTTTATTTAATCATGTATAAATGTATTCTTATGTTGGTTATTGATGAGCACTCTGTTGTAGGTGTTGGATTCTCGTATGCTCTCTGTCTTGAGTGAGAAGATCAAACACACATCCCCATGTGGAGCCAGATGTTGACCGCCTCTCCAACACAGGTGGTCAACTCCATGTGCCATGAAGAGATGCATCATCAGATGCTTATTTATCGAAGACTTTGGTTCTACAGGGCATTGTTTGGCCCCAACACTTCTTTTTGTAATTGGAATTTCCGCACCCCTGTGTGGGTTAATAATGTAATAGGTCTGCATGAGTCATGTCTAGGTCAGTTACCTTGGGATCGGTTCACTGGGAGAGTTCCTTTAACCGAGGGTTTTTTATCCTTAAGTTATCAATTGGGTTTTTCAGCCTTATTGATTTCCCTTGAGTTTTTCCCTCACACTTGCAATAATTCCTCCAAAGTGGTGAACGACGTTCTAGTGGAATTATCTTCTGGTAACTATTATAGGGAATCATTGTAAATGACCATGCAAGACATCTAAGAAAGTTTCGCGGAATTCCGTCGAGTCTAAGTTAGTTTTTTTTTAATTAATTAATTTTTAATTAAATTTCCCTAAGTTTGGAGGTTTAATTAATTAATTAATTATTTATTTTTTAGCAAAAATTGTAAAAACTAGGTCCTTGGACTTTTGATAGGGGTATTTGTGCTCAAAAGAAATGGAATAGCACCCCCTACACCCATGGACCAAGTTTCAACTCAATTGGACAACTTTTTCTATGGGTTTGTCCACCCGGAGTGTCAGTCAGTCAATAACAACAATTTTAATTGCTAAAGTCCAAACATCAACCCACCACCTAGCCATTGAGAAAAACAATAATACACACACTCGCGGAGAGAAAAGGATAAAGAAGAAGGAGAGAAAGAATGAAAGAATTCTCATTAACCGTTATGAATAATGAATAATTTACACATGATATACTCTGTATAACTCTATGATTTCGACTTGGGGATAACCACTGCACCATAGTGGTGGTCTAGAGTGATCTGGACACACACCAGCAGTTACGGGAGTGAACTGCCACCTATTCTAGTCTCTCGGGCAGTTACGGGAGTGAACTGCCACCTAATTGAGTTAACTAGTCAACTAGTTTTCAGTTAACTGACTGAACAGAGAGTAGTGAGGAGTTAACTTAGGGAATCAAAGCTAATGCGCCACTCTGGTGATGATACCAAGGCAAGATCAAATTAGCATGGTGATGATCCCAATGTTGCATGGTGACAAACCCAATGCAACATCTAAACTCAACTCAACTTGTCAAACTGAAGTGTTAACTGAAAGAGAATATTCTCCAGGTGGAATATTCTCTCCTAAAATATAGGAGATTGGATAATGACTAATTATGACGAATAAACAAGGAAAAACCTTAGGAAAAATAAATCCTAGGTGTGTGTTGAAGTAACTCCAACACCCCCCCCTGAACATCACTATGGTGAAAATAAAGAATGGGTCCCGACAACATGGCCATGTTAGGTACCCAAATACAAAAGATACACTGAAAATAAAGTGAGGAAAGAGGGAAAACCGCATGGGAAAACCCCCCCCTCAAGGACAATGTATGTAAAAAGAAGAACTACAGTTAATAGGCAACTGTGTCCTTCACTCCAAGACGACTTCGCAGAGAATGGAACTTCTGCTCAGTGAAGGTCTTCGTGAAGATGTTTGTTGTCTGTTCTGCTAAAGGACAGAACTGTAAGTCGATGATCACTTCGTGTACTAAGTCCCAAATGTAGTGCATGTGGATCTCGATGTGCTTCGTCTGCTGCCTCTGAACTGGATCTCTGCAGAACTTCAAAGTGCCCTGGTTGTCACACCAGATGACGATCGACCGATGAAACTAAATGCCCAACTTAGTGAGAAAATGTTGTAGCCACATATCCTGAATGGTTATGTTAACTACCCCTCTGTACACTACCTCGACTGAAGATAGAGAAATGGCAGCTTGCTTCTTGCTCAACCAACAGATAGGCCCGGAACCAAGACTGAGTGAGTACCCAGATGTGGACTTGCAATCAATGCTATCGCCAGCACAGTCGAAATTAGTAAACCCGATGAGATCTAATGTAGAGTCTGTTGCATAATGAATCCCAAAGGTGATGGTGCCATGTACGTATCAAAGGATACGCTTTGCATCTTTCCAATGTAGTTCATGCTACTCCTGCATGAACCTCGAAACTGTGCCAACTGCATATGAGAGGGTCTAGTCTGGAGTGTGTGAGATACAACAAGCTCCCCACTAGTTGTCTGTACAGTGTGCTATCAACCAATGGATTCTCCCCGCCATCCTCAAGTTTGATTCCTGATAGGAAAGGAGTCGGAGAAGACTTGCAGTCTGTCCTATGAAATCTCTCAAGGAGATCTTGTGCATACTTGGCCCGAGATAGTTTGATGCCTAATGCATCCTGACTGATCTCGAGTCCACGGAAAAAGTGTAGCGGACCCATGTCCGTCATCAGAAACTTGTCATGTAGAACCGTCTTGACTACAGAAATCGTTGAAGTCAAGCACCCGGTGATTAGCAAATCATCAACGTACAGAACTAGAAGTAGAAGTGAATCAATCATCCTAAGCATGTAGACATTCGGGTCTGATTTACAACGTACAAAGTTCTGTGATAGCCGGTAGGAGTCCATCTTGGCATACCATGCCCTCAGAGCCTGCTTGAGGCCATAAAGAGACTTCTTCAGTTGCATAAATCCCTGGGGTTGCTCCATATAGATCTTTTGAGAGAGATCACCGTGAAGAAATGCATTGTTCATGTCCATCTGATGGACTTCCCATCCCTTGGTTGCCGCAATGGCAAGTGCCAATCTTATGGAATCCATCTTCGCTGTTGGAGCGAAGGTCTCATCATAGTCAATACCATGATCCCAAGTCTGGTTCTCGAGGAGGGAGTTGTACTCCTCCTGCATGGAGGATTCCCAAAAGGGATTTCTCGCAGCCTCGCCATAAGACTGTGGATCTGAAGACTGAACCAAGAAAATATGCCTGGAGGGCAATGGTTCAGTGGCAATGAGTGCAACAAGAGGCTCCTCGAAGTCAGATCGAGTCCTCCTAGTATCAGTTGGATCACCAACGAGATCCCCCGCATCCTGAAGAGTAGTTTGTGCCCACTTGGGCCTCTACTTTGGCTCTGCAACTGCATCTGGATGCTCTGACTCTGCATCCGACTGTACTGACTTTGAATCTAAATCATCTAAGTCCTCTGAATCAGAACTCTCATCTGAAGAAGAGTCGGCATGTGCATGCTCATCATCTCGGACAGGTAGAAGGGTGAAGGTGTCTGCATGCAGCTGCGGAGGTACATGCGAGAGACTTTCCTCGAATTGGACACTGCGTTCAATGATGAGCTGGTCCGAGGACAGATCAATAAGTCGATATCCCTTCACATCGTCGAGGTGTCCAACAAAAATGCACTCAATGCTCTATGGATCAAGTGCCTTCCTCTTTTCAGAGGGAATCCTAGCCCATGCACGTGAACCAAAAATGTGAAAGTGGGCCACTTCCGATTTGAGGCTACTCCAAGCCTCGTGGGGGTCTTATCCTTGACAGATCTATAAGGAGATCTGTTTTGGATGTATGTTGCACAGTTAAGTGCTTCGGCCCGTAGTCTCTGTGGTACTGACTTTGCATGCAACATGCAAAATGCCATCTCCTTTAGAGATCTGTTTTTCCGCTCAGCAACTCCGTTTTGCTGCGGAGTATAGGGAGTTGTGTGTTGCAACTGGATCCCCACCTCATGGAAAAGATTATGGATCTCATGATTTACATACTCTCCTCCATTATCAATTCGGAGGACTTTGATCTTCTTTCCGAACTGTGTCTCAACCAGGGCTTTGAAATCTTTGAGTTGTTGAAAGACCTCAGATTTTTGCTTGAGAAAGTATATCCATGTAAAACATGAGAAATCGTCAACAAAAATGAGAACAAACCTCGCTTTGTTGATCGATGGATGCGGAAAAGGACCCATGAGGTCACTGTGGATCAGATCTAAAGGTACGGAAGCTCGCTGAGACTTTCCCTTGTCGAATTTCTCTTGAGGGTGTTTTCCGAGAACACATCCCTCACATACTCCCTTGGAGAAATGGATGTCTGGTAGACCATCAACTAATCTGTGCTTGCTAAGATGTTGCATGTATCTGAAATTCAAATGTCCAAACCTTTCATGCCATATCCTACTACTTTCATCAACATCAGTAAGCAGTAAAGCAGAATCAGGTTCAATGAATTCAGAAAATGTATACAATCTAGACTGATGATTTACCTCACCGGTTGCAACCCTGGAGTTGGTTTGCATGTCGTAGATGTCCACGACATTTGGTGTGAATACGACTCTTTCCAGTGCCAGAATTCGTCATCTGATATAGGGAGAGAAGGTTGACAGAAAACTTGGGAACATGCAACACATTCTCGAAACCTTCGTTGGTGAGTTCTATCCTTTCTTTGTCGGTGACTTCGACAGACGAGTTGTCCCCCATCAGAATGGGAGGACCTTTGCATGCATCCAAAGAAGAATATACTACTTTTGAGGCAGCCATGTGATGTGATGCTCATGAATCAACAATCCAAGCATCGGGAGAGGAGTTGATGGTAATCAAAGCATGCCTAGAATTGTCTTTCTTGGAATTCGGATCTTCTAGCTTCTTCTTGGCACCCTCAGGAATGCGATCTCCAAGGTTGTTATGTTGAAGTATTTGAGACATCAGATCTATTTGTTTTTGCATGCATGCGGATTCTGAATGGAATCCTTTGTGGCAGTATGTGCATTTATCCCCTTTTCTTCCCTTTTCTCCTTTGGATTCGGAGGCATCGGTGAAAGGTTTTGTGTACCCTTCCTTCTTCAAATGTGCATGAACTTTCCTTTTATCTTTATCTTTAGATTTCTGATATTTGTGGCTACTATCATGCACAGTGAGTGCATGCGCCCTTGGGCCTCTGATTGTGCCCATGTTGATGAGCTTGGTTTTCTCTTGTGTCAAGGATTCGATAAAGTCCTCGAGAGAAGGCATCTTCCAGGTGGCTCCAAAGGCGAATCTGACAGTATGGAATGTGGATACGAATACAGAGAATTCAGGACCAAGCTTGGAGAGAATGGTGAGAACCATTTGTTTCTCCTCCTTCGATTTGTCAACCCCGCAAGCTTTGAGTTGCGACAGTAAATCCTTGAATTTTGTAAAGAAATATTGGATATTCTCTAAGCTTTTTGGATTCAATGTAAGCAGTTCCACCTCCAGCATGTGTCCCCTCATCTCATCTTGTTTGCCAAAAAAACCTTCCAAGATGGTCCAGGCTTCATTAGGAGTCTTACAGGAAGATATATGAAAAAGGAGATAGGGAGAAATAAGACTGCAAATTGTTCTGAGTGCCTCATCCATGCGATTTAAGTACTTGGATTTTTCTATGGCTGATGTCGACTCTGTATCTGTATTCATGTTAACCTATACAACCCTCTGGATCAGAGATGTATGGCTATTTTCTCCTTCCATGCAAAATAATTGTAAGGTGTAAGAATGAATTCTTTTTGGAATTCCATCTTTTCGTTGTCTTCAATCTTTTGTACTTGCAAAAAAATTTGGTGTAGCTTTTGCTTAGCAGTCCATTGGCTCTATTACCATGTAAATGTGTTGAACCTGCACATAATAGATCTAGATAAACAATAATACACACATTTGCAAAGAGAAAAGGAGAACGAAGAAGAAGGAGAGAAAGAATGAAAGAATTCTCATTAACCGTTATGAATAATGAATAATTTACACATTATATACTCTGTATAACTCTATGATTTCGACTTGAGGATAACCAATGCGCCATAGTGGTGGTCTAAAGTGATCTGGACACACACCAGCAGTTACGGGAGTGAACTGCCACCTATTCTAATCTCTCGGGCAATTACGGGAGTGAACTGCCACCTAGTTGAGTTAACTAGTCAACTAATCTTTAGTTAACTGACTAAACAAAGAGTAGTGAGGAGTTAACTCGGGGAATCAAGGCTAATGCACCACTCTGGTGATGATATCAAGGCAAGGTCGAATTAGCATGGTGATGATCCCAATGTTGCATGGTGACAAAACCAATGCAACATAAACTCAACTCAACTAATCAAACTGAAGTGTTTACTGAAAGAGAATATTCTCCAGATGGAATATTTTCTCCTAAAATATAGGAGACTGGATAATGACTAATTATGACTAATAAACAAGAAAAAACCTTAGAAAAAAGAAATCCTAGGTGTGTGTTGAAGTAACTCCAACACCAAGGAGGGCCTCAGCAAAAGGATCATGTTGCAGAGCATATAGAGGAGGAGGAATCAGCCTTCTTTGCATTCATGGCCAAGAATGCAAGCGGATTAGCTCAGGTCATCTGCTTGGTACATTGATTCAGGTGCATCATGAAACTTCACCAACAGGGAGTAATATCACACAAAGGACCAAATTGTGGACATTCTCACAAAAGTCTTTGGGTCCTGAAAAAGTTTTAAAATTCTGAAATAATATTGGTGTAGTTAGTAGATTGACAATTAAGGGAGAGTGTTAAAGTAAATATTAGATTATAATATTCAATGAGATATTAGGCATAGGCATTAATAAAGTCACTTGAACTTTAGGTTATTTTATGTTTTATTTCACTTTAGTGTGTTTTTGGTCTATCCCACATTCATAAAGTGGGTTGACTCAACTAAGTTGCTTTCTCATTATCAATGCAATATTGGTTCTCTTTATGTGTTCATGTTATCATTACAGGTGAAATATGTTGGATTGATGAAGTAAGGATTACAATGGGGTTATGTCTATAAAAAGAAACAGATGGATTGACTTCTCTATAAAATAAAAAACATTCAAGTTTTTGTCCATCATCGATTAGCTTGGTCATGTCTATTGGAGCCAATGATCAACGTTACAAACCATCTATGCCACAATCTGTACTAAATAACAATAAAGATGTTAGACATGGATTTTACTCATTTATTTGACATCAAGTACAATGACTTACAGAAGACCTAAAGCATCTCCAATCTAATTTAGAAAGGAGAAGGAAATGTGGATGGAAAATGATGGGAGGAAGAGGGATGTCACCTCCCTCTCTCCCCGCATAGTCCTACCTCAAACCCCAGTTGGGTTTCTCCCTGTGAGCATCAAAGGTGGCACAGGGATGCCCATGCACGAGGGGGTAACTACTTCAGGGAGCAAAGTGGTTTGACAACATCTTTGGAGGATAGCTTGGGTGGTTTCTTTGCCTCTGCCTAGCTCTTGTAGTTTTGACATGATGGCAGCAAGTTTGACACTACTACTTGTTTTGTTGCTCATTCCTAGCGACCATTTGTGATGAATCTGCCATCTGTGTTCATTGTGTTGCTTCCTAGTGTTGGATCCATGTATGGTGAAGGCAGGTTATTATTTTATGCTCATGCAAATGTGCATTGTTTGCTTCTCAGTCTCATGTGTCGGATTTCGACATGTTAGGGTTATAGCAACGTTCAAGGGAGGGTTTTGGCCATTTTGTTTGATGTAAGCCATGGTAGTGTGTCTTACCTACACACTATGTCGACAATCTATTGGGAATATTCTTGATTGTGATCTTTGCATGAGCTTGTAGAGGTTGCAGTTGCGAGCAACCTTTTTTGTACAAAGCTCTCCGTAATTTTGTACAAGTCTCTCCATAATTTTTGTACAAAATTCTAAGTATTTGGAAGTTTCATACTAGTAATTTCCAGCCAACAAGTCCTCTCTCATTGGTCAATAGAATGTGTAACTCAATTAGTGAGATAGCTCCGAAAAAACTCTAGTGCTGAGCTTTTCCCTCTCGTTGCATCGATGTCATGGCTCTGAAGGGGGGCATACCTTGCCACCTTCCCTAAAGGCCACAACCTTTCAAGCCCTTGCTACTGCTATTCAAAAATCATCCAAGCCCTAAGCTTCTCCATCTCGTTTCGTCAGGAAATCTAAAAAAAATTCCAACAGTTAATCTCCCCCCTATGACCACGTGTCTTAAAGCTTTAGCATTAGCTAAGCGTGGATAGAGATTGGCTTGTGCACAAATTTGTGACCATCGCCCAGATCCATGGAGGTTTGGCTTGCAAAAAACCTGGAAAGTTCTGATCAAAGAAAGCTAATCTCATGACTTTTGTGGTCAAGGATTTTTTCTTTTTTGTTTGAGAACATGGAGGATAGATATCTAATCTTCGAAAGTGGACCATATTTTTTTGGAGCAAGAGGTATGTATCTCAATAGGTGGATGCTTGATTTCAATCTTGAGATCAATATGCCATCGACAATGCTTGTTTGTGTGTGATTACCTCATCTTCCACCGAATTCTTTGGCTTCCATCGAAATGCCTTGGGAAAGTATATTGACAAATCGGAGTCGAAAGGAGGAATGTTCACATGTGCCAAGATCTATGTTGAAGTAGATCTGGAAAAGGGTCTTCCTAAGGACATTAACCTATCCCTGGCCAACTGGACGCACACCCGAAAGCTAGATTATAAGCAACAGCTCCCATTTAAGTGTAAGATCTTCCATAGATATCGCCACTTTGCAAAGGATTGTAAGCATGCATCACCTGCTCAGACAACCCCTACAAAAGAAGATCAGTGGCAACATGCAAAAAAATCGACTAGCAACAAGCACTCTAGACCTTCCTCTTCTAATGCAACTGGGAGTAAAATGTTGGCCTTCTAGTAATGATCCCAAAATAATGAAGCAAGGAAGAACACTAAGATCAATCCACAACCTCAAAAGCATGGTGAAAAGCATCAACCCCGCACGCATGAAGAAAAACAAACAAATGTGAACAAAGAAGCACACAAAAACATCTCCCTTTCCTCGTGTTCATCTCTTTTTTTTGAAATACAAAATGTTGATCTCAACTTGTCGTCTCAATCTTCAAGAATTTTCAAGGAATTAGGGCATGCAGAGAAAGTCACTCGTCCTCCTAGTGGGAGAAAAAAAAGCTCAACAACAAATGGGAGAAGATGAAGACGACTTGGACGAAGAGCACCTTTTGAAGAAGCCAAGAACAAAATCAGCCAAAGAAAAAAGAGAGGAACTAGCGGCAAAAGAAAAAAAATTGGGAGGAAAAAAAGCTCAACAACAAATGCAAGAAGATGAAGATGACTTAGTGGAAGATAACCTTCCAAAGAAGCCAAGAAGAAAATAAGGCAAAAAAAAAAGAGGAACTAGTAGCAAAAGAAAAAAAATTGGGACTTCACACAACTATCAAGAGTTCTTATGGGTCTAGAGTAAAATCCTCTCCATCGGGGGCCCCGGAATGCAAAAGTCAGTGGACCCTTGAGGTGGCAATAACATCTCCTCTTTTGTGAAATAATGAAATTTCCCTCCTGAAACTGTAGGGGGCTAGGCAGTAGAAAGAAAATGATTGCATTAAAGGATCTCATCAGATCGAAAAATCTTGTAGTCCTCATTTAGGATACAAAATTAGAAGAAAAATAAATGATAGAAAATGGTAGTAAAGAGTGGAAAAGTAGTCTTGGATAAGCAGTCAATGCAAGAGGGGCTTCAAGAAGACTCAATGCTCTTTGGGATTCAATCATGTTCAATTTAGCTTATCATCAAAATACTCACCACTCGATATTGTTCTCTCTGGTTCTTTGAGTCTCCTCACGCATTATTTTGCATGGAATCTCGGATCACAAGCCCATTTCTTTGATTTTCCAAGACAAGAAAACCTCAACCCCATTTCATTTCGCTTTAATCCTTTCCAGTCAAATGATCAAAGTCTTTGACATTATAAAGGAGGCTTGGGGCACTTATTAAGGCTTGGAGCACTTCTTAAGGCTTGGGCAAACACTTCATTTGAATCTCCATAGGTTGAAAGAACAGAAATCCAGGGCAGCTAAGAAAACTTCAGAAAGCTATGGAGGAAGCAGAAATAACCCTTAACTCCATCAACTCAATTGCATGGATGAGAGCAATGGCGATTAAAGTTGAGAGTACATCATTCTTTCATAAACAAGCTAAATTGAGAGCCAAAAATTGCCAAAGAAAACAGGGAAAGGTTAAAAGAATCAAAGAAGAGGCATTTAATCATTTCAAATTGCTCTATATGGAGGAAGAAGAGATGGATATGGAATCAGCTAAGGAAATGCTATAGTGGGTCCCTAAATTAGTTTCTGATGAACAAAATTTATATCTAGGCAAAGAAATCAAGGAAACAAAGGTAAGAAGCGATTTGGGGCTTGGAGCCTGACAAGGTGACCGTTTCTCTATTCACTTTTTCAAAGCTTGCCAAGGAATCATCAAATCTGATATGTGTCAAATGTTAAGTTGGGCAAGGAATAAAGACAAAATTGCGGGTAACCCAAATGTTGCAAAATCTGATCTCAAACACTTAGTCAATAATAGATTTCAACCTCCTAATTCACCAATAAAGCAATGGGAATGCAATTTACTGGAACTATGAGCAAAAACACAAGTGACTAAGCAATCTGAAAATATAGCAGCGGAAATAACAATGAACAGTAGACAAAATCACCACATTTGAGACACTGAATTTCTGGGCAATGCCCCTGGAAAAACCCACAAGGGGAAAACCAGTCTAGAAGATATTCTTCTTATTGAGGTCTTAGAAAAATTTTGAGTTTACAATAGCAGCAAAATCAGCATTAAATACACAGCAACTTATCTCTCTAAATCTGCACAAAACACCTTGATTTCCGTGCCCAAACTTCCTTCTTCGATTTTTGTGCAACTGTACCGTCATGTACAGCAGAAATATAGCAGTACATCCCTCAGAATTTGTGCCCAGATTTGACTGTTCGGTACAGTCCTCGGCTGTACGGATTCCACCCAGAAGAACACCTTTGAAATCATGCCAAACATTAACAGAAATGGCTGCCTCAAATTGCGTGCCTTAACTCAGTTGTACAGACAGCAATAAATGTTGTACGGCCCACCTTCAGCTGTTGTACAGTACAGGGGTGTATTAAATGCTGAAAAATCCTCTTGGGATGCTTGCCTATCCCCTCCTTAGGATGTGTGCCAATCCCCTTTTGTTGCTACTCTCTTTCCTCTAGCTCAAACTCTCTTGGTCTCTCTCAGAATATGAGTGACTCTTCACATTCCTCTCCAAGCTCTCCTCAAAGTGTGTGCCCCCTCCTCTCTCTCAAACTCCTTTTGTGCATCTTTAATGTGTAATTTTCCTAACCCTTGGTCTTCCAAAGAGATGAACAGTCAAGATTAGATCTTTCCCTCTTCAAATCAACGGCCATGACTTAATAGTTCGTTGAGTTCACTTAAATTACTTAAGTGACCCAAAAGTCATAAAGTCACTTTTACCCATTAAAAATAAAAGGCTCAACTTGACTTTATAAAATCACTTTATAAACTCACTTAAGAGAGAAATATGTTTGATCACTTCTCCATGTTGAGCATCGGCAATGCAAAAGTACCTCCAAGCTACCACAATCTAACATTCCCTCTTAGCGAGGGAGGTACTTCTAGAGCCTCCACCCGGATCTGTCTCTAACTCCATCATGTCCTATGTTGTTGTAGTCGCGCCCACTGCACTGGAAACCTCTACTCCCTCTGAACTTGAAGCATCTCCAGCTACCTGCACTGAACTCTGATCAAGAAACCTACTCATCCAAGGTCCTCTCTTTGAAGCCTCACCACTGTCAGACTCAAGCTCCAGCCACCCACTAGATCCAACAACAGGTTGACCAAGCACTCTGTACAATCTCTCTGACCAGACACCAAGCAACACACATGGGTCAGAAGAGATTCCCTCTAGATATAGGTACACCAATCCTTGAGAGAACACAATCTCACATCCATCTATCTCAAAAGATGATACAGAGAACAAGTTCACTGGCAGTTTGAGAACATATAATACCTCGGCCAACTCCAGATACCCACCTGACTCGAGTTGGAATCTAACACTTCCAACTCCCTCCACAGCTAGAACATGTTTGGTGCTCACCTCACACCCCACATATCTTTCTGAGTCGATCTCTGAAAAACTGAGGAATACAGACCTCATCCCTGTCATGTGTCGAGAGGCCCCATTGTCCAAGAACCATGCAAGAGTGCATGTACACCCTAGGCACCCAATGCCTGCAAGACAAGTCATCAAGGAAAACTCCTCGAACTTTTCCATGAACTCAGCAACCTCAGCTAATGCTAACACCTCTGGCTCCTGCCTCTTCTTATTCTTGTTCAAACATTGGCCTGCATAATGTCCCAACTCACGACATGCATAGCATCTCACCTTACTTATGTCCTTCTTCTCACCATGAGAGAACTTCTCCCCTCCTATAGTTTTCTTGTCCTTCTTCTTTGTTGCTTCAAGGGCAACATTCTCCTCACCCTTTGACTGTCTTTCACAAAGAGCCTCCTCACGAGTCTCTTCCTGTATGAAGTCATCCCACAATCTCTCCCAATTGGTGAAGAAATCTGAGGTACTATGAGGCTACCCAACAGGTCTGTCTTTGACCTATTGTTGGGCTCTAAGTTTTGTCTTCAAGATTGTCCTTTGATGTTATTTTAGGACAGCAAACAGTCAAGTACTTTCTGCTCAGAATTTTTATTGGTTAAGTGTTCTTTTGAGTTGCCCTTGCAAGTGTTTTCATAACCCAATGTTAGCACATGCAATATACTCAAAACAAATAACACTCCTCATGATCTTTACAACTCTAACAAGTTGATCTACACTCTAAGTATGCATGAAATGAACCCAAGTATTTTTGGTCAACATGACCTTGGATAACCCCCCCCCAGGGAAAACCAGTTTGGAATGAAAGTATATATAATGATGATCTTAAGTATTGAATACAACAAGTAAGTTAATACAATGGAACCTGATACAATAGCAACTCCTCATGCGAATCTTTAGAGTTCCAAGAAGAGAAATGCGCCCAAGCTTAGTGCGCCCTCTTTCCTTGGTTCTTTATCCACTAAAGTGATGCGCCCCCTCCTTCCTCCTTGACCCAATGAAGAATCCCTTCGACACAAACAACCTATTGTGTGTCTCCACCAACATGAGCCAAACAGATCTGAGATACCATAAGTCCTTCTAGTGCCTGCTAATGGTGCCCCCTCTTCCACAAGTGCGCCCTCCTCCAAGCAATAACCAACACCAACAAATAATGAGGGCCTAATCCTCCATGAGCCCTCCATGGATGGAGGCGCCCAAGCTTCCCTCTCTCAATGCTTCCATTCCCATACTCTTTCCCTTCTCCAAACTCTCTTAGTGAACATACAAGTGAATGAGCCTCCAAATGCCCTATGCGCCCTTCTTAAGGAATCATAAGGAAACCTAAAAAGTGGATGGCTAGGACCATCCCAAGCCATCCCTAATCAATGGTTGAGATCTCTCAAAGAGAACCTCAACTCAAAACCCACTTTGGGTTAAGTTTCCATAGTTCACTTTATGTATCCCAATTCACCCACAAAGTGAATTAATAGTCACTTTTTCCTCAAAGTGGCAAATTTCGCCCTTTTGACTTAGAAAAATGTCAAAGTGAAATTAAAAATAAAGTATAAGGCACAATGGGTCAAATATTTCCCTCTTGTGGTTAGAGACCCACAACCAAGGGGACCACTTTCCAAGGTACCCAAATCTCAACAGTTGGGACGGTTCTACCTGGAGACAACACCCTTAACAAAGGTGTTCCACTTCTCTAAAAAACTATTCAGAGCAGTCCTAACCATTTCTCCATCTGTTATAACCTCTCCAACTGCACCAAGTTCATCACGAACTTGAGTGATTATTGTGGAGATATGAGGACACTTTTTCAGTCTCAATCATCTTTATGTTTCTCAGCTTCTCTCAATACCATCTTTCGATTCTCATTTGAACTTTGGTATAGCTTGATCAAAGATGCCCACATCTCGAAGGCATTTGATTTTCCTGCAACATGGGGAATAACATGGTCCTTGATTACATCAAGAATCATCCTCTTGGCCTTCATGTTCTTCCTTTGGAAAGCTGCCAAAAAGTTGTATCTGTAGGAACAGTGACGGGATTTGATTGTGTGTTGTCACAATGTCCCATAACTCAACTTCCTCTAGCAACAAAACTATCCTCTCCTTCCAAGGAATAAAGCTCGCTAACACATCCAACCTATCTTCGAACCTCAAGCTAGTGGCCATGACCTTCTCAACTAAAACTCAACTCTTCCCCTTCCTTCTACCAAGTAAAACCCCTCTGCACTCACTGCAAATCAAGTGTCAAATCTCTTGTCTGTTGAACCTCGGAGCTCCAGATTTGATACCATGTTGCAAAATATGATCTCAAACAGTTAGTCAATAATAGATTTCAACCTCCTATAGTTATTCACCAATAAAGCAATGGGACTGCATACAATTTACTGAAACTATGAGCAAAAATACAAGTGACTAAGCAATCTAAAAATATAACAGCGGAAATAACAATGAACAGTAGACAAAATCAACACATTTGACATAGTGAATTTATGGGCAATGCCCACAAAAAAACCCACAAGGGGAAAACCAGTCTAGGAGATATTCTTCTTATTGAGCTCTTAGGAAAATTTTGAGTTTACAACAACAGAAAAATCAGCTTTAAATACAAAACAACTTCTCTCTAAATCTACACAAAACACCTCAATTTTCATGCCCAATTTCTGTGCAATTGTACAGAATGTACCGCAGAAATACAACAGTACGGCCCTCGAAATTTGTTCCCAGATTTAACTGTATGGTACAATCCTCAACTGTACCGATTAGATCTTGTTCTCTTGAGATCAACAGTCACGACTTAATCGTCCGTTGAGTTCACTTAAATCACTTGCTACCACAATCTAACACCAAATTCTTCATTTCTTGCTTTAATTCCTAAGGAAAATCATACACTGTCCTTTGCTCGATTTAGGCCCATATCACTATGTAACTCAACATATAAATTCTAACAAAAATCTTGGAGAATCGTCTTAAAATATTTAGGCAGTGTTGATATCTGAAAATCAGGGGGGATTCTATAGAAAAGGAAAATTCTAGTTAATATTATATTGGCTCAACAAGCAGTGCACTCCAATAAACATGGCGGGGAAAAAGGAATGATTATATGACTAATGCATTTGATAGAGTTCGACATGTCTTCTTATTTTATGTCCTTTGCAGTTTTGGCGTTTTGGAGTGCGTCAACCATTGGACTAAGGCATGCATTGGCTGCTCTTGTATCACTCCCCTTGCTAATGCAGACTGACAACCTTATTTCAGAGCAAGAGGGGACTTTGGCAAGGATGTCCATTACCACCCCTTTTGTACATCTTGATGACAGAAAGTATGAGCCAAAGACTTTAGATCAAAAGGATAGCAGGTAATCTCCAAGGGGATCTTACTGTCAGAGGAGTTAAAACTATTAACCATTCTCAGTGTGTAGATGACACTCTTCTCTTGGTAGGTGCCTTAACCATAATTGTGGATAGGTTTAAAAGGATTTTGAATCAGTTCCTAAATACTTATGGAGGTAAGATCAACACTAGTCAGAGTCATATTTACGGTTGGAATAGTTCTCCTCTTTTAATGCACTCAGTTTCTACAATTTTAGATTTTTTGAGTGTCTCTTATTGGAGTTCTTTTAAATATTTGGGTATACCTATTTCTCTGGATGCTCCGAAATCTTTGGATTGGATTCATATTGTTCAGCAAATCAAAGGTAAAAAACAGCAATGGGGATCGCACTGGCTAAATGCAGCAGGGAGGATTGTTTTAATAAAAACCAATATGTAATATCCTGGATCCTTGGATCTGGATATTAACTGCTAATTTTTGGATTTCTGTTGCAGATCTGATACACTAGAGGTTTCTGACTAAGTTTATTAGGTTTTTGGATGTGTTTGATTGGTTTTATAATCTCATGCCAAGCATGCATAGTATTTTGGATCCATAATCAAACTCATTGTATTTATTAATCAACAACAAATGACAATATAATGAAATACTGAAATGAAGAAATTTGAGAATCCAAGGCTGCCCAACAGGCCTGTCATGTGACCTCTTGTTAGGCACTAAGTTCAAGGTACTTTCAAATTGTTTTCTCACTGTTTTTGGGACTGTTTTCTCGCTGTCCAAAACAGCCAACAAATCTGAACTTTACCCACTGACTAAATCTTCCTTAAGCTTATGATTGCATGCTCTTTTGGTGCCTCTTTGTGAAGGGTCTATGTAGGATAGTTTTGTTGTCCAAATTAGGTCTTCACATACATCAAAACATACAATACTCCTCTAGGATCTTTAACACCTACTTGAAAGTAATAAGCAAACCATGACAAATGAACACATGTGTTTTTTATCAACATGACCCTGGAAAACCCATGGGGAAAACCAATAAGAGGGATAGATATATTATGGAGATCTAAAAGTAAATTCTACAACAAGGAAAAATACAAGGGAACCTGATACAAAGACAAGCTCTTCTCAAACTTGCAATGGAGTCCCTTGAACTTATGCCTGCTAGATGATGACTTGCGCCCCCTCTTGGTTGCCACATGCATGGAAGCTAGCACCCTTGACTCTAACTGCACTCCTTGCTTCCACAAAAGCTCCCAACTGAAATAGCGCTCCAAGCCAACTAGTATGCGCCCCTCCTTGCCTTAGTTTGCACCCTCCACAAGCAAATGCACCTCCAAATACACAAGTGTGCCCCTTGACCTTTGCTTGTGCGCCCTTGCAATCTAGTTGCACCCTCACTCCAAATGAGTGCACCCTCCTTCTAGCTCATTCTCCACGGGTGTAGAACCTCAAGCTTGAGCACCCTTGCCTCCCACAAGTGCGCCTACACAAGCTTCCATGCTCTTCCTTCAATGGTGCACCCCCTTTCTCTCCAAACCCTCACTTCCTCTCTTCCTCTCCTTCACTCCAATCTCAAGAGTGAACAATGAGCCTCATTTTCCCTCCTTTGCCTCCTTTAGCCTAATCTCAAGGCTAACCTAGAAAACCAACAACTCAAATATGTTTCAAATCGTAAGATAAGCCTACAAGGCTTTACTGATTCAGATTGGGCTGGTAGTGTTGCAGACCGGAAGAGTACATCTGGGTGTTGCTTCAGTATGGGACCAGTTATGATCTCGTGGTTCAACAGGAAGCAGACTAGTGTGGCGCTCAGTACGGTTGAAGCAAAGTATATAGCAGCGTAGTAGTGTGGCTTCGGAAGCTGCTTGTAGGATTGTTTGATCTCGAGTTAGAGACAACTTGTATCTGGTGTGACAACCAGAGTTGTGTGAAGTTGACAGAGAACCCAGTGTTCCATGACAAGTCCAAGCATATCGAGATCAGGTACCATTATATCAGAGATATGGTACAAAGGGAGCAGTGAAGCTCCAATATGTCGCTACAGTTGAGAAAATAGTTGATGTGTTGACCAAGCCTCTATCGAGAGTGAAGTTTGTGTACTTCAGAGACAAGCTTGGTGTGGTCCAGAAGGACGTCCCTAGTAAGAGGGAGTGATGAGTTACAAATATTATTCCAGGGAAGCATCATCAGCATATGGCAGTGGCAACATGTAGTCATTCACAGGCAAGTTACCGCTACTCCAGTGAAAAAGTCTGGTACGCAAATGGCTACTACAGTGAAATAGTCTGTTACGCCAAGTTACTGCTACTCCAGTGAAAAAATTTGGTACAGAGAGGGCTACTCCAGTGAAATAGTCTGGTACGCCAAGTTACTACTAATCTAGTGAAAAAGTCTGGTACGTGGATTGCTACTCTAGTGAAATAGCCTGATACGCACGTTATTGACTGTGGCACTAGTCAGCATGACCTCGCACAAGGTCACCAAATACCATGCCTTCAAGGCTAGTTAGTTACCCAACTTTTGAAGCTGGTGGGACAACCTGTGTGGTTGGAGGTGTTTCCCAGCCTTGGGCTAGATGGGTAGTGTGTGCGCACTACATCGCATAATCCTTGTGATTAGATGCCTGGTCAGCCAACCAGAGGTTACTAGTTCTTTATGAACTAGAAGTCAGATTCTGTGTGCTTTGACGAGTTACTAGTTCTTTACGAACTAGATGCCAAATTATGTGTGAGATGGCAAGTTAAAGCCCTGTGATGACATAAATGGATGATAAGACCCTGGATGCATGATGTGGTTACAAAGTTTCTTCAATATAGATTCGAGGAAATTCAACAAGTCAATGGTCAAGAGTACAGAAGTGCAGAAGCAGTCGTGATGATTGTGCCAGAAGAATAACTTCCGCGCTAAGAGGGAGTGTTGAAGTTTGAGTAGCTTCGGAAGATATTCCCATTGTATTCATATTGTAGTAGACCAAGACAAAACCCTACAGAACAATATTATATTATTTGTTAAGTCGGCCCTATTGTGCCTTTGTAAAAGTCGGCCCTATTGTGCCTTGACAAAGTCAATTGTAAATTAAAAGGGGGTTAAGTGTACAGGTCGGCCCTGACCTAATTCTAGGTGGCTCAACCTGTATTTATAAGAGGCTAGGCGCCTCACTTGGATAACACACACAACAAGCTCTCACACACAAGAAAATTGTGCAAGTCTAAGGAAGAGATGCAGCTACAGAGGAAGGGTGTTCTAGTGAAAGGGCTTTGGTTATCTGTTGGAGAACTATCTTGGTTTAGTGGTGCGCTACCTTATTCTGGTTAGGGTTTCTGGTTTATCTTCTGTTTGGTGAGATCTCTCTTGAAAGAGGCATTTTACTTGTTAAAGAATCTATATTAAAGAAGCTTTGTTGGGTTTTCTCCCCCCACGAGGGTTTCCTAGGATAAATCTTGTGTATATTGTGGATCTCTTTCTTTCAATGATCCTTATGCATGCAGTTATTTTTTTAATAGTCTAAAGTTAAAGAATATTGAACACAATTAAGTGCTTAAGAGAAATTTTAACAAGCTTGTTCGAGCCCTAGTGCATAACTATGACAGCTTGTGCGAGTTGCGACACAAGAGGATGGGGCACCTACATCACAGAGTGTTTCCTATTCTAAGGGAGATAGTCATAGGTCTTCCAGAGTTCAGTATTGAGCAGCATGGTGTACGCAAAGGGTGCATGCTTGGAAAGCATGCCAAGGTTGATTTGCCAAGCAGTGAGCATAGGTCTAAGGAGATTCTAGACCTAGTACATTCAGATGTTTTTGGGTCGATGTTAGTAGCATCAATTACAGGAAGTGTATACTATGTATCCTTCATTGATGACTTATCTTGAAAGACTTGGATCTACTTCTTAAAGACCAAGGATGTGGTCTTTAGCAGGTAAGAAGATCAAAGTCTTGCGGTTGGGCAATGGGGGAGAGTATACCTCCAAGGAATTCCAATATTTTTGCAAGGAGGCAACAATCAAGAGGGAGATGATTGTTCCGTACAACCCACGACAAAATGGGGTTGTAGAGCAGAAGAATCGATCTATCATAGGGGCCTACTAATGCCATGATACATGATCGAGACTTGCTAATATTTCTTTGGGCAAAGGCATGTAACACAATAGTCTACATCCAAAACCAGTGTCCTCATAGGGTCTTGGAGGAAAAGACACTAGAAGAGGCATTCAATGGTGTGAAGCCAAAGGTGAGTCATTTCCACATCTTTGGCTATTGAGTTTATATCCATGTATCGGTAGAGAAGAGGACCAGGTTGGGGCCCTTCGAGAGGAAGGGTTTATTTGTGGGTTATATTGAGACTTCAAAGGCTTAAAGGGTCTATATTCTGAAGCAGAGGAAAACAATAGTGAGCAAGACGTAAATTTTGAGGAAGATTTTCAATCTAGGAAGTCTCATGAGCCTATTCAAGTGACAAACGATGATGAATAAGAAGCTTTGAAGGTTGAGCTAGGGTCACCAATGATTTCCAGAGTAGTACAAAAACCTTCAGGTGAAGTGGGGGAGACAGTAGCCTCTTCCACTTTTGTCAAAAGACCTCAATGGTTCACTCAAACATTGAGGGATGCTCAAGAGCATGTTGACTCCTAGGAGCACATCTAGAGAGAGCAGACCTTCGAAGAAATTTTCGAACTATATGGCATTGATGAGTAGCCTTCTAGATTTCTATCCTTCCAACTTTCAAGAGGCAGCAAGCCAACAAGTATGGCAGGATGCCATGGTGGAGTACACCTCCATCATGAAGAATGATGTTTGGGACACAGTGCCAAGACAAGATGGGAAGTCAGTAGTGAATTACAAGTGGCTCTACAAGATCAAGCATGTTGTAGATGACAGCATTGAAAAGTTTAAAGCGAGGTTTACAGAAAGAGGGTTCTCCCAAAGAGAGGGAGTGGACTACAAGGAGAAATTTGCTCCAATCGACAAGTACACTTCCATTAGAGTAGTTATGTCCTCAGTTTCATTTATGGGATGGAGGCCACATCATATGGATGTAAAAACAACTTTCCTTAATGGAATCATTGGAAGAAGTGGTATATAGAGAAGCCTCGGGGCTTTGAGGTAAATGGGAAGGAGTCGCATGTTTGCATGCTTAAGAAAGCCTTGTATGGACTCAAGCAGGCACCAAGAGCATGGTATTCAAGGATTGATGGATATCTACAAAATGATTTGTTTTTGATAGGTACAGAGAAGCTCATTGCGGCTACAACGAAGACATGACAACTGAGTTCGAGATGAAGGGCATTGACATGATGCATTACTTCTTGGGTTTGGAGGTTTGGCAAAGACCAAGGGAGATTTTACTTGGGCAGGGTAAGTATGTAGTTGAGATCCTAAAGAGATTTCAAATAGAGGAATACAAACCTATGGCCACACCCATGATCACTAATCTGAAGAAGGTGACAACTTCAAATTCAGAGTTGGTGAATCCCACGTTGTGCAGGCAACTAATAGGTTCCTTGATGTATTTGGTCAACACCAGGACATATATATGTTTTGCGGTGAACACCTTGAGTCAATTCATGGTGGAGCCAAGGCAAGAGCATTAGGTAGCAACACAACATGTGCTCAAGTATTTGAAGAGCATAGTGGAGTATGGTCTAAAATATCTTGGAGATGGTGATGTGAAGTTGTGGGGGTATACAAACTCAAATTGGTCAGGCAGTGCATCAGACAGGAAGAGCACCTCAAGGTGTTGCTTTGGCTTGGGATCAGTGATGATATCTTGCTTCAACAGGAAGCAGACTTCAGTGGCACTCAGATGAGAAAAGGTGAAATACATGGTTCTGAAGGGAGCAGTGAAGCTCTAGTTTATTCCCACAGATTAGTAGGGTAGCTAATATTCTGACCAAGGCTTTGGCAATAGGGAAGTTTGGGACATTTAGAGAAATACTTGGATTGGTGCAAAATTCCTTTCTCACTGAGAGGGAGTGTTGAGAAATATAGCTCAGACATGAATTTCCGCACAGGTTCAGTGTGAACATGCGAGAAGTAGTTCGATATATTCTCTATTTTCGAAAAGTAATTCTATTTTGTAATTCACTTTAGTAAAAAAGTGAAAAGTCTTATATTTAGCTATTGAGTCTAAAAAGTGTATTTCATGCATGCATGACTTAGACTAGCAGTAATCTCAAAAATAGATTAGGGTTTTGGTCTTAGTTAAAAGTATAAGGGCAGGCCAAGATAAAGGGTTTAGACACACTTGAGCAGGTTGATCGACTAAGAGAGAGAAAGAGAGCGGGGATTCAGGGAGAGGTGAATCCAGATAATATCACAGGGTCGTACAGTACAGAGATGGTATGAAAGAAGTTTGCATAGTCGTACAGACAAGTTGTACTGTCCATACAACCAAGTCGTACTCTTAGCAGATCCATATAGATCAGTTTGAGGTGGTTATGCAACCATGCAACTACTATTTTTTGGTGGTTTGTGGATTTTTCCTTGTAAGTTTTTCAAAGGAATGAAAAGTTGATTTTGAAGGAGTAATTATCTACATATGCGTGAAATTATTTTATGCTTTCGCTCTTTAATTTCCAGTGATTGTGTGATTGATGCTATGGTCTAAAATTTAATTTATGCATTAATTAAATTCAGCAAGTTATTTGTTTAATTGAGATCATAAGGACACTAGTCATCTAAGCTTGGAATTCATATACTCAAGGAAAGTGTCAACACAAGTTCGAAATTTGCTTGCAAAGCTAACACCTCCAAAGGAATTATAGAAAATTTTGCAATTGCTCTAGAGTGGAGGAAGGGTTATGGATGAAAGATATCAAAGTTGGAGAGCCCCTTCATTCCAAATGCATAATAAAAAGACCTATATCATATCCATCTTGGATTCTCATAATGGAGAAAGATGATTTTCACAAGTGTCAGTCTCAACAAAAACAATATATTATTTTCTTGGATGGTGCATCTAAAGACAATCTTGGGGTGCCAAGTGCAAGGGGGGTTGTTTACAACCCCGAAGAACATCAAGAATTGACCTACGCTTGGGGATTAGGGAAGACTATTAATAATCAAGTTGAAGCATTAGCCGTCTATCAAGGACCCAAACTATTGCGATCAGGACGAGTTAGAAATCTAATCGTCATTGGAATTCTTTGATTATCATTTGGAAAATGAGAGGCCCGTCTTTCACTCCATTATCCAGTCTGCATAGACTAATTGACCAAGTCCAAAAGATAGCTAAATATTTTGAATCGTTAAAATATTTTCATACTATTCGCACTCATAACTCTCAAGTAGAATCCTTGGCAAATATGGGCATGCAAATGGAACAAGGTATGTTGTGCAAAAGTGGGGGCGATTCAGACATTGGTCATCTTCCATGATTAGTGTCCTGCTAGCACAAATTTCTAACCTCCAATCTGAACTGATAAACCTGTTATGACAGTGGTAAAAACTTGGCTAATTAAAGGTGGAATGGCTCCAAATTGCCATTGACCAAACCCCTCTCCGTTTGGGCTAGTGTTTTCTAGCCTCTAGGGGAAGTCCCTAAGCACATTGAAGCGCCTTGTTGTTGATCTAAATTCTGATTTCTACATTTAAAAACAAAAAACCAACAAGTTCTTCGTCTTGGACAACGTGTAAAAGCGGCCCAAAACGACGAGGAAAAGTGATTATTTTCGCTTGGAGGGAACCTACAGGGTTAGTACAATGATAATAGACTAGAAAAGAGGTAGAAAAACTACGCAAAGGATCGAAACAATCACAACACAGTTCAGAAAATGACAAATCAGATCACAAATTTACCATAGTACCACCAAAAAAAGAGGTTTGAAGACAAACACACACTTCTTTATTGATCAAGCTTACAAGAGAGTGGATTGTGCCACACTTGGCAAGCCTACAACCGGTACAATGACTACTTTGCTTAGAGAAGAGCTGCTAGACTAGAGACGAAGAGAGAGGAGAATGAGAGAGACACTTTGTTGCTGTTGCAATGAACCCGCCAATAACCAATGTCAAGTCTCCAATATATAGCAAAATGAGGGTGCATATCCCAAGGGAGAGGAAAAGGACGCATGGGTGGCTAAAAATGGAGGCTAAGCGCATGAGGGAGAGGGATTTGTGAGGAGTGGGATGAGTGAGTGTATGTGAGAGTTTGCATGAGGGTTTAATGAGAGATATAGGCACATGAGAGTAGATAAAAAGCTTGAGTGTGAGTGAAGTGAAGTGGCTTGTTTAGGAGTAAGAGTTAAGTGGCGCATGCAAAGGTTTAAGAGTGAGTTACGAAAAATTTAGTGCGCATGAGTGCATGAGAGTGGCCAAGTCAAATTCGCCCTAGATCTGCGACATGTCGACCTCTAACGGTGCCACTTGGCACTGCATGGATGATGATCGTACCTTCTAAATATAGAACCTTCTAAAAATAGAATCTAGTTCCTAAATTTTAGGAAACTATCCACATCATCCAGGAAGACTAGGAGAACACCGCCACATGTCACTATCTAAAAATAGACACTGCTAAAAATAGAAAGTTGTCCAAATGCCTTTGACTTTATAATCATTGAAATTGATTTTCCACAAGGGATCCGAATATGCGATCAGAATTGACATGCGAGCCATGGTGCTCAACCTGCTAAAAATAGTAAATTGTGCCAAATCATCCCAAAAAAAGATCCAAAAGACTGTGAATGTCTCAAGAATCAACAATATACGCTCGGAATCTGAATCTGGGGCTTGGAGCAAAACCTGCTAAAAATAGAAAGTTTTTGCATGTCACCCAAAAAAGTGTCATCGGGCCTAGAATCATGCAAGGACCCACACTGTATGCTCAGAACTGCTCCAAACTGTCAAGAGACCCACTCAAACCATGTCTCCAAAAAAATAGCAATGCCTGTTGTATGTAGACATCTCTCTCAAAGTGCACGGAAATCAAGTCAACTCTAACTTCAAACCAAACAACCATGTACTTTTCATATACATGTCTCTCGTGGGAAGCAACCACTGCTAATCATAAGTGCTATACTCTGGGAGAATCTCAGAATGCCAGCCAAAATAGTGCACGATAGCTTTTAACCCTTAAGATTTTCAAGGGTGAAAATATAGGGGTTAAAATGTCCCCAAAAATTTTAGGATCGCACGCCATCTTGTTAACTTTGACAAGTGGCAAATCAATTTATTTTGAGTATGTTGGAGTTTTAAGCCACCCCACCACCTCCCATACCCTTCCATTGTGCTCTCGTGCTCGGGAAGAGGTGTTTAATGGAGGTTGGTATGTGTTTACACCATGGCAATGGGATTTATGGATTGCAGGGGAGACTGCTTCATCACAGTTGCAAGGAATTATGGTTGTTTGACAACTTTGACAAGTGGCAAATCAATTTATTTTAATCCTGTTGGAGTTTTAAGCCACCCCACACCCTCCCATACCCTTCCATTGTGCTCCGGTGCTCGGGAAGAGGTGTTTAATGGAAGTATGTGTTTACGCCATGGCAGTGGGATTTATGGATTGCAGGGGAGACTGCTTCATCACAGTTGCAAGGAATTGTGGTTGTTTGACAAGGCCTGGTGATACACCCCACCAGTGGAGGTCTGAGTGGATGCTAACTGGCTCATTTTGTGGTGTTTGCAGGTCAGTGGGGGTTTTTCATTCTTGGGCCACGTAGCTTGAATCAATCATCCATTTGGTTCTGGGTATTCTGGGCTCCAGCCTGTTTGCAAGTTGACGAGAGCAGGAATCTTGAATTGTGTAGGAGCCTTGGGGTTCAGTGCAGAAGTCTTGTTTCTTCACCATTTACCTTTGGTCGCTACAGCTCTCAGAATGGATGGATGGTGCCTGCATTATGGTTGTGACCCTTGTAATGTAGCAGAATTATTAGGAGATTATCCCATCAGACAGAGAACCTACAGGCTACAGTCTCACAACTCAATGACAGTTTGCATACTCAGTTTCAAGATTTAAAAGTTAAAAATGCAGATCTGGAGGTGAGAGTGGCTATTCAGAGCACTCAAATAGAAAGGTTGACCTCAGAACACAATATGTTTGCTCAGTTAATCCTAAATTCTGCCAGAAGCCCCAAAACTTCAGTTGCTTCTCAACTTCAGGTATGAAGCAATGGAGGAGGCTGCTGTCCACCTAGCACAGGAGTGCATGGAAATTGAAGAAATATATGTAAAGCTCAAGGCAGAGAACATGCAAAATGTCCATAATGGACAAAATTTCAAATAACTTCTCCAGGTTTTATGTTTTGCACATCCAAGTATATGCTAGGACAGTTTGTTCAAATTTACAGTACTAGGAATGATAGTTATTTGAAAAAAACTGTAAAAGCAAGGACGGTTTTAGACAGCCCCCTCGCATATTTTGTGTTTTTTGAAGTACCAGAAGTAGACTCTATGTCTGAATTGTATTAACTCACTGTACGGTGCAGCCACAGCTCTCCAACAGAGAAGGAGCTCTATCAGAGAACATTAACAGATTATCTAGATGAACCAATGGAAAAGAAACTATATACACCTACACAACCACCCAATGAACCAGTGACAAACTACATCACAAAATATAAGAATCTGTTATCAGACACAGTCAATGTTAATGCTGCATTCTGTATTACATAACAATAAAGATTTTAGATTTGGATTTTAATCATTTGACATAAAGTACAAGGCCTTACAGAAAACCTAAAGCATCTCCAATCCAATTTAGAAAAGAAAAGAATTAACATATCATAAAATGTATTCCATCTGTGAGATATTATCAAAATGAGCCAACAGAGAAGGAACTATATTGTTTGACAACTACCCAACCAACCAGCAACAAACTGCATCACAATTTATAAGAATCTATTATCTGAGACACAAACACCAGGGTTGGTAAATGCATAGAAAGCCCAAAGCAAAAATCAGAAGAGTATTACCGGAGGTGTTTGTTTCTGAATAGTCTTGCTTGGAGCAGGAACAGGCGGTACCATTGGCTTGCTAGCTGGAACAGGCTTGGAAGCAGAGCTACCTTTCATAACAGATACAGTCCGCCTGGCAGCTTCAGTGTTTGCAGGTCGAGATTGTATTGGCCCTGACAACTTTTCACGTAGATCTCTGACTCCACCCTGACTATCATTGCCACTTGGAGAACTCCTATAAGAGTTCTTTTGTTGAAGTTTCACACGGAGATCTTGAACACCAGTCTTCCCATCTTCAAATATATTTGAGGCAGAAACAACAAACACCTCAAAATATGTCACATTCAAAAAATAAAAATAACAAAATAATAAAAAATGGTTCGTTCTCATTATTGCAAATTAGAAGAGGGAGGAAGAGAATACTTGAAACTCGAGGCAATTCTCCCTCTTCCTCATCATCATAAAGGTCATGTTTCCATTTTTCATCACTTGGGCGCTGGCTGCAGATGGATGCAGTGGTATGTAATTAGACTTTATATTCGATTATCACATGCATATATAAAAATATACATATATCTAAGCTAAAAAACATATAAAGATGAAATAAAAGCCACATCAAATACACTTCATTGAGCACTCCTTGCAGATGACAAGAATCTGAGAACTTAAGAAGAAAGTATAATATGGAAAATTGCCTCCTCTTTTACACTGCAGCTTGATTACTGGATAGCTGAATGTTCAGGTTCAGTGAACATATAATACATGGAAACATATTACCAATTTTTCAAAAGGCAGTGTGGCCACTAGAGTGTAGACACATGAAATTTCATGTCCTATGAAAATAAAGAACATGAACTCTTTATTATTGCTACAAATAAGAAACAGCACTGTAAACAGAACCCAATGTAGAAGATGAACAAAAACTATTAAGAACTGCAACTTATCCACTAGCTCCATGTCTGCAGACAACCCTGTAGTGTTTCAATAAGGAGTGAAAGGGAGCGAAGTTTGAAGGGGATACTAAACATGGCTATAATATAGTAAAGACGGGAAGGAAACAAAGTTTAGTATTGCCTTCTTGATACCTACAACAGAACTTGTTACATGTTCAGAAATTCCCTCTAGGATAGCTCAGACTTTGTTTTCATAATCCAAGTCAAGACAAGTATATTACTCCCAGCAAATTAGCAGGATTTGCCAACTGGAGATTGGGAAAAAAAACTTTTTATCTTCAAATAACAAGTACAACTGTACAAAAGATCAGAAATATAGATTGTGGCATTTTTAAGATATAAAAGGATCAGTCATGAATGTTTTTATGTAAAAGGATAAAATGTGCCATGTTTCAACCCTTTTTAAATAAATATTTCTTCATAACAGCACTTGTTGAGTAAGGATAGCTAGAGGACTCATGGATTCCATCATATTACTTTGTGCCAACAGCTAACAGGAAGTCTCAGATCTTCGGTTGGGTGTTCATGCAGTAAAAGTCACATTCTTGTATGATCCCTTGATGGATCACTATATAGTAGAGCTACATGACTTTAAAATTTTAGTTGAGACCTCATTATCAACATGTTTATACCATCAATGGATTGATCAGACTTGAATGTTGACACTAGCAATTGTGCTATTTAGTATTACCTGAGATTCTTTGAGACTTTTACTAGATTGATACCCAAGATCATGCAGGACATCCTTATGACTTTATGTTCTTCCATGGATAACATCCATTTACAAATCTTAGAAGAGTCCCGACTATATAGTAGACAAATAGCTCTGTCAAATCTACTAATGAGGATAAGTAGGAGAACTCTAATGCTACATAATTTTATTGAATTGTACATTATTATGCTTTTCTTTTTTAGGTGAGAAATCAGACTTGGATGTTAATGGCAGCAATTCTGCTCCTGCCTTTGCTTCCTTGAAAAATTTTACCAGACAGCTACACAAGAACAAGAAGAGATCCATGGTTTCATCATCTTCATGGGAGACCACAGGTAGTATATAAGTCACTTCATTGATTCAATTGATGAAGATAAGCAGGAGAATCCTACAACTACATAGTCCTCTTGAAGCTTACATCTATATGTTTAATTTTATATGTTCATTGTTAACTAACACACATTTCCTTAACATTCCTTATGGAGTCATGCATGTACTAGATACTGGGCAAGCAAGTAGATTATTCAAAATTGGCGGCCATTTAGTGAACACTTAAGTGATGATATTTCACAATGGAGAATTGGAGAGAGAGAATAAAAAGGAATATTGAAATCACAGCCTGCTGGATTACACGTGATCTTTTGAAACCATACGAGAGCATCAACAAGAATGCATTAAAAAGTGAATTACACGGCAACTTTTCCAATGGAGTAAATCTTAATTGCACTAGAGAGCTAAGGAGCATCACAACGCTTCAGCTATATGTAAAGTGAAGGAAGCTAAATAACATTTAAAAACTCTTGTAGAAATAGTGCCCATATCCAAAGGGGAAAAATAGTGGTAGCTCATACTAGACTGAATATAGATAGGCAGAAAAGTAAACTCCAATGAAGAACTAAACTATCAACAAATAAGATATTAAAAAGATACTTAAATCATAATTTCTAGTCCTAATATAGACTTAATAATCAAATAATTACAATGATACAATTATAAATATAGAAGACTTTAGGCCCAAGTGCCAAGTCAATGTCACCAACCAAAACCAGAGAAAGTTTTAGGGGCTAACATCAAACATTGGCTATTTTTCCAAATTTTTCCCAAAGGAAAACAAAAAGATTCACCAGATCAAAAGCAATATTTCCCCAAACTTATATACTATGAAATTATTTCACTTGAAAAAACACCAAATTGTTCCCTCATCTTCCCCCTTCTCCCCCATGGCCTCTTCTCCCTCGTCTCCCCCCATCTCTTCTTCTTCTCCCCCCTTCTCAGCCACACCATTTTTTCTCCCCCTCTCCTCATCACCACACTCCTATCTATCCCTCCCCCTACTTTCCTCTCAGCACCCCTCCCTTACTCTCCCCCATCTATCGATACCCTCATCCCCCCAACTCTCACTCACATAGGTTCTCCAACTGTCATTCACTCACATTCTGTGGCAGCCCTCACCCACAGATTGCAGGTCCACCCTCCCCTTCTGATGGGACCTCAATAGGGCAGTCACACAGAATCAACCAAGCAAGGAGGCTGGTCCAGCAGTGGAAAAATAACAGACCATGAACCTGCAGAATGGACACAAACAAGAGAAGATCATCCAACAGGCCATATTTAAACAGGATACTAAAACCCATGTCAACTCATGGGCGCAAGTGGTTTGAGGAAGGGACAAAGCTCCCCCTCCTCTTGCAGCAATTGAGGAAGTGGTGCAAACTAAGCTCATTGAGGAGCATGCTAGGTGGGCAAGGGAGCTGAATCTTGGGGTGAGGGGGCTCCCTCTACCTCATTCATCCCTAGACCTCATGGAGGTTGGGGCCATGTTTTTTTGGGATACCCTTGACCTCCCTAATGTTGTCCTTAAAAGGTCTTGGCTGGGATCTGAATCCACTCTTTTTCTCCAGTTCAGCTCTGTGGTTGATTGGCTTTGGGCACTTAAAGCAAGAACTTCCTAGACAAAGATCTCACTAAATCACAGGTTGCAAAGCTCAAATGCCCAAAGAGTTGGTTATGGCAACACAAAAGTCAAGGAAATGGACAGTCAATTAGAACCTTAGACCTGTTGTAATTTGCAACAGCCATAGCATTTGTTCATCGTCTAGTGTCCAAGAGGTCATTATTGCACGCTATAACTTGGTAATTGTCTATATTATGCTGCAAGTTGTTTATTGTCTCGTACAGGTACAACCATTATCTCGTTATCCTTTATCGCTCTCCTAGACGTAGACCTAACTAACAGGTAACCAAGATAGGGGGTGGTAGACTTGGCTAATCTTGCTATTTGATCCCTTGAGGTCACAAGAGAAGGCTCCCCTGTGGTGGACCTCTTCCATCACTAAAACGAGGGAAGTCTCTACTTAGGTGACAGTGGTAGATTCTTCCATAGTTACACAAGGTTTGGGGATCTTGTGGAGGGCTTTGCACAAGTACAAATCCCCTGATAATAAGGCCATCAATGAGGAGGCTCAATGTCGCTCTTCAAAATTCTACTGCTACTTTGTAGACTTTCAGAATTCCTTCGATTATATACCCCAGTAGGCCCTATTCCAAAGGATAAGAGACATCAACATTTCCCAAATTATCATGCGCCTATATGAGTCAATCCTTGTCCATCTCCACACTACCCATTGGGTGTCAAATTTTATCAAGAGTATTATTGGGGTCAAACAGGTGTGCCCCGTGTCCCCCATCTTAATTGGTATCTACATAAATCAGCTAGAGTCCTTTTTGCATGATCCTATCCAAGACGACGACAAGTGCCTCGTCCACTAGGTTTTGATATATATCCTACGTTTTGCTGACAATGTGGTCCTCTTGGCCTCACCCTCGGAGGGTCTATAGAGACAGTTAGATGCTTTGGCACTTTTAAGGGATCTTTGACAATTGATCAACTTGCGTAAAACCAAGGTTATGATCTTCAATGGGTTGAAGAAGGTAATTTTAGGTCACCATTTCTTTTTCAAAGGGGAGGAGATTGAAATCACCCACACCTATACTTACTTGGGGGTACAATTCTTAGGGCCTTGCTTTATTCTGAGACATATTCTTCAACCTCGGGTCAACAAGGGTTACGAATCCTTAGCAATTCTCAAGGTACAGTGCTTCCAACACCATTTTTGGGACACACAATCCAAGACGTCCTCATGGATACATACCCTTGTTCATCCCACAGTACTTATGGTTCAAAGGTTTGGAGGCTTTGTTTGCTAGAGTCTGATTGGGCTTCAGCCGAGAGAGCAGACACACTTCTCCTTAGAGGCATCATCAAATGCAAGCAAATAGTACCTTAGCCCATCATTCTTATATAGATCGATGTTCAACCCCTCCAACTTAAGACTATGTCATCCTTGTTTCAATTTTGCATCACATTTGGAATTTCATTAACTCGACGAAGGCCCAAGGGTTGAGACCAGTATTTGTACTTGGCCTATCATTCATTGGATTCCATTTCTTTAGCTAACCCTTTTAGTCATACCCATTGTTGGTTTTCAGGGGTCTCAAAGCTTTTGGAGTTGATGGGTATTTCGATGGATCGTCTTCCTCTGTTCAGATACTTCCTAGATGCACCTGGCCACCTCTTACCTACAAGGCAGAAGTTCAACATGATCACTTGAGCAAACATTTACAAGTAGTTTAAACTTTATTTAGATCACTTGAGCAAACCCTCAAGGCATGTTATGTCTGAAGATTGCCTTCTATACCGAGCACTTTGTGGAGGTGAGAGATGGACTCGTTATCCAACCTTTGTACACATCATGTCGTTGGGTGCACTCTCTTCGTATTCCCTTGGGCCAATTCTGAGTGGGTTTGCATAGACTTTAAGTGGAGACAGAACACCAAACTGACCGGGTAAAAAAGATTTTCTAGTTGTGCCATCTTTGAGAGGTCGAGACATAGGAGCACTTCATATTCCTATGCCCCATCTACAATGAGATCCGTGGACAGTTCCAATGTCTGTTCAAGGGGGCACAGACCCTTTCCAGTTTCTTCAGATACATCGATCAAAGATGTCTGGCCTTATACATGCAGGAGATCCTCAAGCTCCATTCCCATACTCTTCAACCTCCTCCTAAACCAGATTCCACCCAAGGATTACTTCCTTTGAGGGACCATTCCCCTTCCCCAGAGACCTCAAAGACATTGTCAGACTAGATCCCTCACCAGCAAGCAAACGAGATCACCTAGACATCAGAGGCGAATTACTTCTACCAGATAACAGCACAGTAGGCAGTCCAAATCTTCCCCTAGATCTTCCTCGTGACAACATTCAATCTTGAGCTTTCTTCATTCAGCCTTGGATGTTAGGAGAGATAGATCTACTCGATCATGATCTAGTTCTTGGATCCTTTCCCTCAATACATTTGCCTCCCATTGCGGTCGCCCGCACTTGGAGTCAAGGGTTTTCCATGTTGTGGCATAGACCTCATGCTTTACTTTACTTCTTGCTCTTTATATAGGAGACATTTAGGTACTTGTGCTTTGTATCGAAATCATTGTACTCAACAGTCCCATTGACCTACTTTGTGGTCATTTGCTAGATATTAATATAATTATCTTATCTTATCTTATCTTACCTTTAAGATGCTCCCAATAGCAACTTAGTGGGCAATCCAAAGCTCCCCCTAGTTCTTCCTCTGAACATCATTCTATCCTGAGTTTTCTTCATTTGACCTCAAATGTTAAGAGAGATGGACCTCATAGACCATGACATTATTGCATCGCTCTCTGCTATATAATGACCAAATCCATCCCCTCTATACATCCCCCTCCCAATGCAGTTGTTTGTGCTAGAATCAAGGGTTTTTCAAGGTTTAGCATAGATTTATACTTTACTTTATGTATCTTGTTTTTTATAGGAGTTGCTTTGGTGCTCCTTATTTGTAATGACATCATTATACTCAATAAACCCATTGACCTACTTTTGTGGTCATTTGGTGGACATTAATAAAATTATCTCATCTTATCCTATGTATAAAATGTATAAAAACCTTAAAAATTAGAAAATCTTACAAATTTTTCATCGAATCTACACAGTTAACATTTGGAGGATAACTATTTATTATAGAAGTTTCTATTCAACTATCATCATTATTGTACCTTCACAAGTATCATCAGAGAAGGGTTGAATTCCCAAAATAATAGGTGACCACAAATTGTGCACTACTTTTGATTGGCCAACCCAAATTCAATGCAACCTGATTCGTTGGCAAGAAGATAGTCCAGGTTGTTGCACATTGAAATTTTGGCACAAAATTCTAGGAAATATAATATGGACACATTGTAGGTCACCATAAATTGCATGTAACATTTATCTGGCAAACTCAACTTAAGTGAAGCCGGATTCATTTGAAAGAAGAGATTCCAATTTGTCACATGTTCAAATTTCATGAGAACTGGTGGAGAATTTGTAGAATTGTAGTCAATATAAAATCTAATTGTAAGAGGGTCAAAAATAGCAAGTTGACATTAATTGTGCATAAGTTGAGGGTCAAAAACAGCCAAATCAAGTCATTCAAGGGGTGAGTTTAGCAAACAATAGAGGAGAATATTCAATCAAATGTTTGGACCATATTGGGTGCTCCTTAAAGATATTTAGTTTTTAAATATCTGGGTCCAAAAGAAGCCTAATTTGCTATGTAACTTTAAAATCGGCATAACCTACAGCACAAAACTCAAATTGAGTTGGGACTTGCAGAATAGTAATGAAAAAATTGAAGTCCATAATATCTCAAATATCCAACATCATATTGGAATTAGAGAGAAAAATTTATCCATTGGAAGTTAACCTTTAATTTTTACCTAGATACCTTACAAATAATGAAAATGAGTCTTATCTTTACTTGAGCAAAAAATGGGCCTACTTGCAAAGAATTTAGTCTTCTATTGATTTACTTTTGGAGTCGGTGGGAAGTAAAACATTATCTAAAGGAAAATCTTTGATTTGGTGGTTATCTCTTAAAAACCACACTTCAAATCATATAGATAAGATAATTTAATGCCCAACAAATGACCACAAATAGGTCAATGTGACTGCTCAGTACATCTGTGTCTTAACAATGGCCACTCATGTCAAAAGCAAGATAAAAACAAATCTAAACTACAATATCAAGGATATAAGGATCAAAAAGCCAAGAGCATAGTACAAAGTTGTCGTACAGAAGCAAAAAGTGTGAGCACTACTAAGAACCAATAAGAACTAGAACCCTGGGGAGTATGCCTCTCAAGCAATAGTCCCCCGAAATTGCCACCTAAGGATGAAGGGGATGAGGGATCAAACTCGTCCCATGAGCCATAAATCTCATCTATCTCTCTCCTAACATCTGAGGCCTTAGAGAAAAAATTATTGATTTGTGACTAACCAAAGGACTTGGAAGAGTTGGAAGGGTTGGTTTGTGTTGTGTCTAGTTGCCTAGAAGACATCGCCCATCGTCGAGCACTAGAGGAAGAGATTTGTCCGCTAGTGTTGTGTAAACTATCTATAGATCTGAGATGACGTCTCAATATGGGTCTTATTCGCTAAGCATTGGTGGTCACCCAAGGTCTCACGAATCTAGCTACTAATATAATGTTGTTTTCCTACCAATCGATGCCCTTGTTTATTGGAAGCACCGATAAAAAGGATGCAATCTTCCAAGAAGTGTTCATTCTAGGGGGAGTTGGTCCAAGTGAGTGAGATTGGACTCTGAGGGCCTCCCTAATGAACAAAGTCAGGCATTGTTGATCTGACTACTTGAAGAAAGTGGAGAGGAAATTTTGGCACTCCTTTGAAAACCACCCTTGGATCTCAAAATAAATGTGGCACTGAAAGATGAAATCCTCCTCCATCTTGGTCTCAAGAAGATGGCATAGTTGGCATGTCCTATCTACCAAGATGATATGATGCTCAACTTTGATCCAAAGCCAATGTGCGTCAACTTGAAACTAGCCTAGGGAGGATCCTCAGAGCCTACATTGGGTGACGAAGTTTGTAAGGAGATTAATAATGATGCCATCCCACAACTCCAAGAGGTGCTTTGCATATAGGGGGTCATCTTCGAGTTCAAACCACCTGGAGAGGTGACCCAAGTAACTTTAATATACTGCCTATATATGTCTTCTCTAGCAATCATATTTAACTCCTACTTAGTCAGCAGAAGATGTCCAAGACCTTCTAGAGAGTATCTGAACTAGAAGGACATCCATCGATATACTAACTGCAGTAAACAGGAGCTTCTGCAAACCAAGAGAACTAGTCAAGGAAATAACCTCCAAGGTGTAATAAGCGAGATAAGGATAATGATCTTTATTGGCGATCAAGTCAGCAAACCTTCAAACCCAATGTAGAAGTGAAGCCAATCCAAAAGATGGTTTTAATTTAAAAGGGGTGAGCCGCAAACTCTACATGAATGATGGGCTAAGGAATTGTCCCCTTACATCTAATGATACGACAAAGCATGTGAACTTGAACTCTATATGTCATCTGCAAGTTGTAGAGAACCGTGAGTGTGATAATACTAATCATGAGCTCCATCTTGGACAATATGTCATGGAAGTAGTTCTCGAAACGTTATCTCTTGAGAAGAGCAAGGGAGCCATAGCCCTTGTTTGATCCTAGAAAGAGAGATTTCCTTTGATCAAATCTAGATCTTGAAAACTAAACCCCCAAATATGTGTAAGCATTGGTGATCTTCAACTTCACCCCTCGGAAGAAAAAGTGGTAGTCCAAAAGAGTCTTCTTTATTGAGTTTCGCGGAGAAATATTCAGAGTTTACAACAGTGGCCTTCTACAACATTAATTACACAGTGAGGAACTTAAAACAGTGCTCACAAACACATTTATTTCTATGCCAAAAACCCACAAAATCTGCAACATAAATCTACCTCGAAAATCATGCCAGGATTCAGCAGTATGGCTTGTACTGTATGGTCTTCAAAATCAGCATAAACTCCTCGATATTTGTGCACAGTAACAACACTCTAAAAATAGACAATATGGACCAAAAACTCAACAAAATTAGCACCTAGAAATATGTGCCATTTGCAACCTCGATTTTTGTGCATACACAATTGTACGGCCCTCAAATCAGTACTATATGGTATAATACTCAGTTGTACAAAACAAGTAATAAATGTTGCCTTTGTCTTGGGAATCGTGCCTTCACTTCTCCTTGGAAGGTGCGTCCAATTGTTGGTGCTACTTCCTTTCTCTTCAACTCAATCTCTCTCTCTTGGAATGCATGCCTCTTTGTCTCCCTCAAGCTCTCATCCAAGCTCACTTAGGGTGACCTTCCATCTTCCATGACCTTTGATCTTCTAAGACAAATGTGAGTTTTTCCCTCATTGAGATGACTGAGTCACTCAAGTATCATAAAGTCACTTTTCCCCCTAAAATAATAAAAGCCCCAACTTAACTTTATAAACTCACTTTATAAAGTCACTTTATAAATACATTTTATAAAGTTACTAAAGAGAGACATTTGCTCAGACTTTTTCCTAGGCACAATAATGCAAAAGTACCTCCGAGCTACAAAAATATAACACTCCCTCTTAGCAAGGGAGGTACTTTTGGAGTCTCCACCTGGATCTATCTCTAACCCCTTCATGTCCTCTGTTGTTGTAGTAGCTCCCGCTGCATTGGAAGCCTCTGCTCCCTCTGACTCGAAGCATCTCTAGCTACCTGCACTGAACTCTGATCTAGTTACCTACTCATCCAAGGTCCTCTCTCTCAAGCCTCACCACTGTCAGAGTCAGGCTCCAACCATCCACTAGATCCAACTACATGTTGACCAAGCACTCTATACAATCTCTCTGATCGAACACCAAGCAACACACATGGGTTAGAAGACATTCCCTCTAGATATAGGTATGCCAGTCCTTGAGAGAGCACAATCCCACATCCATCTATCTCAAAAGAAGACACAGAGAGCAAGTTAACCGATAGTTCAGAAAGATATAATACCTCGACCAATTCCAGATACCCTCATGACTCCAGTTGGAATCTAACACTTCCAACTCCCTCCACACCTAAAACATGTCTAGTGCTCACCCCACACCCCACATAGTTGCCTGAGCCAATCTCTGAAAAACTGAGGAATATAGACCTCATCCCTGTCAAGTGTCGAGAGGCCCCATTGTCCAAAAACCATGCAAGAGTGCATGTACATTCTAGGCACACAATACCTACAAGACAAGCCATCAAGGAAAACTCCTTCTCCAACTTTTTCGTGAACTCAACAACCTCAGTTGATGCTGACACCTCTAGCTCGTGCTTCTTCTTCTTCATGTTCGGACATTGGCCTGCATAATGTCCCAACTCACGACATGCATAGCATCTCACCTTACTCATGTCCTTCTTCTCGCCATGAGAAGACATCTTATCCTTCTTCTTTGCTGCTACAAGGGAAACATTCTCCTCGTTCTCCTCACCCTTTGACTATGTGCTACAAAGAGCCTCCTCACAAGTCTCTTCCTGTATGAAGTCATCCCACAATCTCTCCTGGTTTGGACGATTCTCCCTGGAGACAACACCTTTAACAAAGGTGTTCCACTTCTCTAAAAAACTATTCAGAGCACTCCTAACCAATTCTCCAACTGATATAACCTCTCCAACTGCGCCAAGTTCATCACGAACATGAGTTATTCTGGTGAGATATCGAGACACTTTTTCAGTCTCGGTCATCTTCATGTTTCTCTCTCAATACCATCTTTCAATCCTCATTGGAACTTTGGTATAGCTTGGTCAAAGATGCCCACACCTCATAGGCATTTTCCTTTCTTGCAAGATGGGAAATAAGACGGTCCTTGATTACATCAAGAATCATCCTCTTGGCCTTCACGTTCTTCTTCTGGAAAGCTGCCAAAACAGTTCCATTTGTAGGAACAGTGACGGGATTCCATTGTGTGGTGTTCACAATGTCCCATAACTCAGCTTCCTCTAGCAACAAAACAATCCTGTCCTTCCAAGGACTAAAGTTAGCTACCCCATCCAACCTATCTTCAAACCTCAAGCTACAAGCCATGACCTTCTCAACTGACACCCGATTCTTCCCCTTCCTTCTTTCAGGAAAAACCCCTTTGCACTCACTGCAAACCAACTGTCAAATCTCTTGTCTGCTGAACTTCAGAGCTCCTGAGATGATACCATGTTGAAAATTGATCTCAAACACTTAGCCAACACAAGATTTCAACCTCCTATAGTTATTCACCAATAAAGCAATGGAAACACATGCATTTACTGTAACTATGAGCAAAAATACAAGAGACTAAGCAATCTGAAAATATAGCAGTGGAAATGTTAGATTATGTTGCTCGGGCAAGTAATTCCACACTAGGGGTGTCTAGTAGTGTGGAAGGGGCCCCCATGATGTCTAGACTCTAGACAACTTAATGTTGGTGGGGATCACTTAAGTCAACATGAGATGAAGTCACAACCGTTGGATGTGACTTAAGTTGTCTCAATGCTTGATTAAGTCCCCACCGTCATATCTAGATCTTGAGATGAAGATCTAATGGCCAGAATTGAATGAGAGAAGGGCTAAGGTTAAAATACACCACGAAGGCCTCATTTCTCATTGGATTCCCATTACCTCAATATGTAACATTATAAGCAAAATAGATTTATCAAAGAAAGAATGCATTCTAAATAATCTCAAAGTAGTCTATGATAAAGATGACTTGGAGGGACCAATATAATTGGCCCTTAGCTAAGGATTGCCCTCTTAAATTGATTTTTAATACCCCCAACTTAAGTTGAAACATTCTTTTGAGTGACATCCTTATATTCGCCTTAGTACAATAATTCAACCAAATGTCTTCGGACGGGAGACAACTCAAGATGTAGAGTCCCTCTAATAGGTTATAATAAGCTTATTTTATCATGGTGAAGACCATTCATACATGGATAGTGAAAGTGTTGCCAAGTTTCAAGATCATATGAACAAATGAGTTACTGGCAAGAATTTGACTTGTTTCATTTAGTATCAGAGCAGAAATTCATGGCCATGGAAGTCGTGTGTGACATGTGGCACATACAAACATCCGTGTGGTTATGGCGATTCCGTGTGACCATAAATAATGGAATGTGTGTATCATTCACATAGATTCCATAAGCAGTTATTAAGACATCTTTGTGTGTAATGTATGATGTGTAGTTCTGAAGAACACAGTATCTCATCCATATGAGTGAATAAATGTGAGAGCTTACCTGTGGATATAGATTGTGAGATTCAAGACATTCAAAATTCTAACACTCAAATGCCCATTGAGTTGAGAGTCTAGACTCAATGAGATTGTCAATTCTGTACTTTCTGCACAATTTTTTAAGGTAGCAATGCCCTGTGAAAAGGCATCAGTGTTGGATAAATCACGATTTTGTTAGTGAGAAGAATCGCACAGCCCATTTCCCATGGATGAATGAGAAGAGTAAGAGAAAGGCAACAATGCAGAAAATATCTTTTGTTTTTTAAATCTTTAGATTAATTAAATTGTTTTGCAATGTAATCTTAAGTATAATGGACATTTGAATGTATAATTAACATATAAAAGGACAACCTCTTTCTTGCATTGTAATTAAATTGTGAATTAATTCTTAAATTTAATTTTTATATTTACGTTGAAGTGAGTGTTAGTTGAACTGGACAAGCTTCATTTGAAGGTTTTGGGTTCAGATCTCTTGGATGGCCTTTCTTTTCATTTTGTTAATCAAGGGCATGTTGAAATAAAGTGACATCGTTTGCAAGGGATTATGAATGTGCTTGAGAGTGTTTGGCCATATGTACGTCTTTGAGTGGTAATTTTGTAAAAGCATTTAAGTTTGGTCTCAAGGGGAGAAAGGTTTTTACAGGCAAAACAAAAGTTTAATAGAAAGGCACACTCCAGGTTGTTGTAATATGAACTCTTGCTGGTATCAATCTCCACTGATCATTTAGACTGACTCGTTTGATTGTTCATGGGCACAGACTATATACAAAGTGTGGAGTTGGACAGAATTGGACAGAATACAGATTCATAAGTGAGCGCATGAATTCATGCTAACATATCCAATAACAAAAAAAAATCTGTTTTAATATAATGTATTCCTATGTTTTCTTCCAACCTTAAATTTGAGAGTTGATCACTTTTATTTAGAACTTGTAAAATATTTATACTACAACAACATTATTTCAAATTTGAATTAATAGTAAAGAAATTTAAAGAGAGACTAAGAGACTTATGATAAGACTGACCATAATCGAATTGGTTAAATTGTTGTGCTTTCAATTTGAAGGTTTGTTGGATCAAAACCTATTAAGATGTTCTATCGAAATTAAAGAGGTTGACAAAGTATTGAAATATCACATTCGTTCCATTCCTAGGTACTTAAATTTCCTAACAAGCCTAGTAATTGGCCATTTTGTCGATACTAGGATAAGTAAATAAATGTTTATACAACCGTTGTGGAGATTTGAAAACAATCTTTCGAGTATGCCATGGGATGAGAATCTTTCTAAGCCCACCTAATGTACCAAAACAATCTGAAAATACCCTTGCCTCACTGCTAATTTAATTTTCTGTTTTGCTGATTTGTTGGGTGATTTTCTGGTTCAAAACTTTCGTCAAACACTTTGCTAACACACCCAACTACCAATGTAATATTCCCCTTTACTTGTTGGCTGAAATATTTCTGATTTGTTGATGTAATTTTCAGATTTAATAACCCTTCTTATGGCTGAAATAAATATGGGCTTGCTGCTGTAATAATTTAGAGGATATGTGGTTCAGAAATTTTGCCGAACAGTTTGCTAACTCCCTCAAAAAACACTGTTAAAGTCCCTCTTTTTACAACTGGTTGGTACAGCACCTTTGTCAAACACTTGGTCTGCCAAAATGGTCTTTTATGGCTGCCGGTTTGGCCCCTTTTGCCATACAAATTGCTGCTAGTATGTTTAGTAGTTTACTGTTGATTGGTGACTTTTGTCAAGCACCTTACTGCTGTTGTTTTTATGCTTTGTTTGATTCAGGAGTTTTGACAAACAGTTTGCTAGCAAATACTATTTAGGACTTTTAACAAACAGTTTGCATACATTCCACAAACATATGAAATAAGACAAGAGAAGGAGGATTTTATTTATTCATTCAATACCAAACCAAGTACAAAATGCCAAGAAATGATGGCACCTTACCCAACAGGGGTCGCTCCTTATATAAGATAGAGATGGTATCAAGATAGATTATAGATCCAGTAATAAGTGTGCCCTCAAGATGTTGGCTGTAGCTCCAGAATATATAAACGCATCCGCCAAATTAGCTCCGCAATGCCAACGTGCCCCACACCATATGTAAATTATGCCAAACAACTAAGGCACCTTCCCCAATATAATAGAGACCACCTAATGATGGCACCCCTCCTCCAAGTGTGCCCCTCTAATGTCAAACAAGTGCCAAGTGTGCCCTCTCCAAGAAATGCCAATCTAATGCCAACAATGCACCCTTCTACAATAGAATTCCCAAGCAGTGTCAATCGTGTGTCCACCTCAAGAAGAGTACCAAGTAGTGCCAAGTGATGTGCCTTCTCCAAGAAGCTATGGCTCCCCAAACCCCAACTGAAGCCAACAAAACAATCTATGTAACAATAGATCCAAATGGAAGACTTGGATGATCTCCCCACCAATGGCTAGGTCTCACCACTGAAACCGTATTAGCTAGGGTGGATAGTCTCACCACCGAAACCAATCAAACAAGCATTTCCTCCAAACCCCAAAGGCTCCAAGAGCTCTCTAAACCAATAGGTAAAATGATCAGTCATACATAATGAGAGAATGAGCTCTCATTGTACTTTTATACCCCCTTTTCTCTTTTCCCCTCGAGAAGTTGTGGCTCCCCAAACCCCAACTGAAGCCAACAAAACAATCTATGTAACAATAGATCCAAATGGAAGACTTGCATGATCTCCCCACCAATGGCTAGGGTGGAATCTCTCACCACTGAAACCGTATTAGCTAGGGTGGATAGTCTCACCACCGAAACCAATCAAACAAGGGTTTCCTCCAAACCCCAAAGGCTCCAAGAGCTCTCCAAACCAATAGGTAAAATGATCAATCATACATAATTAGAGAATGAGCTGTCATTGTACTTTTATACCCCCTTTTCTTTTTTTCCCCTCGAGAACCTATGGCTCCCCAAACCCCAAATGAAGCCAACAAAACAATCTATGTAACAATAGATCCAAATGGAACACTTGGATGATCTCTGCAACAATGGCTAGGGTGGACTCTCTCACCATCGAAACCGTATTAGCTAGGGTGGATAGTCTCACTGTAATGTTCCTGACTTAGCTAGTCTAGGAAACGCTGCTAATGTGAGTGTAGGATTAATCGTTTACAACATATAAATGATCATACAAATAACAAATGCGACAAAGGACTGCAAAGTTTATATTATGATATCTCTGCGAAGTACAAAGGTCGAATGTGAAGTACAAAGTGTCGAAAAGTGTTGTACAGCCACTTGTTGGCAAACCCTTTGAGTCTGCCATGCACAACATCTAATGATTCAAGAATCATAGTCCGTATGTTCATGTTATTGTGAAATTGCACCTGGAAACCAGTGAAATACAGCACATGCACATTTAATTGGTTTGTAAAAAATGCAGTGCAATTTTCAGCTAACGATATCTCACCAGCCAAGCAGAGAACTAAAAAGTTGTTCTAGGCTATTAGAGTTCTTGGTGGGGGTAGACTATGTCTCAATTTTCACATCCTGACCCACAGTGCAGTGTTTCCTCCTCTTTCGACGACAGGTCCAAGGAGCCCTGATGCTCCCCATGGACCCCTGCCCCCCCCAAGGCATCCCTCCAAGGAGTTTTTGGTCTTTGACTTTTGGCCCTTAGTAGCCCATACATCACTCCAGATTTCCCAATAGCATATTCTTCATTAGCTATCAGATTTTAGATTTAGATTAGATCTTCTTTTGGTTTTTATAAGAGCGGCCTTTGCCGAGCTATTCATGATTCTCTTCCAAACAACTGGAGGTCTCACTAGTGAGCATTCCATGGCTAAAATTTCGGCCTCTGAGACAAACTATAGCTCTCGGAATCAGGTTCTAAAGTTTTGGGGAGCCACGTGGATCCTCCACGGGCTCCCATTTCTTCACATGGGGAAGAAACTTTAGAATCTATGGCCCTCTCATCTCATGGAGATGGACAGTTCATCGACATTTTCCACCTAACCCTCTTGACACAAGGTTTAAGGCAGCTTTACTAAAATGAATTTTTAATACACTTATAATACATTCCATAAAGTGTATTATAAAGTTATTTTTGGGTTTTATAATGAAAAAGAGAGGTCTTGAGTTCAAAACCTCCCACCTACTCTAATATCTGCTACAACCAATGACACTTCAGCTTGGCCCACATGTGAGATAGTATTGGAGGGAAGCTTCTAAAGTTTGTCAGGAAATTAAAGGAGCATTTTGCATAGGGAGAATCTGACAGTTACTGATAAGTAGCAAACTCTGAGAGGCAATGGAACTCAGGAAGGCATAAAACAACACTTCATCCTGAGAACAAAAAGACCTAAAAATTGTGAACCAGCGAAGAGAATTTGGCTCGAGCATTGGCATACAGGGCATTGTAACAGAGGATTCACCACCATGAGGATGAGTTAGTCTGTCCATGGTTTTGCTGAGCTTCTTATGTGTTTCACTTTTTACTTCTTCTCAGATTTGTGAATGTATAGCCATGAATTTTCTAAGCTCTCAGGCATACAGATGTAATGGTTTTGCCCCTTTTTTGAGGTATTCTGAGACTTCTGTCGTAAATTAATGAAAGCAATTTGTGGCTCTACCCCCACGCTAAATTATATTTATGTTTCTGAGGAGCATAGTAAAAGATTAATGCTTATTTGTGTTTAGGAATTTGATTAGTTCACCCTGCTAACAATAAAATGGAGCTAATCTGTCATTTTGGGCTTCATACATGGTTATTTCATCTCATTTTAATTGTCTTTTAACCGCTGGAATGTTCTTCAAAGGCCCCATCATGTTTTTCCTCTTCAAATTTGTGAACGAATAGACTTCCACCCTCTCTGAAATTTGTGAATATATCCTTGACTACATGAGATTGCTCTAGATCTATATTTATGTGTTGTTTCTTTCCACACTTATATTTCTAAAGGTGGTGACAGTGAGACTCCATAACTCATTAGTTTTACACTAATCCAAATCTAATTTGGCATCAACTCTTCCCTTTCTGAACTCCATTGCTAAAGTATCAAGGCCTCAATGAAATCTGGCATACAAATATGTACAATAAGGGCATTGTTGAGGTGACAGTAGACAGTGCCTTCTAAGGCTGCTTATGACCAATGACCAATGATTTACTGTCAGTATCATATTTAAATCCATGCAGAGTAAAAAATTTGTCGTCCTCAAGTGCAGTGCACCTCCTCATGAGCCTGAATTAATTGTGTAGCCCAATCAAACATATTGTATGCATTTGTCCCTAGAACTGAGACATAAGAGATCACGATAGATATTACAGCAGTAGAAAAGGGGGGAACAGGAGGAAGATCAGGAGGTAGGTTCACAGATTGTATCAAAACATGTTCTTGCTCCCTACTCTTCTCTCCATCACCTGTAACATTCTTCCTCTTTTTGGGCTTGTTGGAAATGGAATCCCCGTGGGGGCATTTCTTCCCAAATGGATTTTGCTCCCCATCATCATCTCATGTTCCTCCTATTCTCATCGCCAGTCGGTGAATAGCGATGAGTACTCGGAGCAATAATTTGACTTCTATCTGCATTCTCCTAACCCTTGGCGGCAGTATGACCCTCAGCAAATTGTGAAAAAGGTATAGCATTGAAAGTAATAGAACCATCAACAAAACACACTATGTACAGAAGAACTAGTATCCCCACCAGTGCTCTTTTGCCAATGCAAAAAAGGATGTACAGGTGTTGTAAGTGTTCGAGTGATAGAGATTGAAACCTCTATCATGTCTTCATCTATGTTGTGAGCATCAATGTTGCGAGAGTGTGGAGCGAAGCGGGAGCATAGGAAGCGTCATTTTCCTATATATAGCAATATATATATATATAGCAATATATATATATATATATATAGCAATATNATATATATATATATATATATATATATATATATATATATATATATATATATTGCATTTATATTAAAAAAAACATGCAAAAAGACAAATTAGCTGCAGAATATATGAAACCGTGCATATTTGTACATTAATATAGATAGAAATGGTATCTATAGTACATCAATGATTAATCATTGGAGCATCGACCATCTAGATTCTAGATTTTAGCAATTACAAACTTACAAACCAACATACAATTTTTAAGCCATATAATAGAAAGTAGACCATTAACTTCTCGAATGAAATCAGTTATCCATAATCCAACAACTGTTAACAATAACATGAGTCATGACCAAATAGTTATGTTTACAAAATAGGCCATCTGCACTCAAGTATGAAGACCAAAAGGTCCAAAACAATAAAGTTTAAACTATAAACTTAACTAGTTGCTAAATACTATGAATCTATCATCTATAGACCATGACATATAAAGTAATGAAAAAGGAGAAACATCAAACAACTATCCCATCCTCCTTCCACCACCACGATTGTTGCGTGGACCTCCTCGTGGTGGTAGTGGAGCCTCCTGAGAAGGAAGAAACTGTGCAGAAATCGATGTTGGAGAATGGAGGGGGAATAGCTCATTTATTCTCCTCACTTCTTTCCCCTAAACCCTAAGCTTAGGGTAGGACCCACCCTTTTCCTAAATTATAAAAAACATTTATGAAAAAATGTGACTTTTTTTGCTTGTGCGCTGAAGCATCCAGGTCCCTCAGTGAAGCGCGCACGAAGTGTGCCCAGAGCGCGCTCCAGAATTTATGAAGCGCTTTCGGAAGCGTGGTTATGAAGCACTTTTGAAAGTGTGGCGCTTCCAAATTGATAGGGAGTGACCTTTAAAAGACCATGGCACGCGTCCAAAATTTTGAAGCGCGATCTGAGGCAAGCTTCCTAGGCACTCGCACTCGAACCAAGCTTCCAAGCTCCAGAGCGAGGGGAAAGCTTCTGGTAACTCTGGTGAGCATAACTCATAACAAATTGAGCATCAACGTCTTCATTTTCAAACCCCCTTGGACATGTCCATGTCCCAGCTAGGTGTCAGGGTTTTGAAACCATCTTCATCAAGAGATAATTCGTCAAAGCCTGTATCTTCTTTCTTGATGCTCGAAATTCTGGAATAGTCTTCAATGTTTCTAAGTGTTTGCTACCCCTCATGATCCTTGGCACTATTAAGGGTAGAATGTTTGGCCCTCACTAGATGTAATTCAAAACAAGCTATCTATGTCAATATGGTATATGATATGACTGCCTAATTTGGTGGGAATAGCAACAAATTGCTCAATTTCCTTATCTTTAAAAGCACATGCCAATGCAAATATTGCCTGCCAACCTCCATTGGCAAATAATGATGGCAGACAAATTTAAGCAAATTGTAGGGTAGGTCATTGAAATCCTTCATGATAAAGAAATCCCCTTTTCCACACAGGAAATTCTTGGCCTCTTCAATAAAGCGTGAGGGTTCTTACCCTGTCAACATTTTCTTCACTCCAAAGACAAATATATCCTGAACTTTGCAGCAAAGTCATACTTTGTCCTATGGCTCCATAACAAGGAGTGACATATGTGAACAAGGTCAACACCAAGGGTTGGAAAACCAATAAACTCATGGCAATATGCTAGGGAAAAGATAATGTAGAAGCCAACATAGGTAGTTTAAAATCAAAAATTTGTTAGGGTAAAAATAGTTGAAATAACCTTTGACCAATCAAAAATAGTTCCTCTGCTATAAATGTCATGAATTACAAAGGCACTGTAACAGGGGCGGCCATGGAATTGAATTGTTGACCTATCATACGAGTAAACGCCCATGAAATATTCTTATTGTAGAAATTTTATGACAAAATCCGCAAGACTAAATTTTGTCATACACTTAGCAACCTAGAGATAACTATCTTCTATGAATTCTGAAATGTCTAAACCCACATTCAGAAATTACCATAAGAAGAAATACACATTGCTAAGTAATTTTGCAGCAGAATAAACACAATGAATAGCAACCATTCAACCATGAAAAACTCAAAAATTTAGGCAATGCCGGGGAAAACCCCAATGTGGGGAAACCCAATGAGAGAGAGAGAGATCTATTATTCAGCTTCAAGAAAAATACATATCAGCAGCAACAATACATATTCCAGCAAGAGAAATCCACTTACAACACACTAAAACAATTCCCACAAATTATGCCTTGAAATCTGTGCCAAGTCCATGTTGTTGTACAACCCACCTAGAAAATATGCACCTTGAAATCTGTGCACACAGTCTGTTGTATGGACTGTTCTGTACGACCCATTAGCAGTAAGAAAAACCCTCTAAATAGCCTCGAAAAATGTGCCCAACTTGCCTCGATTTTCATGCCCTCTTCCCCTTGTTGTATGGACTATACGGATCCGCACAGTACGGCCTCCAACAGTTAAAAAATCACTTAGCACTCAAACAAAAATGTTTCCTTGGGATTTGTGCCCAAAATCTCTTGGGAAATGTGCCCTCTTTGCTGCCCTAATTTCCCTCTCTCAAGCTTACTCAAAAATCTCTCTCAATCTCCTTCTCAATGTGTCTAGCACACTACCCAATGCATTCTCTTATAATTTGAAAGTGACCCTTCACCTTCTCCAACCCTAGATCTAATGGCCAAGATCTAATCTTGCCTTTACAAGATCAAGGGTCATGATTCATTCCCTCCAAAATAAATCACTTTAAAATATTAAAGTACATTTTCACTTTATAACATAAGTGCACTTTATGAAATAAAGTCACTTTAATATTAGAAGGTACACTTTATTAAAAAGTCACTTTAATAAAAGAACCACTTTATGACAACTTTATAAAAACCCATTACAAATTCAAGTGTCTAGTAGTGTAGGTACAAGGTAACTTCAGCATACAAGACACATATGCAGAGTACCTCCCGAGCTAAAAAGCTAACACTCCTCGTTAGTGAGGGATGTACTCGCTGCCATCTCCATCATCTGGTCCCATCACACTGTGCTCAGTAGGAGCTCCCTCTAAACCTAGAGCCATCCTCAACACCTGCACAGAACTCGAACTAGAAGATATTCTCCTGCCAGCCACTCTGAACCCTAAGCTCCTAGGAGAATCCACACCACCCTAAGCATCGGTTCGATCACACCAGTTGAGCCTCATGTCGATGCTCAAAAGTGACTCCCTCTCTTCTCTCGGAATGCAAGACTGAATCCTTGGGCCCATCGCAGTCTCAGGAGCCTCCTGCTCCTCATCTGACACTGAATCATATCCGGAACGTTGTTCTCACAACATGTACAACGTGCCCACTTGATCACCAATCAGTTGCGGTTCCACCGGGTCCGCTCCCTCCCTGTAGATAAATACATGTCCTTTCTTGAACAATGTACAATATCCATCATCCTCTAAGGCTGAGACTGAGAACAAGTTAACCCTCAACCCTTGAACAAAGAGAACTCCATCAAACTACAGGAATCCTCCATACTCGAGTCGAAATCTAACCCTTCCAACTCCATGTGCAGCTCGCGCCATACCTCCTTCACTCTCCACCAGTCAGTCAGGACCTATCTCGGTGATAATAAGGAATACTTGCCAGATTCTCGTCATGTTAATTTTTCAGACACCAACCCAGTTTCAGTCTCACTGATTTTTCAGCCAATGTTTAATGCCCAAACCCAGTTTTATATCAGCAATTAAATACACAGCAGAAAATTATTTCAGAACTGAAACATGAGGATTCTGAACTTCGTTTTCAACACAGAAATAAAATATCAGCAGCATATAAAACTCAGAAAATTAATGACACAGAATTTTTGGTCTAACTTCGACCCTGGAAAAACCCACAAGGGGAAAACCAGTGAGAGAGGGCTTTTTATTATTTATGAGCTTCAGAGAAATTTCTTCTACAGCATATTCATCTTCAGAAATTACAAAAACTTATCTCAGACTTTCATTCGCAAAATCCTTCTAAACAGTCCTGGAAAAAGCTCCTCGATTTCTGCGCCAAAAATCCGTACAACTGTACGATTGTCCCAGCAATAAATGTTGTACGAACTATCTCGATTTTCGTGCCAAATTTCTGCTAAGACTGTACGAAATATGCAGCAGGAACAACTCCTCGAAAACCGTGCCCAATCTTCTCGAAAACGATGTTGTACGGCCCTTGAAATTCATGCCAAAACTGTACGAACTATACGGAAATTACACCCAGAAATTTATGACAGCAGGTGCCTCGATTTCTGTGCCAATAAATGACTATATGGCAGCCTTGAGATGCGTGCCAAACTTCTCAGAAATACTTCTGCTATCTCCCTCGATTTCTATGCATAAAAATTGGCTATACAACCTCTAGAATTCCGTATTGTATGGTCGGCATTCAATACTATACCCTGTCTTGAAATTCGTGCTAGCTTGTTGCCTTGGGATGTGTGCCCAACTCTGCAAATGCTGCCTCTTCTTCAGCTTGACCTCTCTCTTTTGCTCTCTCTTGCTCTCTCAACAAGAATGCATCAACTACCCATGAATGGGTGCGCCCCCTTGCCCTAATCGACCTCATGAGGGAAGGTGAGGAGTTTCATGAAAAACTGGATTCTCCAAGAGTTTAATGCAACTCTGATTATCACAGTAAATCATAGTAGGCCTCAACTGCACACCGAACAACCCCACCACCACTGGCCTGACTGGCCGCCATATACTCAGCCTCTGTCGAACTCAAAGCCACTGACTTTTGCTTCCAACTGAACCAAGACACAGCTATTGATCCCAATCTGAAGCAGCACCCTGAAGTGTTTTTCCTGTCACTGACACATCCTGCCCAATCTGAGTCTGTATATCCAACCAGACGAACTCCATCTCCTCTCTGATAGTCCAGACCATAATCTACTGTACCACAAAGATACCGAAGCACATGTTTTGCTCCCACCCAGTGCACTCTCCTAGGCTCCACCATGAACTGACTGAGAATGTTGACAGCAAAACAAATATCTAGCCTAGTATTGACCAAATACATCAATGACCCAATCAATTGACGATACAAAGTGGAATCCACCAATTGTGACTCAGAAGCATGAAGCTTCTTCCAGTTGGTAATCATGGGAGTGGTCATGGGCCTGCT